>OU975482.1:6107500-6435000 GCA_918857605.2 Philereme vetulata
ATGTTCGGTGTCCTAACCCAACGTGTCATACTGTGCCACCTATACCGCGCGTCCTCGCCTGACCCAACCAACGCTCTCCTGACTCAACGTTACTCCGGAGTTTGATCGTTTTGCAGATGATTGGACCAAAACTAAACCGGTTTGTCTGAAATTCTGAGAACGTGATTCATGACAACGCACATTTTTTATTTTATGAAAATACATATTTAAATTGACTCAGAAACTTTTGAAATTTCCAGTTTTTATATTTAATTTAAATCAAATCTGACTAATTATGTTATTTTAAACTAATATTGTATTGTAATTAAATCTGACTAGTTATGTGATTTTATACTAATATTGTATTGTAATTAAATATGACTAATTATGTTATTTTAAACAAATATTGTATTGTAATTAAATCTGACTAAATATGTTATTTTAAACTAATATTGTATTGTAATTAAATCTGACTAGTTATGTGATTTTATACTAATATTGTATTGTAATTAAATATGACTAATTATGTTATTTTAAACAAATATTGTATTGTAATTAAATCTGACTAAATATGTTATTTTATACTAATATTGTATTGTAATTAAATCTGACTAATTATGTTATTTTATACTAATATTGTATTGTAATTAAATCTGACTAATTATGTTATTTTATACTAATATTGTATTGTAATTAAATCTGACTAATTATGTTATTTTAAACTAATATTGTATTGTAATTAAATCTGACTAATTATGTTATTTTAAACTAATATTGTATTGTAATTAAATCTGACTAATTATGTTATTTTAAACTAATATTGTATTGTAATGAAATCTGACTAATTATGTTATTTTATACTAATATTGTATTGTAATGAAATCTGACTAATTATGTTATTTTATACTAATATTGTATTGTAATTAAATCTGACTAATTATGTTATTTTATACTAATATTGTATTGTAATTAAATCTGACTAATTATGTTATTTTATACTAATATTGTATTGTAATTAAATCTGACTAATTATGTTATTTTATACTAATATTGTATTGTAATTAAATCTGACTAATTATGTTATTTTATACTAATATTGTATTGTAAATGAATCATAAGTTGTGTATTATTTTACTTCTAATGTATATATTTCATTATTCCTATTGGTTTACCGTTATATTTAAAGTAAGTAAACAAATTGTTTGTCTCCGGCGAGAACGCGTGCGCGGCGCTCGCTGCCGAACTTCTAATCGTTTACGAAGTTTATGTAAACATTCATTAGGTAATTAAAGTGTCGCAATAAGGCCATAGTGAATAGATCGCGTAAGGCCCGAGCCACACTCCCCGATGCTATGCTAATTGCTAATGCCGCCGCCGACACCGCTCGATTACACCGCGTCTCCGCTGCGCTTCATTAGCAGACGTCAAATTCAAATGGTATCATTTCGCGGTCTGTCGCCCTTTACTTGGCTACATAATAATGTACTGAGGCTAATCGATGAATTATAATGCTCGCGGCTCGTTATACAAGGTTGAATTCTGTTCGCAAAATTTCGCTCACTGCTTATTGCTCAATATTTAATATAAGTAGCTCTTAGAAGCAGCAACGCATCTAATGACTTGTATTAAGTTATCGTTTTCGCAGAATGGTACTTGTGCTTCAAGTCAAAATGTACTCTCTGATAAAAAAGTGCCTCTTGAGAATCGAAAAGTATGGTAGAGCTAGGTAGTTACGAGTACAGAGTTACGGGTGGTGTACGGCGCGGCGCGGCGCGGCGTAGCGCGGGCCGTACGCAGGTGCTACGCGACGAGCGGCAAATTACATTCCTAACGAAACAATTATGCCGCAAACGATAAGTCAATTGAAAATATAGCGAAATAACTGCCGTTACAATGGCCGGCCGTTAATTTCGTGACTTTCGCAAATTAGAATAAACGTTGTTTTGTCTGAGCTTCACGGACCTGGAAAAGTTGAAACAAGAAGGTGTTGTTGACGATCTTACAAAAAGGGTATCATTAATTTTGTGTCCTAATTACTTTTTTTTTAAATTACCCCGAGGATTTGAGTTCTTCAGCGAGTAGATCGCGCGGATGCTATTAGAAAGACCCAGTGTGCTCTATAGGGGCTTACGGTTCGCTTTTTTCAATCAGATTTTATGTGTGAGTGAAATAAGCGACAGTCGCACGCAGCCGTTTTATTGAATACGCGAAGCCTCCTCGCCGTGCCCGAGTAACGGCTATAAACGGTCGTCTCCATCCGTGGCGTGACTTCACATAAGGAAATCTGAAGGTGAGATGGATTGCATGTTTCCTTCATTTGATAATGCAATATGAAGAATATAATATGCAAAATAAAAGCGGCCAAGTGCGAGTCAGACTCGCCCATGAAGGGTTCCGCAGCAGCAAGTAACATAATATGAAAGTTCTTGTAGTTCGTTGTAACTTTTTTATATTTGAGTTGTTTGAATGAAAGGTAAATTGCGGTTTACGATTTATGACGTATTAAAAAACTACTTACAAACCAATTCTCGTTTCTCGTTTTTCTCGTTCAAACCAATTTTCAGTGGAAGTTTGCATGTTAATATGTACATCATATATTTTTTTAGTTTTAACATTCTCTTATTTTAGAAATTACAGGGGGGGGGGGGGCACACATTTTACCACTTTGGAAGTGTCTCTCGCGCAAACTATTCGGTTTAGAAAAAAATTATATTAGAAACCTCAACATCATTTTTGTAGACCTATCCATAGATACCCCAGAAGTATGGGTTTGATGAAAAAAAATTGAGTTTCTGTTCTAAGTATGGGGAACCCTCAAAATGTATTGTTTTTTTATTTTTGTCAGATAATCTTAATGCGGTTCACAGAATACATCTGCTTACCAAGTTTCAACGGTATAGTTCTTATAGTTTCGGAAAAAAAGTGGCTGTGACATACGGACGGACAGATAGACAGACATGACGAATCCATAAGGGTTCCGTTTTTTGCCATTTGGCTACGGAACCCTAAAAACGGATAAAATATGTGGTATATTTTGTTTAGTTACTACGACCTGCGATCCCAGTGCTCTTTACACAACATTGTTTATATAGGTAGTCGCAATCATATTATGTAATTTAGGGGATAATGTCTGATGCCGTGTCGCCATTTCAGGTGCTTCTTCGATCTGCGTGGGCATTTCTTCTCACGCGGAGCGGAGGGTTCAACAGGTTACCACGCGAGGATACGATTCCCAAACATAAACACATTCTAAATGCTACAAGACAATGCTAATCAATAAAGGGTTTAGGTACTTATGCTAACATATAAAACTGGCTCTCATTGAATTTAAAAATTTGCTTTTCTGTTATTGTTATTTTAGAAATTTAGAGAATCTATATGTATAACACAGCATTACTGTGCACGCGCAGGCTGTGTTAACTGTAAGTGGTTTTGCATAAAACATCAGATTTTTTTAGTTAAAACTGTTAGCATAATACATTAAATAATTATATTTGAGCGCGAGACGCGACCTTATAAAAATATTTATTTCATAGTCATGTAAGTAGGTATTTCATAATACGCCATCCTATGAAACACCTCTGGTCGCGTTCCTAATTATCTCGGTAGGTATTCATTATATCCCGGAAGTAATCACCGCGCCTGTGTCAACGATATATATTACCAGTTGCGGTAAACTCATTACCAACTCAGTCAGACACACCTCACATGGCAACAGCCGGCATGTGCTCATATTAGGGCAATGTTCAGTTATTACATTGACTGTTATTGTTCGCCGAACAGTGCGTAAGATTATATATTTCTCTAGTCTGCGCTTACTCGCTGCTCTAGGCAACTATTCTTTCTATATTAATAACTAGTGGTTCGCTCCGAACTGAGATCTCGCGAGTCTCCGATTAAACAAAAATATATTGTTCGTAATCTTTGACTATCGAAATAGTGCCACGAAATACCACAATACAATACAATACCGACAATACTTGACCTACAGTTTTATTCAAATTACAAGTAACGGGAGTTCATGTTATTTGGTTACATGTTTTGGAGTACAAAATGCAGTTATTCTGGAATTTTTTTCTCTGTTATTTTAAGTTCAGTTCGAGACCAACTCGTGACTTGCTACATTACAGTAAGCATAAAACTGTAGCGTTTAGGGGCAGTTTTCGGTACCAGCCAACCAAGACGTTGAAGACAACGACCTCCTCAGTGACCGTCAATATGGGTTTCGCCAGAAACGGTTTACTGGGGACTTTCTAGTGTATGCCACACACATCTGGAGTGAAGCCATCGAGAGGTATGGTGAAGCACTGGCTGTTTCACTAGATATCTCGAAAGCTTTTGACAGGGTTTGGCACGCCAGCCTTATTGGCAAGCTTCCTTCATACGGACTTCCAGCTCAGCTCTGCTCTTGGCTTGCACACTTTCTGAGGGAACGATCCATTCGGGTAGTCATTGATGGCCCGCTCGTCTGATCAATTGGCTATAAACGCCGGGGTACCTCAGGTGTCCGTACTCTCTGCTACACTGTTTCTACTGCATATCAATAATCTGCTCATATCCGGTATCATTGGATACGCAGACGACAGTACAGTTGTGGAGAGGTACACTTCTAATGCTCGAGCCAGCAGGGCTGAAATTCAGAGGCAGAAAGATGAGATGCTGCAGCGTTTGAATTTGACACTCAAGGCCGTCTCTGACTGGGGCGATGCCAATCACGTCAAATTCAATGCTTCAAAAACGCAATCATGTCTCTGCTCGGCGAAAAAGAGTCAGTTTCTCCAATCTCCCATTTTCCGAGATGTAACGGTAGCCGTAAAAGGTCACCTCGAGCTTCTAGCGGTTTCGCTCACGCCTACTCTCAACTTTAGCTCATACATCGAGTCTTAGGCTAAAACAACTGCCATGAAGCTGGGCATTCTTAACAAGGTCAGGAGATACTTCACACCAGGACAGCTTCTTAGTCTATAGAAAGCACAAGTCCGATCTGGTATGGAGTACTGCTGCCACCTTTGGGATGGTTCGGCTCATGGCTGGAATAATTCCTTTGGGATTATTTATAATTTACCAGCTCGCTGTCTTAGACTCGATAGAACGTAGGGCTTTTAGGCTTATAGGTGAATAATATATGGCGGAGGCTAAGACCCAAAGTCTCAAACACCGCCGTAAAGTTGCAAGCCTATCGATCTTTTACAGAATACATTTCGGGGAATGTGCTCAGGAACTTTATGATCTGGTTCCGCCTTCTCCTTTCCATCAAAGGACAAGCAGGCGCACGGCTCAGTACCACCCGTACCTGGTTGATATACCACCCATTCGCACACACCGTTTTGGTTCTACGTTCTTGATGCGTACAGCTAAGGTATGGAATGCTTTGCCGTCGTCTGTTTTTCCTAAAGAATACAATCCGGCCCTCTTTAAGGTAAGAGTGAATAGGTTTCTTCTAGATCTTCGTGCTTCATCTTAGACCACATCATCGCTTACCATCAGGTGAGATTGTGATCGAACGAAGATCTATATCGTGTAAAAAAAAACCAAGTGTTGGAATAACATACCACCACCTTTTCGGCTACTAAAATCAAAATTAAGATTTAAAAAACATTATAAGAAACATTTAATAGAAAAACAAAAAACTGGGTTGTCTGGTACAAATTGTTACAGTGCGCCGTTCACTTGCTGACGCGAGGGTAAAGCTCCTAGTATATTTATATTTATAATTTACGCTCTAACATTTCTTATTATTATTATTATTCTTTACATAATATATTTATTACTTCTATCTACTTATCATAATTATCTAATTAAACCTATCATAATTTTATGAAAACACCAATTAGTGCGTATTCGTTCTTACGAGTTCTAATGACTTGCCTAAAAAAGGTTTCTGCAGAATAACAGCGCCGAGCTGTCGATCGGTGGCGAGGCATAATGCTGAGCTGGAACCCATTTGCTGCAGTAGCACATACACACCTACTTGTCTCTTTTTAATTTTTCCCTGACTACATTGTATATATATTATTTCATTCTATTGTTCCTATGTTTGTTGTATGTATGTAATATTCTGTTTTGTCTTACTTGTGCTTTCTCTTTGGTGTATTGCTTTCCTTTTGATTGTATTGTGTGAATTTGTGTGTGCTATGGTAGCAAATAAATGTCTGTCTATTCACTATAACTATTTCATACTTTTACCTATATTTGTGTCATTTAAACTACACGCATACTAAATTACAGCACCGTGTACTGTACTGGTGTATCCTGTGAATTTTTTCAAAGTTTAGTTTATATTATGGCTAATAACTCAACAACTACACAAAATAAACTAAAAATAAAAACATCGTTGAAATGTACTAACGAAGATCTTTCACATGACGTCCCATTTGACTTAATAGTCTCATTTTAATTTTTTTACCCTTCTTGAACAATCTCAACAACCCCTCATTGTTAGTTCGTTTAGTCACACCAAAATTGTGTCATCACTACCCACTTATGTATCAAATTTCACGATGATCGGGTCAACGTTTCGAAAGTTATCCTCAGACAAACAAACATACATACATACAATGCCGATTTGCCTAAGTGGATTTAAAGATCTCGCTTCGCTCGATTGACATATATCGTTCTGATCCCCTACTCACTTCACTTCTTGGCCCCAACTCTACTTACCGCTCTCTTCTGTCTCCACTTATTAAACCGCTCCTATACTAGGTATTCAATGCTTAATAAGTATTGTTTTAAAATAGGCTTTAGATTAAAAGCGGCTACGTAATAGGCGCCTCTCTGAATAGTAAAAAGCTCGGATTAATTGGTTTAAATTGTTTTCGTTCGTAGTGACGCTCAGTTATCTGGAACGTAAAGTGCTTAGTGTAGCCATAGCAACGCTGCGCTGTGTACCTACACTACAGGGTCTCGCAGATAAAAATGTTCGGAACTAGTATATTATTATTGTATTAAAATTAGAGTAGGTTTTATATTTGTGTTGGATCCCCCTCGCGCGTGTGAGTGACGCGACGCGGGTCACCGCGCGCGGGTCCCGGACCGAGAGAGGCTGTATTTACTGATTATTTATTTAATAAGAACGCATTATCCAATTACACTAGTTAATTTAAAATAATTCAAAACATTAATTACATAAATTATCAGATTTCATCTAAATTACATTATAAATCTACATAAACAAGAATTCAATTAAAATAATACACAATAATACAATAAATTCATCAAATCACACACGTAAATAATAAAATTAATTGCTAAATTATAGACCATTCATACTTATATCCCACAATACATCAGCTATACCAGCATTCATTCCTATTTGTGTACTTGCAAGTGTGTATACCGAGCGATGCTCAAAACTGTATATATAATATCCGTATATATAATGTATATATAATATCCGCGTATTGTGTGACTGCATATACCTACTGCCTATTGTATGTATCGTATATGCATCGCGCCAGAACTCAGTGCTTTTAAAACAGAGTTTCAAATTATTAGCACGCGGGGGACTAAAGTGGAATCAAACGCTCACTTTAAAGTTAGGAGTCACAGGGCTGAGGTTTGCAGAGCCTTTTATAGATAAGTGTGTTACTACGTTGCAACGGCACAGTAGTGGCCGGCTGGGAGCTCGAGAGAGGGCGCGTGCTTTGCATACTTCGCTACGCTCGAGCGCGCTGGTTTACCGCGCGACTACACCCCCCCCCCCTTTCTAATCTTTACAATTATTGCGAAACCCTCCCCGTGATGACTGTTTTTACGCACAAGGCTATTCCCTATCTTTTACCATATACTGGCTGGTGAAATTGCGAAAGGAAATCTTTCCGTGTATGTTGATGTTGCATCATATTAGGTTGGGGAAAAAGTTTCTTTGCATTTTTTAAGAAAATTCAAATCATTTTTAATATAGTTTATTTACATTTAACTAAAGTATGTAGACACCATTTTGTTCGATAACTTTTTGCCATCTTGTAGGTAGGGACATAATCCCATTGCTATAGAAATTTTGGGGCTTCTGATCAAAATACCGCGACAAGTAGTTTTGGCAGTCCTCTCGTGATGTTAACCTGACACTGCCTAAAGAATTCTGAAGAGACCGAAACAGGTGGAAATCTGAAGGTGCAAGGTCAGGACTATACGGCGGATGCATTAACACCTCCAAACTCTCTTAATTTTTGCTGAGTGGCTAAAGATGTGTGAGGTCTAGCGTTATCATGATGAAAAACCACACCCCTTCTGTTGATTAACTCCGGCCGCTTTCTCTCAACTTCTTGCTTTAATCTCATCAGTTGTTCGCAGTAGAGTTCAGAATCGATGGTTCTGCCTGGTGGTAACAGCTCATAATGAATAATGCCCTTCCAATCCCACCACACACACAGCATCAGCTTGTTGCAAGTTAACCCGGGTTTCGCCACAGTCTGTGAAGCCTGACCGGCCTTTGACCACGACCTTTTTCGCACGTTCTTGTCGTACGTGATCCACTTTTCATCACCTTTTTATCAGCTTCTTCAAAAATGGTTCGGTTTCATTACATCGTAATAAAGAATCGTCGTGCTCGAGCCGTCGTACAGTGCGGACGTCTCTGGGGCGTCGTTACGCTGCCCGTTGAATATACGAAGATTCGATCGTCGTTAGTGGTCGAGGCAACATCGCCTATAAAAGGCTCCTCAGATCGCGCGGCACGCATTCGATCGTCGTTAGTGGTCGCCGCTATAGCATGCAGCGGCCACACCTTAGGAACCTAGGCTGGTAGAGGGGGGCTCGAGTGCCGAAACACTTTGTTGTAGCAACGGCGTGTTTCGGCCCTCGAGTCAGCACGGTCACTCCCCGTGCTAGTGCTCGTTGCTTCGGCGTCAACGCAATCCACCTCAAGTGGCGAGGCAACCAGGCAACTGTAGAAGGCCTGAAGGTAGCGATAGGAGTTTTTTATCGTTGCCAGATACTGCGTCCTGTTCCCTTCCAGTCGTAGCGGTTCTCCGTTCCACTGGGTCAAGGGGAGTAAGGAGGAGAGGGTGCATCTGTGTACGGCGCGCACACTTATGCAACTTAATATATCCTGCGCATCTGACTTGGCTTTGTCATTCCGAGTTTAAAAAAGTCCTGGGCTTGGTCTAATACCTGGACACGGGTGGCCTAAGGAGAGGAGAGTGGTCGCTCTAGCACTGCATCGGGGTGACAGTGTGGTTCGGCAGCACTCTTTGAGACAAAGCAGCTTTATTTAGAGAGGCACTGCTTTCCTCGCTCAGCCGGGGAGGGGGCTAGAAAAGGTGCCCCAAACAAACGCTCATTCCTCGCAATAAGAATAAATCTAAAAACATGCAGATGAATATGACTTTTGGTGCGTGGAATGTACGTACTCTTTTAGACCGACCCAACAACCTCTGCCCAGAACGTAAAACCGCCATTGTGGCTCGCGAGCTCAAACGCTATGACGTCGACATAGCCGCTCTCAGCGAAACACATCTAGCTGACGAAGGTGAGCTTGTTGAACGTGGTGGTGGGTACACTTTCTTCTGGAAAGGCACACCAGCTTCTGAGCCTAGACGGTCAGGAGTAGGCTTTGCTATTAAAACTACTTTAGCCTCTAAGTTGGAAGAACATCCAGTTGCTATCTCTGATCGTGTCATATCCTTACGTTTCCATCTTCGAAACAATAAATACTTAAATGTTATCAGCGTATATTCGCCAACACTCGACAAAAGTGATGACGTCAAGGACAAATTTTATGAGGAAGTGTCAGAAGTGCTGACTAAAATCCGGCGCTGTGAGAAAGTTTTGCTTCTTGGCGACTTTAATGCTCGCGTCGGACGTGATTTTGAAGCTTGGCCTCGGGTGATAGGGCGACATGGCATTGGTAACATGAACAGTAATGGGCAACTGTTACTAAGCCTCTGTTCCCAATTTCATCTGGGTATTACCAATACCATGTTTAGACTCCCAAATAAATACAAAACTACCTGGATGCACCCAAGGTCCAAGCATTGGCATCTTATTGATTATGCTATAGTCCGTCAACGGGATATAGCGGATGTCAAAGTAACGAGAGTAATGAGGGGCGCAAACTGTTGGTCGGATCACCGACTTGTTGTTACAAAACTATTTTTGCGTCTTAGCCCTTGCCGTAGACCTCGCAGGGCTAAGCCTAACTGTCTTCATCTGAAAAAGCTAGAGTCTGCTGAAATATTGGCAAATTACAGGGAAGCTGTCAATACCTTTACAGCAGGCATACACCCCGAAGATGAACAGTTAGACGAGGGCTGGAAACTGTTAACTACAAATACCATCAATGCGGCTACTGAGATCTTAGGCCAAAAACCTCGTGTCTGTGAAGACTGGTTTGACGAAAATGATAATACATTGACAGTCGCCCTAGAAAAACACCGCCAGCTCCTTCGAAAGGGAAATCAGACAACTGCTTCTGAAAAAATAAAGGAGAGTACGAGCCAAATAAGGAGACTAACTCGAAACGCAAAAGATGAGTGGTGGCTGAACAAGGTTCGCTATATTCAGTGGCTTGCTGATTCGAATAGACTCGGCGATTTCTTTAACGAGATTAAAAAGTTAGTAGGAAGTCCACATCGAGTAAACGTACCACTGAAATCACTTTCAGGTACCCTCCTGGTAAGCAAAGGAGAAGTTCTTACTCGCTGGGCAGAACACTATAACAGCTTACTCAATGTGGATCGTTCTGCTGACATAAACTATTTAGCATCACTTCCTGCCTTACCACAAGCCGTAGATCTGGATCAGCCTCCTTCTCTTGAGGAAGTTATCATCGCCATCAAAGCGCAGAAAAACAATAAGGCTGTCGGCATCGATAACATACCAGGAGAACTATTAAAATATGGCGGAGATGAGTTGCACTACAAGATTTGGCAATTTTTCCAGCGCATGTGGGAAATGGAGTTCGTTCCTCCTAGTTTTGGCGTATCACTAATTTGCTCTTTGTATAAAAATAAAGGTGATCGATCTGTTTGCAACTCTTATAGGGGTATATCACTTCTGTCTACTCCAGGAAAAACTTTTGCCAGAGTACTCTTAAATCGTCTTATGGAGCTCTCTGAAAGTATATTGCCTGAAACGCAATTTGGGTTTAGACCCAATCGCGGCACATGCGAGGCCATATTCTCTCTTAGACAACTGCAAGAGAAAAGCAGGGAACAGTGTCAACCTCTGTTTCTCTGTTTTGTTGATCTGGAGAAAGCTTTTGACAGTGTACCTCGCGAAGCTTTGTGGATTGTGCTTTCGAAACTTGGTTGCACCGACAAATTTATACGCTTGATAAGACTTCTTCACGACAACATGACTTGTTGCGTAACCGTCAATGGTGAGCAGACAGAGCAATTCCCTGTCACTTGTGGTGTAAAACAAGGCTGTGTATTAGCACCCACTCTTTTTGCTCTGTACTTTTCCGTTGTCGTGAGGGAGACTTTACAAGCCAACACCGAAGGGATCCGCATACGTTT
Source organism: Philereme vetulata (assembly GCA_918857605.2). Taxonomy (NCBI): domain Eukaryota; kingdom Metazoa; phylum Arthropoda; class Insecta; order Lepidoptera; family Geometridae; genus Philereme; species Philereme vetulata. The sequence continues at coordinate 6,118,939 of OU975482.1, forward strand.
TCGCACAGATGGCAGTATCTTTAACCTGGCTAGGTTAAAAGCGCACACAAAGGTATCGTATGACCTCATTACCGAATTGATGTATGCTGATGACCTATGTTTCGTTGCGGAATCTTCTGAGGGACTCCAGGACTTGATGACTCGGCTTGACGCTGCGTGCTGTAGATTTGGCCTCAAAATTAATATTACAAAGACAGAGGTGATGGCCATGGACACTGTTAACCAAGCTCCACTGAATCTGCAAATCGATGGAAAGCCCATAAAACAGGTCGATACATTCAGATATCTGGGAAGCAGCATAACAACAAAATGCGACCTTGACTCGGAGATCAACAGCAGACTTGGCTCCGCTATGGCTGCTTTTGGTAAACTACGAGTCCAGGTATTTCGCTCCCATAACATCAAATTGAGTACCAAGATTAAGGTGTATATGGCTATTGTACTTCCTAACATCTTGTACTCGTCAGAGACATGGTGCCTGTATCGCAGACACATACGCACGTTAGACAGATTCCATCTGAAATGCCTCCGCGACATTCTTAACATCAAGTGGTCGGATCGGGTCCGTAATACCGATGTTCTACGACGGGCTAATGTCTGTGGCATAGAGGCATATTTGATGCGGCGTCAGCTGCGTTGGTGCGGGCACCTGTCTCGGATGTCTGATGAGCGAAGGGCGAAACGCATTTTCTTCTGTGAACTAGAACATGGTAAGCGGAAACGCGGAGGTCAGTTCCTACGTTTCAAAGACGTACAGAAGAGGCACATGAAGAGGTGTTGTATCGATCCGTCGCGCTGGGAGGCTCTCGCTGAAAAACGACCTGAATGGAGGCGTCATGTTCAGGACAAAGTGTACGAGTTTGAAGAAGAAAGGAGGCAAGAACTAGACTTAAAACGAGATCAGCTTAAAAGTCGACCGCCGGCTAATATCAATTACAACTACATTAATGGCGCCTTAACTTGTGTTCATTGTAACCGGACTTTTAGCGCAAAAATAGGGTACATCAGCCACATACAGGCTAAACACCTAGGCCAATAATCACAAAGTCAAGTCTCTGTAGCCGAAATCGGCTAGGAGGATTATTAATAAAGAATCACAAATGAGTACACGGTTTATTAGATTTCTTTCAGTGAGCTCGTGCGATACCCAAATATCGAGCTTTTTTGTGTACCCAGTTTTTTTCAAATGCGCCATAACTGTTTTGTGGTCAATTCCCAGTTCTTCAGCTACGTAGTAACTATTGATATGCCGATCTTGCTCCACTTTTGCAAAAATGGCATCAATTTTATCCCTAATAGGGCGACCAGAGCGACGTGCATCTTTGACATCAAAATTTCCAGATTGAAAACGCTTAAATCAAATTTGTGCTACTTTCACAGACACTAGGTCCATAAACATCGCAAATTTTTTTCGCGGCTTGCGTTGCATTTTTACCTTTTTTGTAGTAAAATTTTAAAATCTATCGAATTTCTTCATTAGATTCACTCATTTTTACAAACGAGAAACAAATAAAAATCACATATTTGCCTAATTTGAATTTGGAATTATCTTCTTTAAAATTTAAACTTTGATTGATACCAAAACCAGCCAGATACAAATAATATATAGCCAAAGAGATTTTATTACAAGTTCATACATACTATAATGCGAAAAGACTTTTTCCCCAACCTATTACCTGGAAGAGATCGCTTTTAGCGATAAGGCCGCCCATTGTACCTTTGATTTAATTTTGTATTCTCTTTTGTTTGTTTTATTTTTAATGGTGTGCAATAAAGAAATTATCTATCTATCTATCTATCTATCTATTACATGGAGCTCGTTATTTTCTGATGACCTCAACAATACTAGTGCACGGAAATGTTCTAACATAAAGCATTCAGTGCGCCGTGCATTTCATAAACCTCACGACGTTTACAGAAACTTCTCGTTTTTCGGTTGGTTTCACGCGAGAGCGTCGTGTACCGCCACGCCGCGCCGCGATCACTTGCTTTACGTAGGCAGTAGGTACGTAACGTACCTGTGAGCTTTACACTGCGAGCTCGGAGCTCAGGGTTCGCGTGCACAAAGCGCGAGTAGTGATAGAGGCGCGTTAGTCACGCGCCGTGGAGCACGCAAGCCCAGCGCGCACTCCTGCACTGAGAGACGACAATCGGGAAACAACACCGGAAGAGCGAGATAAATCAGCTCCGTAATTTTATCCGAGAGAGGACTAAATCACTGTTAGTTATTACGTAATAACATAGTTATTAAGTTCTTTTAGTAACGCATTGTTGTCTTTTATTAAAGTAATCAATGAGGATAATCACTACTATATGAATAATCAGGCAGGAGGTTCCTCTGTCTGCAGCCCGAGCCACCGATCGATCGCTTGGGTCTTGCATAGCGGTTGGTGCTCAGGAGGTTCCTCTGTCTGCAGCCCGAGCCACCGATCGATCGCTTGGGTCTTGCATAGCGGTTGGTGCTCAGGAGGTTCGCCTGTCTGCAGCCCGAGCCACCGATCTATCGCTTGGGTCTTGCATAGCGGTTGGTGCTCAGGAGGTTCCTCTGTCTGCAGCCCGAGCCACCGATCGATCGCTTGGGTCTTGCATAGCGGTTGGTGCTCAGGAGGTTCCTCTGTCTGCAGCCCGAGCCACCGATCGATCGCTTGGGTCTTGCATAGCGGTTGGTGCTCAGGAGGTTCCTCTGTCTTCAGCCCGAGCCACCGATCGATCGCTTGGGTCTTGCATAGCGGTTGGTGCTCAGGAGGTTCCTCTGTCTGCAGCCCGAGCCACCGATCGATCGCTTGGGTCTTGCATAGCGGTTGGTGCTCAGGAGGTTCGCCTGTCTGCAGCCCGAGCCACCGATCTATCGCTTGGGTCTTGCATAGCGGTTGGTGCTCAGGAGGTTCCTCTGTCTGCAGCCCGAGCCACCGATCGATCGCTTGGGTCTTGCATAGCGGTTGGTGCTCAGGAGGTTCCTCTGTCTGCAGCCCGAGCCACCGATCGATCGCTTGGGTCTTACATAGCGGTTGGTTCTATACCGTTTTTATAAATATGTTTTTTACTATAATATTTGTTTATTTTAAGATGCTTTGTAGTGAAACAATATTTTTTTATCAAAGAGTTTTAAAATAAATATACGTGTAAGTATAACCATAATAATATAACATTTGTATGGAGCGGCAGATTATAGTTTCGAGTGTTGGTTCCGTGGCACGTTTTGATGAGTTCTTACTAACTTATTACCAGAGTAAGCTCTAAGTAGGTATTGAAAAAGTTTTGGTGCGAAAAATAATGTTTGTGTTTGTCTGTAAACGCTGCCCGCTGAGCTCGTGCGCGCGCGACTCGCTGCCAGTAATTACTCGCGGGAACATATAAACAGAGGACAGAGAGCTTCAAATTGTGCAAGTGGAGTGCCGCTATCGCTGCCGGCCGTGCTGGCACTGGAGGCGCGTCGCGCATAATATACCTGGGATTCAATTTGTAGTTTGCTTTAGTTTATTAGTAGCTCCTCTTGTAAGTATCTAATCTAAATCTACTAGAGACGGAAAATAAAATATTGTTATCCATATTGTAAAGCTTCTGATGGTAGGTAAGTTGCAGCATTACCGGTTTGAACTAATCAACTAATTATTAACTAGAAACAGATATACCTAACAGCTTTCAGCTATAAAATCATTTAAAAGCAATAAAGTGTAGCTCTTGGAAAGCCGACGCTTCCAATACGGTTTCATCGTGTAAGTACTAGCGTTTCGTCTTAGGCTAAGTAACCCTATTCTATTTAAACGTATATCTTGGAATAGCGTTCAACACCTGACTCACTATTTGTAGAAACCTAAACAATTTCAACTATTCATTGAATTCCTGGAAGCTAAGTTATTCGAAACGTTGTGTTAAATCTGTACCTACAAGAACAACTTCAGCCTTAGTCACGGACAGTTAGTATGAAAAAGGATAACGGGTGGAAGATTCCAAGGTAAGTGCAACAACTGCAGACGTCTCCAACAGTGCCGGCCACCGACTCGACGTGTAGCAAAGCCGATCTGCAGCCCGCGATTACGGTAGTTAAATGGCAATGGAGAGCAATGGGGATCATTCTTACAGTGTTCAACACTTGAAACGTGGGAAGTTTTGGACTTTATCCCGTATTTTTATTCCCCGGTGCGATTAAGGAAGGTTATATTAGCTCAAATGGATGGACCGATTACGGTTTTTAGGGTTCCAGTGCGTTCCAAAATGGTGAAAACGGAACACTTTTGGCGACTTTATCCGTCTGTCCGTCTGTGCTGATTATCTCAGTACCTAACTACTGAAGCTATTGACTTGAAATGAATACTGGCCAAATACTTTAATACAACCCTCCCTTATTGATAAAACCATGTAAAATATTTTCATATACATTCCACATCCATAAAACCGTTTTTATAAAAAAATATTATTTCTGTTAAATGTATACCCCAAGATTAGGTTATACATACTATGTATAACCTATGTATGCAAATGTGTATATAACACCGTATTCCTAGATATAACCTTAGATAATAAGCTTGAATGGGGCCCTCACATTGATAAGTTGTCGAAGAGACTTAGTTCTGCGGCATACGCAGTCAAAAAGATCCGTATTTTTACAAACGTAGACACAGCTAGACTAGTTTACTTCAGCTACTTCCACAGCATTATGTCATACGGTATACTGCTGTGGGGGAGTGCTGCAGATATAAACACCGTTTTTGTGCTGCAGAAGAGGGTTGTTCGTGCAATTTATAATATGGGCCCCAGATAATCTTTACGCAATAAGTTTAAACAAATAAATATAATGACATTCCCTTGTCAATACATCTATGAAAATCTGATGTATGTTCACAAAAATATAAATTTGTTTAAGAAAAATAGCGATAATCATAATTTTAATACTAGAAATAAAGATAAACTCGCTGTTGCCACTTCTAGACGTTAAGTTGAGTTAGTAAATCGTTTAAAGGGCTAGGTGTACGCTTTTATAACAAACTTCCAAGTGATGTACAAAAATTGACAATTAACAAATTTAAAAACGTAATTAAACAAAATCTTAAATAAAGCCTACTGTAAAATATCGGATTATTTAGATGATAGAGAAGATTGGGATTGAAGTTGCTCCAACTCGTTCAAATTTTTTATAATTTAGACGTAATTTATTTTCTTTATTCTAAAAGGATCATTAAAAACAACTAGCCTTGTTTCTTGCCTTTCTTTCCTGGCTTGGTCACGACGGAACAGGCAGTAAAATTAACGTTTCAAAGTTATCCTTGTGATTTTAATGAATAAAAGATTTTGACTTAGACTTTATGAAATGATCACGATTGTTGCGTTCGACAATGCCATTAAGTTACAGTAGTGTAAGTATGAGGATAGATAAGCTGGAGCGGCGTGTCGCAGAGTCGAGTTGTGCGCGGTGTCTCGGATCTCACCTGCTGACTACGGAGTGCGGAGTGAGGCCACTCAACCTATTACGAGGATTTGCTTCCAGCCAACTGGATTAAACGCTACTTTCTTAGAGTTCATTTGCTGAAATTACATTCCGAGCAAAGGTCAACTAATCAAGAAATAATAAAATAATACCGGAACCGTGCGTTTTCACTGATTCTTCTAGGATCGGTCGAGTCTATTCCTGTATTTCAGGATATTTAATGTGAATTGAGGCAAAAATCGTCGAATCCAACTCGGATGGGCAGCGTTTGGGAAACTTCGCAATGTCTTTTCGTCCAACATACCTCAGTGCCTTAAGACGAAAGTCTTCAATCAGTGTGTGTTACCAGTGATGACACATGGAACCGAGACGTGGTCCTTCACTATTGGCCTTATGAATAAGCTCAGAGTCGCTCAACGAGCTATGGAGAGGGCTATGCTCAGGGTTTCTCTACGGGATCGAATCAGAAATGAGGAGATACGTAGGAGAACTCAAGTCACCGACATAGCCCGACGGATTAGCACGTTGAAGTGGCAATGGGCAGGCCATATAGCGCCCAGAACAGATGGCCGATGGGGCCGGAAAGTTCTCGAATGGAGGCCACGGACCGGCAAACGCAGCGTAGGACGTCCACCTACATGATGGGCAGACGACTTGGTAAGAGCCGCAGGTCGGCGTTGGATGCAGGCCGCTTCCAACCGCAGTTCCTGGAGATCAATGAGGGAGGCCTTTGTCTAGCAGTGGACGTCCTACGGCTGATATGATGATGATGAGGCAACATGAAAATTGAAAAGTGCTTGAATGTTAGAGCATCATTAGTTCGGTGTAATAAAAGTAAAATAAGTCATTATCATAAGTCAGGTATTGTCCGCGCGCCCGCCTCGTCGCACATATACAATATCATAAGTCAGGTATTGTCCGCGCGCCCGCCTCGTCGCACATATACAATATCATAAGTCAGGTATTGTCCGCGCGCCCGCCTCGTCGCACATATACAATATCATAAGTCAGGTATTGTCCGCGCGCCCGCCTCGTCGCACATATACAATATCATAAGTCAGGTATTGTCCGCGCGCCCGCCTCGTCGCACATATACAATATCATAAGTCAGGTATTGTCCGCGCGCCCGCCTCGTCGCACATATACAATATCATAAGTCAGGTATTGTCCGCGCGCCCGCCTCGTCGCACATATACAATATCATAAGTCAGGTATTGTCCGCGCGCCCGCCTCGTCGCACATATACAATATCATAAGTCAGGTATTGTCCGCGCGCCCGCCTCGTCGCACATATACAATATCATAAGTCAGGTATTGTCCGCGCGCCCGCCTCGTCGCACATATACAATATCATAAGTCAGGTATTGTCCGCGCGCCCGCCTCGTCGCACATATACAATATCATAAGTCAGGTATTGTCCGCGCGCCCGCCTCGTCGCACATATACAATATCATAAGTCAGGTATTGTCCGCGCGCCCGCCTCGTCGCACATATACAATATCATAAGTCAGGTATTGTCCGCGGGCCCGCCTCGTCGCACATATACAATATCATAAGTCAGGTATTGTCCGCGCGCCCGCCTCGTCGCACATATACAATATCATAAGTCAGGTATTGTCCGCGCGCCCGCCTCGTCGCACATATACAATATCATAAGACAGGTATTGTCCGCGCGCCCGCCTCGTCGCACATATACAATATCATAAGACAGGTATTGTCCGCGCGCCCGCCTCGTCGCACATATACAATATCATAAGACAGGTATTGTCCGCGCGCCCGCCTCGTCGCACATATACAATATCATAAGTCAGGTATTGTCCGCGCGCCCGCCTCGTTGCACATATACAATATCATAAGTCAGGTATTGTCCGCGCGCCCGCCTCGTCGCACATATACAATATCATAAGTCAGGTATTGTCCGCGCGCCCGCCTCGTCGCACATATACAATATCATAAGTCAGGTATTGTCCGCGCGCCCGCCTCGTCGCACATATACAATATTATAAGTCCGGTATTGTCCGCGCGCCCGCCTCGTCGCACATATACAATATCATAAGTCAGGTATTGTCCGCGCGCCCGCCTCGTCGCACATATACAATATCATAAGTCAGGTATTGTCCGCGCGCCCGCCTCGTCGCACATATACAATATCATAAGTCCGGTATTGTCCGCGCGCCCGCCTCGTCGCACATATACAATATCATAAGTCAGGTATTGTCCGCGCGCCCGCCTCGTCGCACATATACAATATCATAAGTCAGGTATTGTCCGCGCCCGCCTCGTCGCACATAAACAATATCATAAGTCAGGTATTGTCCGCGCGCCCGCCTCGTCGCACATATACAATATCATAAGTCCGGTATTGTCCGCGCGCCCGCCTCGTCGCACATATACAATATCATAAGTCAGGTATTGTCCGCGCGCCCGCCTCGTCGCACATATACAATATCATAAGTCAGGTAATGTCCGCGCGCCCGCCTCGTCGCACATATACAATATCATAAGTCAGGTATTGTCCGCGCGCCCGCCTCGTCGCACATATACAATATCATAAGTCAGGTATTGTCCGCGCGCCCGCCTCGTCGCACATATACAATATCATAAGTCAGGTATTGTCCGCGCGCCCGCCTCGTCGCACATATACAATATCATAAGTCAGGTATTGTCCGCGCGCCCGCCTCGTCGCACATATACAATATCATAAGTCAGGTATTGTCCGCGCGCCCGCCTCGTCGCACATATACAATATCATAAGTCAGGTATTGTCCGCGCGCCCGCCTCGTCGCACATATACAATATCATAAGACAGGTATTGTCCGCGCGCCCGCCTCGTCGCACATATACAATATCATAAGACAGGTATTGTCCACGCGCCCGCCTCGTCGCACATATACAATATCATAAGACAGGTATTGTCCGCGCGCCCGCCTCGTCGCACATATACAATATCATAAGTCAGGTATTGTCCGCGCGCCCGCCTCGTTGCACATATACAATATCATAAGTCAGGTATTGTCCGCGCGCCCGCCTCGTCGCACATATACAATATCATAAGTCAGGTATTGTCCGCGCGCCCGCCTCGTCGCACATATACAATATCATAAGTCAGGTATTGTCCGCGCGCCCGCCTCGTCGCACATATACAATATTATAAGTCCGGTATTGTCCGCGCGCCCGCCTCGTCGCACATATACAATATCATAAGTCAGGTATTGTCCGCGCGCCCGCCTCGTCGCACATATACAATATCATAAGTCAGGTATTGTCCGCGCGCCCGCCTCGTCGCACATATACAATATCATAAGTCCGGTATTGTCCGCGCGCCCGCCTCGTCGCACATATACAATATCATAAGTCAGGTATTGTCCGCGCGCCCGCCTCGTCGCACATATACAATATCATAAGTCAGGTATTGTCCGCGCCCGCCTCGTCGCACATAAACAATATCATAAGTCAGGTATTGTCCGCGCGCCCGCCTCGTCGCACATATACAATATCATAAGTCCGGTATTGTCCGCGCGCCCGCCTCGTCGCACATATACAATATCATAAGTCAGGTATTGTCCGCGCGCCCGCCTCGTCGCACATATACAATATCATAAGTCAGGTAATGTCCGCGCGCCCGCCTTGTCGCACATATACAATATCATAAGTCAGGTATTGTCCGCGCGCCCGCCTCGTTGCACATATACAATATCATAAGTCAGGTATTGTCCGCGCGCCCGCCTCGTCGCACATATACAATATCATAAGTCAGGTATTGTCCGCGCGCCCGCCTCGTCGCACATATACAATATCATAAGTCCGGTATTGTCCGCGCGCCCGCCTCGTCGCACATATACAATATCATAAGTCAGGTATTGTCCGCGCGCCCGCCTCGTCGCACATATACAATAAAGGCGCCATCTAAAAGCAATTTAAGGCGACGCGTACTATACCTAACAGCGACGGCGACGTGTTCATTAACGCGCGCTAATTAGAGCACTCGCAATGCCTACCGTAACCATTACGATAGGTAGGTACATTAAAATAAAAACACTGGGACAGCTCGCGAGAAGCACACACAGCGACTAGCAACTCCATTTCGACTGAAGTATTCGCTCATCTAACTTAAAGTACCTACTCGTATTTTAAGATAAACATATATTATACTAGCTGCCGCCCGCGGCTTTGCACGCGTGGTTTGTCAATCAACAAGCCACACCCTCCTTTTCCGCAGTCGGTTATAAGTAGCCTATGTCCCAATCCTGGCCATAATCTATCTATATGCCGTTAATCAAAATCGGTTCAGCCGTTTAGTCGTGAAAACGTAACAATCAGACAGACAGAGATACAACGAGACAGAGTTATTTTCCAATTTATCATATTAGTATGGATGTTTTTTATATTTATATAAGTAAAAAAAAGTACTGCGTACCATTTATTCTGTCCTCCATTTATCTCAAATTATTAGGTAACCTTATCCGCTGTACTCTGAGGTTTTCCCAATTAGGCTACGACATGGCACGCTTCAAGAGAGATGTAAAGAGGTTTATACAGGGTAGGGAACGGGAACGCGTGTTGCCGGTGTCAATAGGCGACGCGACGGTGACCGCTTACCATCATGTGGGCCGTAAGCCTGTTTCCCCACAAATAACATAAAACAAAACTATACCTACTGGTTCAGGCTACAAGATTAGCTATTGTCGCAGCGTGTCGCCTAGAGCCGGCGCGTCGCCTAGAGCCGGCGCCGCCTAGCGCGGGCTGCAGGCGCGCGGCGGGAGGCATAAGATTGCTGTTTACCTGCCGCCGCCAACAGATAAACGATAGACTCACTAATTAAATAGACAGCGGATGACGCTAGAGGTGCAATCTAATTAACAACTAGGGTGGCAACGTGCGCCTTCACCTCTTCGAGCTTCGATGAATGCGACGAAAAACAATTCAAACAATTTTTAAATGGCCAACAAAATACTTCGAATTTTGATCAATTTGCAATCGAATGCTCTCGTTTTGATACGCGACACGCATTCAAATATGGAACCGTCGAAAGTAGTGTAAAGTTTCAGTCAAAGATAAATCATTGCAAGTTTCGGGAGCCCGTTATAATAGGTCTTTACCTATGTAATTAGAGATCCTATAACCAGCATTAAAGATTTAATTATCTGAGTATGGCCGCCAAAAATTGTACTCTAACAATCGTGAATAGGTAACACACGGTAACATACGTGAATAAAGGTAACGCACGTGATTTTTGTAAAGCCTAGAGAACACGTGAGAGAAATTCCTTAATTCTCGATGATACTACCTCCAATAAATAAATAAATAAAAGAAAACGGAAAATAAATCAAAAAGTTTATAATCAGATTGTTTTTTTTAAAGATACGTTATAAAAATGTGAGGAACTAGTTGAAAATGCAATAAACAACCTATGTAATTACCATTGTAAGTAAACAACTATTTTTCATACTAAAATAATTCATATGTCATATATTATTAAGTGCTTTAATCTCCTTTGTCATATTACTGATTTTTTTCTCTTTGCCCGTTTTTAGAATAGCCAAATGTCTTATAATAATATGATTTATTTCCTATTAATATATTCACTTTATGTATCACTTTCCGCATCATTAGTGGAAATATTAGTTTGATTAATAAATAAATATTTGCTGGACATTTCACACAGCGCTATCTAGCCCCAAACTAAGCAGAGCTTGTACTATGGAAACCAAATAACTGACAGAATACTTTTTTTTTGCCAATACATACTTATAATATATAGAAAAACAACCAGACCCGGAACAAATATCTGTAAATCATGCAAAAATTTGTTCCGCGGTGGGAATCGAGCCCGCTACCTCCTGCGTCTCAGCGGACTGTTCACCCACTGCGCCACGGAGGTCGTCAAATTTTTTGTATCATTTTGTTTATGTTTTTTTTCTGCATATTTTTCTACTTTTACACTGTTTTCTTAGAGTTTCTTTTTCAGTTTCCGTGCATTAATTATTTTTTTCCCTTTTATTATTCCGCTCCGCATCTTCAAACTTTTCGAGGTTTGTTAGTTCGCCTTCGCTCTCTATACCGTTTTTTTCCGCCGATTTTAACGGCATCTAAAAAGTAAAATGAAATTAACTATTGGTTCGCCCCGAATTGACGAAAATATTAAAAATTAAAAATCTAGCCCGACTTGAGAACCTAGTCTTATTATTCACTTAATATTTATTTTTCTGTGTAACTATGTAGTATATGTATATTTAAAAAATATTAAGTAGCGTATCAATATGTGGTACCCATATCACAAGCTTAATATGCTTATTTATTTCAATCAGTGTACACTTAGCATTACAACAGATCACGAATGTTACATAACACACATAGTAACACACGGTATCATTCCTGATTTAAAATCTCTGTGGACATGACCTAAAACATATGTATCTATGTGAGTTTTGAAGTGATAAGTCGCCGCATCGGTTTATTTGTCAAAACAATAGTCTATCTACAAGTACAATATAAAACAATACAACATTTTGCGATCTTACCTTTCTTATTTACACTTAAAAATATTTTTAAAAAACCCAGATAAAAACGTCGCCCAACTTGTTTTCACTTTTTTTCAAAAGAAAATGGAGGATTTTTTCTATAGGTTGGCCAACGTGTAGAGTGGTATTGCCATAATCAATAAACCTTTTTATGGGCCTGGATACTTGTTAGTTTCCTCGTTTTATGGCAACTTACGTGAATGAAAAGCGAGACATATTTTTGAAATTAATACTTTTATTGCATAATTTATATAACAGAATTCAATAGAACAAAGCAAAACAATACAAAAACTTAATACCAAAACATAAGAGATGACGAACCTACGCTGTATAAGTTGTTTTTGTTTCATGTGCAAGATGTCGCAGTAGGACACACGATTTTTGTACTGGATACGAAAGATAACTCTATCATAAAAATAATTATACGCTCTGAAAAAGGAAACAAAAATAAACTTAAATTATTTTAATGAATGAACATAATTCTGCCCACCAGGAATATATTTAAAACTTGTCATAAAATTATATGAAACTTGGAAATTTAATATTTTAGATGAGGGTCACCGATTTTTTTCCAAAAGTACAATTTTTGGCGGCCGTACTCATCTGTGGATTAGCGCACAATTCGACTTTTGAACGAAATAAATTTTGTTCAAAAGTTGTGTTTTTTATCCACTCCTATATCACATCCTTCCTCTCTTCTGGCAGCCTGATTACTTAGCAGATTGGCCTTTGCTTAGCAGTGGGACTGATTAATGCGCATTCCCGCCTAGTTCCCCCCAAACATCTCAATTTTTGTTCTTTTATTTTTTGTAACTTAATATACTTAGCTACTATTTTATATTTATTTTATTTTTCTTAGTGTGGTAATATACACTTGAGAGCAATAAAATCGCACATCCGCACATTTTTACTTAAAAGTTAAATTTTTTTTTATTTGGAGCTTACAGCAAATTAAAATCAAATTAAATTAAAGTGCATAATCTAGGCATTCGCAGAACTGATAAAGGGTTGACATTTACCTTTAAAAACAACTCATTAGCAACAAAACAATAGACCCCCTTATGTCGCTCGATCCAGGTAAGGCCGGCGGCGGGATTTATCGCAGGTATAAAAGAGTGCATATTGAGGGAATGGTCATCATTTGCATACCAACGTACAGTGTGAAAGGTTCTCTATTGATATTGGCTTCAAACGGAACACGAAAATGGATACTACACCAGAAGTAGCCGCTCAAGTGGTTGCCCTTGTTGAATCGGGGCTTAAGCAAAGTCAAGTGGCTCGACAATTGAGTTTGAGCCGATTTACCGTTCGGCGTGTATACCAGAGGTATCAAGAGACTGGTGGCTACCAACGGCGACAAGGATCGGGCCGTCCCCGTGCTACAACAGAGCGTGATAACCGCTTTCTTATAACGACATCTTTAAGAAATCGTCGTTTGAACGCAGTTCAACTGGGCCAACGACTTCAAGAAGTTCGTGAAGTAGAAGTTAGCCGGTGGACAGTCAGAAGACGATTGAGAGAAGGTGGCCTGACTGCACACAGGCCAGCAAACGGGCCGAAATTGACCCCAGCCCACCGAGAAGCCCGCCTTCAGTTCGCTCGAGACCATTTGAATTGGACCGAAGAGCAGTGGAGTGCAGTCCTGTTCTCTGATGAGTGCAGGATGTGCTTGCATGGCAACGACGGACGGGGGAAGGTGTATAGAAGATCGGGAGAGCGATTTGCCCAATGCTGCATAACAGAACGTGTCGCCTATGGCGGTGGATCAATCATGTTTTGGGGAGGCATGTCTATGGAAGCAAAAACCGAGCTTGCCTTCATCACCGGACCGAATACTGGTCGCCAATCAAGAGGATTGACTTCCATACGATACATTGAGGAAGTACTCGAGAGCCACGTCGTACCTTATGCTGGGTTTATCGGCGAAAACTTTCTGTTTATGCAAGATAATGCAAGACCGCATACTGCTGGCATAGTGATCGAGTACCTTCAAGAGGTGGATGTGACCGTTATGGAGTGGCCAGCTCAAAGCCCAGACCTCAATCCCATCGAACATCTATGGGACGAGCTGAAAAGAAGAGTTCGAGGCCGAGATGCTCCTCCATCGACTCTACAGGAGCTGCAACAGGCGATCGCAGAGGAATGGGAGGCTATTCCTCAAGACTTTATCAAAAGTCTAGTAACATCAATGAAAACACGGATGGAGTCAGTGATTCAGGCTAGGGGAGGGAACACTCGGTATTAATAACAAACTTTTAATTAATTTTATCTTTTAATTTCATAACTTTGACACCAATACTTGAATAAAGAATTTTTTACTAAACATGCATTTTTGTTATTGATCCACAAAAGCATTTTTATGTAATGATTGAAAGACAAATCATATACCACTGGATAGGTATTAAAATAGACTATGAATCTGCATTACAGAAACATAATATTTTTTGTTTATTTTTTAGTTATGTCAAAAAATCATGAATGTGCGATTTTTTTGCTCTCAAGTTTATATTTATCTATATATTCATATATTTTTTGTAATTGTGGTACTGTGCGGGCAGTCATCCGTGACATCCTATTTTTAAATGGTTCCAACGGAAGATCAGCATTGTGCCAAAAGCACAACCAATGCTGACTTGGACGCCTTTTTGTGACGTCGGTCGTTTATATATAGGTAATTGTGAGACACATATTTGTTAGGTATTGCTGTTTTTGTGTGTATGAATTTGTTATATTGCGTGTATCTTACTTGTGTGCTGTGTGTGTTTTGTACCGTCACAAATAAATGTTTTTTCTTTCTTCTTTCTTTCTTTGTTATTACCTATAATTCAAATACAGTCATTTGTTTTTAGATAGTTTTTGTTTTTGTAAAATTGTGGTACCCAGTTTTTGGCACCATGGATAATCTGAAAACTCGTACAATTTTCGAATACGAGTTTCTACGTTGAAATACAGCTGCACAAACAACACAAACCATTAAAGACGTGTACAGGCCTAACACTGTTTGCATAAACACGGTCCATTATTGGTTCAATCGTTATAAATCTGAAAATTTTGAGTTGAAGAACGAGTCTTGCGGTCGGCTGGTAACCATTGTCGACAACGACGAATTGAAGGCGATAGTGGAAGCGGATCCAACTCAATCTACGGCTGAGCCTTGGAGTTGAACAACATTGAAGCACGTCGTCAAATCGGAAAGATAAATAAGCCAGATAAGTATGTGCTGCATGAACTAAGCGAACAACAGCGAGACTTATGCGTTGAAGCATGCATAGCACTACTGAATTGGCATAGAAACGAGGGAATTCTAAATATAATTGTTACCTGCGATGAACAGTGGATCCTGTATGACAACCGTAAGCGTTCGTCTCAGTAGGTGGACCCGGGTACAGCACCTAATCAGTGCGCTAAAAAAACATACTCATAGGAAGATGATGGTGACTGTCTGGTGGACCAGTGCCGGACTTGTACATCACAGCTTCTTACTGAATGGCACAACAGTGACGGCAGCTGTCTATTGCCAAGAATTGCAAACAATGATGAAGAAGCTCGCAATTCAACAACCAAGACTGGTCCGATCGCTCTTCCCCATTGCTTTCTCCACGACAACGCGCGAGCTCACACTTCACGACAGACCTCGCAAAGCTACAAGAGTTACAGCTGGAAGCTTTCCGTCACCCACCGTACTTAACGGACCATACCCCAACAGATTTTTAATTTTTACAAAATTTAGACAATTTTTTGAGAAGGAAAAAATTCAACACCCGAGAGGCAGTCCAAAACGACTTCATCGCCTTCCATACGGCAGACTTCCACAGTAAAGGGATAAACAAATTGCCATGAAAATGGCAAAATTGTATAGATAATTTGGGCCAGTACTTTGATAAACTAAAATAAAAAAAAAAAATTAAATTTGCATACAAATCCCCTATTTCATAGGATTGGAATTGTACATAATATATCTGGTGAGTTAAAATGGAAATGCCAGCGCCGGTATCTCGGTGCCGCGCGTCGCCGCGACCGCCTTACTATCCTTTTGTTCACGTGTGCAGGGTTCAATAACTCTTAAATAAATTTTAAATAATTCCGCCAACCTATTTTTGTATTGTAATTATTGTCAGAATGTTAGTGAAGTACCGTATCGGACGCTTCAACAGTCGCGATTTCCGAAAAAAGACTTTTGTGTAAGCTCTTGTGGTATTTGATAGGCACCTATTTAAATAAAGCCTGTTTGTGTGTTGTGTTGGTAAATAAACTTTTTATGTTATGTTATACAGCATAGATGTAGTACTTACAGGTACTCGTAGGTCACCCTTTGACTACATTTAATATTTTAATCCTGAAAACGATATAAGATTTATTTTTTAAATTTTAGGTAACAGTCATCATCATCATCATCATATCAGCCATAGGACGTCCACTGCTGGACAAAGGCCTCCCTCATTGATCTCCAGGAACTGCGGTTGGAAGCGGCCTGCATCCAACGCCGACCTGCGGCTCTTACCAAGTCGTCTGCCCATCTTGTAGGTGGACGTCCTACGCTGCGTTTGCCGGTCCGTGGCCTCCATTCGAGAACTTTCCGGCCCTATCGGCCATCTGTTTTGGGCGCTATATGGCCTGCCCATTGCCACTTCAACGTGCTAATCCGTCGGGCTATGTCGGTGACTTGAGTTCTCCTACGTATCTCCTCATTTCTGATTCGATCCCGTAGAGAAACCCTGAGCATAGCCCTCTCCATAGCTCGTTGAGTGACTCTGAGCTTATTCATAAGGCCAATAATGAAGGACCACGTCTCGGTTCCATATGTCATCACTGGTAACACACACTGATTGAAGACTTTCGTCTTAAGGCACTGAGGTATGTTGGAGTTTGATTCGACGATTGACCTCTTTCTCGAAGTTGGACCTACCTAATTGGACTGTTTGTCCTAGGTATACATACGCGTCGACCACTTCAAGAGCCGAGTTCTCAACCATAACTGGGGCAGGGACGACATGGACATTCGACATGATTTTCGTCTTGTCCATGTTCATTTTAAGTCCTACCCGTTGGGAGACTCGATTGAGGCCTTCGAGCATCGTACTGAGCTCTTCCATCGACTTTGCCATGACCACAATATCGTCGGCAAACCGAAGGTGAGTGATGTATTCGCCGTTAATATTGATGCCCAGTCCTTTCCATTCCAGAAGCTTGAAGGCATCTTCCAATGCGGTCGTAAACAGTTTCGAAGAGATGACATCTCCCTGTCTTACGCCTCTTTTTAAGGGAATCGCCTTCGAGCTCTGTTCGTGTACTCGGACTGACATAGTGGCGTTTTTATACAAACACTTCAACACTTCGATGTACCGATAGTCAATACGGCATCGTTGGAGAGACTCAAGCACTGCCCATGTTTCGATCGAATCGAAGGCTTTCTCATAGTCCACAAATGCGAGACATAGCGGCAAGTTATACTCTTCGGTCTTCTGTATGACTTGCCGCAGCGTATGTATGTGGTCTATGGTACTGTAGCCTTTACGGAACCCGGCTTGTTCGGGAGGCTGGAAGTCATCAAACCTGCGTTCGAGACGGTTCGCGATGACCCTCGAAAACAGCTTATAAACATGGCTCAAAAGCGAGATGGGTCTGTAATTTTTAAGCAAGGTGTTGTCACCTTTCTTGAAGAACAGAACCACCACGCCCCCGTTCCATGCTTTTGGCGTCGTACCTTCAAGCAAGGTGGAATTAAAAAGCTTCTGAAGGACTTTAAGTACCGGTGATCCACCCGCTTTCAGAAGCTCTGAAGTGATTCCGTCCTCACCCGGCGCCTTGTCGTTCTTAAGCTGCTTCAAGGCCATCCTGATCTCATACAGGCTGATGTCCGGAATATCTTCGGTGTAATGACGGGTCAGTTTGGCTCTTGGGTCGTTGGCCGCACTGCAAACAAGTTTAGTGACCGAATCGTAGAGCCGTCCATAGAACCTTTCGACTTCCCTTAACACTTCCGCTTTTCTTGACGTTATGCTGCCATCTTCCCTCTTCAGCTTCGTCATGCGGCTCTGCCCAATAGAATTATCTCTCGCGAACACTTTGGAGCCTTTATTCCGCTCTATCGTATCTTTAATACGAGATGTATTAAAGGTACGAATATCGTGCCGCAAGGATTTCCAAATCTTTCTATTGAGCTGCCTATGTGACTGAGCATCATCGAGAGACTGCAGTTGCAAAGAACATCGTTCAGCCATGAGGTTAAGGGTGTCATCAGAGAGTATCTGAGGCCTATTGGTACGGGGGGTCTTAAAGAACTGGGACCCCACCGTATGGACGGTTTCTACGAACCTGTTATTGATCTCGTCCACTGATGCATCTACTTCTAGACAGTCAAAGCGATTTGCAAGTTCGAGTTGAAAGCTCTCGAGGTTTTGGATATGTGCGCGAGTGGGTCGGAGCGTAGATTTCATCAAACGGGACCTTTCAAGTTTAACGTTCATATTCAATGTGGCTCTAACAATTCGGTGATCACTGCCGGTTTTCACCCTGTGAATCACAGAGACATCATTGAATATCCGTTTCTTGTTGGTCAAGATGAAATCAATCTCATTTCTCGTGGAACCGTTGGGACTCATTCAGGTCCATTTCCTGTGAGGCGGCTTCTGGAAAAAAGAATTCATCATAAAGAGTCCTTCTTTCTCCAGAAAATCGGCCAGCCTCTGTCCCCTGGGGTTCCGTTGCCCATATCCAAATTGCCCCACTCTCAACTCATTATCGCTTCTCATGCCTAGCTTTGCATTGAAGTCCCCCATAACAGCAATAAAGTGAGTTTTTTTCGTATGTATGGCTCTACTGATGTCCTCATACATAGACTCTACTTCTTCATCTGGGTGTGAAGAGGTCGGCGCATATACCTGAACGACCTTCAGCGAATATCGCTTAGATATTCTGAGTGTCAGGTACGCGACCCTGCTCGACACACTGTCGATGGTGATCATGTTGTTGATGAGTGACTTGTGAACGAGAAACCCAACACCACCTTGGGACTGTTGGTCGCCCTCCCGGTAGTATAGTAGGTTACCAGACTTAAGGGATATCGTGTCCTCGCCCTCTCTACGGACTTCTGATAACCCCAAAATGCCCCAGTGTAATCTACTAATTTCTTCTTCCAGCTCAACAATCTTTTCGTCTGTCCTCAAAGTGCGGATGTTGTGTGTTACCAGGGCCAGTGGTCGTCGTAGGGTTTGGTAGCCGATCGTCTCCCGAGGATTCTTAGCACCCCTGGCCCCGCCGTTACCGTGACTGCTACCGTAGCCAGGATTAGCGGGGCCGCCGGGGACTCGGGGCCTGGTTTTATGTTGCACTATATCCATAAGGGGGTTGTTGCCATACTCGCCACGCTTGGCAGGCGGGTTGGCGAGCGCAGTATAGGTATTGAAAACACGAAAAGACGCTGCTGCCCATCTTTCGGAGGTATCCCTTAGCAGACTCCTACTGCATCCACGGGCAAGAGCGGAGGGGCAACATTCTATTGCCGGCGCCCCACGGCACCGGTATTCATTAAGTAACAGTAATCTGTTTTAATTTTATTGTATTCATTTGTTTGTGTTTACTATAGTTTTATTGTGACTTCCTATGACTTATCTCATTTTATTATTTTATTCTAATATATTGAAATTCTTTGACATTTTAAATATTTTATTTACTTTAGCTATGTGCTATTTTATTGTGACGTAACGTATAAATGTTTGTACGTTGAAATGGCGGAACCTAGTCTATTTGTATGATAAGCTCAACCATCTGTTGTACCTAGATTCACAGTCAATAAATCCTGTCCAGTCCTGTCGTTTTTAGAGCGCTATTTTTAACCTTCTTTTCTTCGTTTAGTGCGAAACTTAAGTGCGAAATGATGTCGCGGATAATGTGGCGTCGATCAACCACACAATATCACCTATAAACAAGTTTCAAAACTGTCAAGCACCTCATAAGTATATGTAGTAGGTATATGTAGTAGGTATATGTAGTAGGTATATGTAGTAGGTATATGTAGTAGGTATATGTAGTAGGTATATGTAGTAGGTATATGGGACACTTTCTGAAACAAGTTTCCGTGGGGTCAGTATTAAAACAATATTTTCAGAATAATTCCAGTTGCAAATATTAAATTATGTCATGCAATTAAAGAAGTTTCATTCATTAAAGAAGTCAGTAGGCAAAGTTGGCGCTTGCTCCAACCTGTAGCTGCCCCCCCAGGAGCAAGATGCGAGGGGGACGGACGGGCAGGGTGCAGCCAGTTAGCCGCTGCCTCTATCCCTCGTGCAGTCTAATTATAACAGTTTTAAATTGGCGCGTTGCGGAGTTGTGAGATCGTTAGAACTTTAATAAGTCGGTTTCGAGTAAATAGTTTAAGCGGCTTATCTCCGCCGTGTACCGAACTTTGAGAATGTTCGAGATCAGGTACACGCTGTCGTCGCAGATACAAATTTGTAATTATAAGCAGAGTCGCAGCGTCCTCCTTCGACACTAACCGCTGAAAGTTTCGACCACGGAACATTTGCAAGAACTAATGAGACGACGGCTCATCTCAACCAAAGGCATTCTAAAATACCTACTTTCGTTAACTGAAGCGACTGAAAGCTGTTTCCTTTTAATCTATGGACTCTTACTTATCACATTAAGGTCGAGACTTCAGATCGTAGAAACGAAATTGTAACTACTATTATCCAATTCTGTCCCCTCACACACGCTACACCACCTATCAACTAGCAGAAGAGATTAGGCTTCATTTCAATAGGTCTGTTTGTCGGTGCGGGATAGAGGTTACCTTTGAACACCTCTCTGGAAGGACGTAAGAGGTAAACTTCTGAGGGAAAGTTGTACGAGCTCAGCCAGTAATTGGATCGTGCGTAATTGACTTTTATATATATCCTCTATCTCGGCATCTCGGTATCTAATCTACAGAGCGGAGCGTGTATACCTCTCTAGTTAAAATCTCGTGCTAAACGAAGCCGCGCGGTGACTTAATATTATTAATATGTAGGTATTTCTCTCGGGGAAACCACATAATTTGTTCACAAAATGTAACAATAGAAGCAAAGTAAGTCATACCCCATGTGAGCTTATCTGCGGTCCCACACGCAGCTCACTATCTCTCTGTATACTATGAATGAGATATATTAGTATTCCCTGCACAGCGCTCCGCCATGCGATGCGACGCGCGACGTCGCGAGACGTTACTGTGAGGCGAACCCGTTCCTTGGGTGAGTGCCATACCCGAATGCACACAAAGGGCACCACACACGCGACTATTACCAACATAACCACTTTCAAACTTTATATTGCGTCAACGGGCTTTTGTTTCTAAAAAATATTAAGGAATTCTTACAATGCTTTTGTGAGACCGTAAAAAGTCAAATCAGAAAGACAGCCTGTCAGACAGACACAGGGAAACTACAAATTGTTCGTAGTTCGACTGTGAAAACGAAAAAAATATGTGTGGTAACGGCGCGAGTCGGCCGCGACCCGCTGCCGACTCCGCTCTTGATAGGGTGTCGTTAATGTGATATTGATTCACTGAAGCCAATAAATTGTCCTATTCGGGACTTTCGTCCATATTGGTGTTTAATAAATGGAACCGAGTCGGGGAATTTCCCTTTGAGCGCGCGCGAGGGAGTTCAATAAATACATGCGATCGTGTTCTCTTTGAGCCTGCAACCACCGCCGCTGACGCCGTCGCCGTCGGCCAAAGGGGCGAAGGCGCTCTGTTAAAAAGTGGCACACACAAGCAATCCTTTTTTACTTACGTTCAGTCTAGATTTTCAAGTGTCTGTGATACAGTTTCCCTTTAGTGTTCAGTCGTTTGCATGTGGTGTGGAGCCAACATTAAGGTTTTTTGGCTTCGAGTTTGTTCCAATTCGTGGTTCCCGAGTGTTTATACTTTTTCTGCGTCATCATTTTTTAAACGCTTTATTAACTTAGATCGAGAAAACATGACAAGATATTGTGTATGGTGTGCTTCGAGAGCGTACCTACCCAAGGGTCGGGGCTGGCCGGAGCTGGCCGGGGCTGGCTGAGGCTGCATATACCTATGAGCACCGAACAGTAAGTTAAAATAGTGTTGATATGAATGAACGTGAGAGGGTTATTATTTAGCGATTCCATGAAAACTAAAAGCTTCTTTTATTTTTCTTCTGAGTGAGACAAAAGCGTGGTAAAAAATGGAGCAACAGAACGCGAACGTGCTAGCAGACCTCTGCTCGGGTCGGTCACGTCTCGGACTCGGAGCCGTGTCGGCCTGCTATCCGGGTTAACAACTCGCAATCATTTCAACTATGCTGCTATTATTCTACTTTCCTATTTATATACTCTTTTTTTCTGTTTCTTTTCGTTCAATGTTTCTTTAATTTCATAAAAACTTTTGTAGGTAAGTATATAGAGGGCCATCACAAGGTTGAGTATAACCATAATACCACAAAAGATTTGTTTCACTAATCCAAAAAAAGGCCATGATAGAAGCAAATAAAAAGAATTGGAAACAATACCGGACATAAATGATAGTCATTCGACTTCGGTAATCTGTACTTTTTTTATGTTATTTGTGGGGAAACAGGCTTACGGCCCACCTGATGGTAAGCGGTCACCGTCGCCTATTGACACCGGCAACACCCGGGGTATTGTCGATGCGTAGAAACCTCTTTACATTTCTCTTGAAGCGTGCCATGTCGTAGCCTAATGGGAAAACCTCAGATGGTACCTCATTCCACATCTTGCAAGTATGGGGTAGAAAATATCGCGTGAAGCGTGTGGTGCGCGATACCCAATTGTCGATGATATGTGGATGAGCTTTGTTACGTTGTCGAGAAGTGCGGTGGTAAAATCTCGACGACGGGATGAGATCAAATAGCTCCTCAGAACATTCCCCATTATACAAGCGGTAGAATACACTGAGCGATCCGATGTCACGGCGTTGACTCAGTGGTTCCAGCCTGTCGGCGAGTTTGGGATCACCGATGATTCTAATGGCTCTTCTGTGAAGGGAGTCAAAACGAACTTAGTGAAATCAAGTACATAGATGTAATGTAGGAGTAATGCGCTGCGGGACGGCCGCGGACCCACGTCACTGTGAACTATCGCCGAGCTCTTTCCCAACATTTGCATATTTATCGGCCTCATTATTTTCGCTTATTACTTTCGTAAGCTCAATTTGCGGCCTCTTTTAATACATATTTATATTCTAAATTTATACACGGTGTCTTTAAAACATTGTTTTCCCAGAACAAACGTTGAGACCGTGGTCTACAAAGGGTTTATAACATCAAATTAAAAAAAAACGAAATCGGTCTTCGAAAAACATGAAAAGTTGCGAACTTAAAACGTCTATTTTAACGTTACGCCCTACATAACATAGTCAGCGCGCTGACCGGCGCGACACCGCCGCGCCGGTAGCTACTAGCTAGTTATCTAACTTAGGTCACGTAATATTTGCTGCGTGTGCCATTGACTCCAATTTTTCGGACCATTCAAAAATTTTGCTGTAAAATTAAAATAACATACGTTTTTATAGAAAATGGATAGTGAGTATTTCGGGTGAATTTAAAATAAATTGAATCTACTATAGTGTGACCATTAGTGCTGTGCACTCCCTGAGGTATGCGCGCGGCGAGACGGGGGGGATGTGTCGGCCGCTCCGATCTATCAGTCTGCCGTCAACGCTCACGGCGGTAGGTAGCTTTTGTACCGGACGGTCTATGTCAGACGCACACGGGATAAATATTCAAAGATGGGTCGTGCGTTATCTCGTGATATGAAATGGAAGATGAAGTTGAAACAGAATCTATGTCAGAATAACTTTCGTTAGAATATATAACTGTTTGTAAATATAAAAAAATTTCAATAAAACAAGTCCTTTGAATTATAAGTTTAGTTCTTATTTATCACCTGCATATTTTTAATAAAATATGAGTATATTTAAGTTACATTTTAATCAACTAAGTAAGTATAATATATTACAGATAGATAGCCTCCGACCATCGTCCCGCCACAAGTCTTGCCTTAGAAATGCAAACTGATATCGTAAGATATGTCCGACATGTATTGATCTCATGTGAACTCATGCAGTTTTTTCTTTGCCCCCCACCTCGCCGCGCATACCTCAGGGAGTGCACAGCACTAATGGTCACACTATAGATCATATCTACACGATCATATAACTAACAGTTACAGCTGGCTGTCAGTCACTGCCTGCCTGTACTCAAGCAAAATGTAATAAAATGAATCCTACTAATATTATAAACGCGAAAGTTTGTATGTATGGATGTTTGTTACTCTTTTACGCCGGAACGGCTGAACCGATTGCGATGAAATTTGATATGTACGTGGATCATAACCTGGATTAACACATAGGCTACTTTTTATTGGCAAACCACGCGTTGCGAAGCCGCTGGCAACAGCTAGTATATAATAAAATAATATAGTTATTATAAAATGAATATTGTGTAAAGCTTTAACATTGCGCGCGTTAAGCGCTGAATATGGCTGGACCTATATAACAACTGTACAACACCAAAAAATCTGTATTGCAACTAATAAAGAGCAAAAAAACTTAACTTACATAAAATCATCATAAAAATGATTAGTAGGTAGCACGTTGGGCAGGCTCACAGGCACACAGTCCTGAACCCACACTAGGATTCCCTGTGTCGTGGGTGTCAGGAATATGTACATGTACCTACCATCTGACATGTTGTCTCGCCAATATTCGTGCAGCGTGCTACATACTAGTATGAAGTCAGATAGTAGGATGGTTCTCTAAACTCCACACTAGGATAACCTGTGTTGTGGAGTTTAGTGTCTCTATTTTAGGCATATATAAATGTAACTTTTGAAACTTACATGGTTAAGAAAAATATTTGTACTAAAAGCAGAAAAACTCACAGATCATGATTAAAAAACATAAATTAAATATGTCCAAATAAGAGGCTTATATTACATAAGTTGGTACTTAATTAAGTTAGACAGGTAAAATGTATAGATATATGTATAAAGTATAGGGTTTAAATAAGTACAGGGGTTGTTATAGATGTACGTGAAAATGTAGGCATAGGTTTAGGTATAATATAGTAATCTGTAGGGGAGGTCCATGCTCAGCGGGTGTCCTAGGGCAGATATTTTGCTAATAATATATGTTTGAGTTCGGGTATAGTAGGTATGGGTATGGTATGGGAATAGATATGGATAAAGGTACAGGTGCCAGGTACCAGATATAGGTGGAGGTAGGTAGGTATAGGTATGGGTACAATTATATGTATAGGAATGTGTATAGGTATGTAAGTAGCGTGTCAAAGGTTAGCCTAAACCATCCCTACCAAAATGAGTGATTCGGTTTTGTCGTAATCCAGTTCTTGAAGCCATGTGGCTACTCTTCTTTTACAGATGTATCTACTACAAGGGAACACATTAAGCTTCTTATCTACTAACTGATATAAATATGGGCCAATGAAATTAAACGATCTCTCTCCAAATCTCGTTCTTGTTGGTGAGATTTCAAATTTTCTTGTCCTGGTCGGCCTTTGAGATTGTCTTAGATTATTGCATGCGCAACGATGGAAGCGCATAACAGTTTGATGAATAAAAACTGGTCTTACTCTCAGAACTTTGGTTTCTTGGTAGAGAGCGTTGGTAGGATAACGGTATGATTTTCGATATGAAACTTTTAGTACGGCTCTCTGGGCTCTTTCCAGTTTGATAAGATGTGTTTTAGCGGCTGATCCCCATGAGATGGTGCCCATGGTGCCATGGTGCCAGCCCATTTTAACATTTGGTAAAATGGGCTGGCAGATACCGTAGTATATGACCCTAAGAATATCAGTGTCACCAGTTTGTCCTAGTTTTTTGAAAATATACATAAGTTTACGAGTCCTAGCTGTAAGTTTATCGATTTGGCATTTCCAATTCAGCTGATTGTCAATAACGATACCTAGATATTTAATATCTGACACTTGCTCAATTTCCGTACAGTTACAGATTGGCTGGTTATTACATGTGTGTATTTTGAACCTTAAACTTGAAGCAGGTGCCATACGTTCAGAGATTCTAAATGCGACGTATTTAGTCTTATGAGCGTTTAAGGTCAGTAAACTACCCTTCAGCCAATCGGCTACTTGTACAAGACCTTTTTCGACTGCAGCCTCATCCCAAGTCGCTGCACTGAATAAAAGTGCTGTGTCATCAGCGAAAGTAGTAACACGAGCACCATCAATATGCAAGTTGCAGAGATCGTTGATGTAGGCCAGGAAAAGGGTAGGTTCAAGAACACTTCCTTGTGGTACCCCAAATTCAACGGTTAATCGCTCACTTTTTACGTTCCCGTTGTCTAGAGTAACACTTTGATACCTATTGTTTATGTAAGAGTGGAACAACTTAGAGCAACTCCGCGAACACCTAGGATCTCCAGTTTCCTGAGCAGCATCGGCCTTGACACAGTGTCGAATGCCTTCGCCAAATCGATGAACACGCCAATGCATTTTTGTTCATTGTCAATTTTTTCTGTGATGTTATCAACCAGATCTATAATAGCGTCTTCAGTAGATCTGTTTTGGCGAAAGCCATACTGGTTGTTCGATAAAAGGTCATGGTCCTCAAATAAGCGGAGAAGCCTTTTATTGACGATCTTTTCATCAATTTTTGAAATGATCGAGAGTAGAGAGATTGGCCTGTAGTTCGTTATTTGTGAAGCATCTCCAGACTTGTAAATTGGACATACATTTGCCACTTTGAGACAGTCAGGAAACACTCCGCTCGACATACTTAGATTATATATATGTGTTAGTATTGGTGCAATAATATTCTTGCAATGTTTTATGACAACATTGCTAATTCCCATCCAGAGGCATAAGACGTCTTCAGACCTTCAATGGTTTTTTTAATCTCAATATCATCCGTTTGGCTGAGATAAAGGGAGATCACAGGAGCAATAGAACTATTTATGGTCGCCGTAAGTTGTTCTTCTGTTGTGTTTAACCTATTTAGAATATCGTTAGCAAGTTGTTTACCAACATTACTAAAAAAGACGTTGGCTGCGTTGGGTGTATCATTGACATTGCTGCAGATGGTACCAATTTTATTACTGTTGGACATGGGTTTGATATTGAAGAGGTCTTTGACTGTATTTCATAGTTTTTTGGTGTTTCCCTTGTTGTTCTGTAAACGCTTCTTATTATGCGCCGCATTAAGATTTTTTATAATATTGTTACAGTAATTTCTGTAAGCTTTATATTTGTTTTGGATGAGGTCGTCCTTAGGGTTTTTCCTTGCTATCCTATGAAGTAAGTCTCTTTTACGGACACATTTCAAGAGACGTCATTTCAAGGTCATCCACGGCTTAACCAATACCTCAGCGCTACGAACCTTCATTTTGGTAGTGTGCAGATCTATCGTGGTTTTCATAATGCAATTTTCAATATGCAATTTCATTTGAATTTTTCTTCAAAATGTTGTCCATTGACGACAATACACAGACAATCACGTCCTTGCATATTGTCTTTTTGTTTTTGTTAAAAGAAAAAAAAACATTTATTTGACACACTCACAGGACAGAACAGAACAAACATATGTACCTACTTACATAATGATTATTGATGATTAAAAAGATAATAAAATTATATAAAAAAACACCGCAAAAAACACATGATAAAAATTCTGTACATATACCTAGTCAGGTCATAAGTATTGTCACACAGTAAAAGCTTTTCTTTCAGAATGCTGGCCACAAAAAAGTTTATAGAATTCGAACTTCGAATTGTTCATGAAAATAAAAATTTATAGTTTTTAGAATTTTACTCATTTTTAAATATGGAGTGGACGCTTAAAGAAGACCGTGTTGCAGTTATTGCGTTGCATCGTTGCGGTTACGCGCCAATTAAAATTTTTGATATACTGAAAAATTTGAATATTACCAAAAGATTCGTTTATTGCACCATCAAACGATACAATGAAGACTCTAGTGTAGATGACAGGTCAAAAAGTGGTCGCCCTCGATCTGTTAGGACTCCAGCAGTGATAAAAGCTGTGAAGGCGCGAATTCAAAGAAATCCCAAACGTAAGCAGCAACTGTTGGCCCTTCAGATGGGGTTAAGCAGAACCACGGTGAAAAGGGTGTTAAATGAAGACTTAGGGCTTCGGGCATATCGAAGAAAAACAGGACATCGTTTGAATGCTCGTCTAATGGACCTGAGACTGAAGAGATGCCGCGCTTTGTTGAAGCGGTACGCGGGAAAAAAATATCGGGAAATTCTTTTTTCGGATGAAAAAATTTTTACCGTAGAAGAGAGCTACAACAAACAAAATGATAAGGTGTACGCACACAGTAGTGAAGAAGCGAGCAACCGTATTCCGCGTGTCCAACGAGGTCATTTTCCATACTCGCTCATGGTATGGTTGGGAGTTTCTTATTGAGGCTTAACAGAGGTACATTTTTGTGAGAAAGGTGTAAAAACGAATGTAGTTGTGTATCAAAATACAGTCCTGACGAACCTTGTGGAACCTGTTTCTCATACCATGTTCAATAACAGGCACTGGGTATTCCAACAAGATTCGGCGCCAGCTCATAGAGCGAAGAGCACACAAGACTGGCTGGCGGCGCGTGAAATCGACTTCATCCGGCACGAAGACTGGCCCTCCTCCAGTCCAGATTTGAATCAATTAGATTACATGATATGGCAACACTTGGAGGAAAAGGCGTGCTCAAAGCCTCATCCCAATTTGGAGTCACTCAAGACATCCTTGATTAAGGCAGCCGCCGATATTGACATGGACCTCGTTCGTGCTGCGATAGACGACTGGCCGCGCAGATTGAAGGCCTGTATTCAAAATCACGGAGGTCATTTTGAATAAACTTTAGTGTCATAAGAATCTATGTTTTGTTAAGTTCATTTTGGTATATAAATGGTTACATAATGAATAAACTTGTTTCAATTATTTTATATTAAACATGTGACAGAATTTATGACCTGACTAGGTACATAGGTAAGTACAGTTAATATGGTCTTCCGTACTGTGTGGGCCAAACAGGTCCCGTCTCAGCGTATTGCTGCCAACCATCCGAGAAAGGTAAGCGGCGCTGGTTTTTAGATGGGACCCATGGGTAGCCTCACGAACGCACAAAAATAAATAAGTAAACAGGTACATAGATATACATAGATGTAACTGTATTGTATATTGTGTGCTAATGTAGTGAATAATATTCCATAATATCGTTCCATTGTTACCATTTTCAGTCATTCATCTTTTAGAATGAATTTCCTACATATATATATAAATATTCCAAATATTCCGACACAATATGTGTATTGTTTGCAAATAAATGAAACTGAAAATGAATAAATGATTGTCTATGTCTATTATGGATACATAAGTA
Source organism: Philereme vetulata (assembly GCA_918857605.2). Taxonomy (NCBI): domain Eukaryota; kingdom Metazoa; phylum Arthropoda; class Insecta; order Lepidoptera; family Geometridae; genus Philereme; species Philereme vetulata. The sequence continues at coordinate 6,148,265 of OU975482.1, forward strand.
TACGTGAATAATATAACAAATTTGAAAGAATAAAATACATAAGTGTAAGGTGGAGCCAATTTATTAGGTCCTTACATATGAAATTGGCGTTTTGTACGGGAGGAATATAAAGTATTTTTTTTTGTAAAATATATTTAATTAATCAAAATTTGCACCGTTGTTATCTATGCACTTTTGCCACCTCGTGGGGTACCCAAATATCGAGCTTTTTTGTACACCCAGTTTTTTTCAAATGCGTTAAAACTTTATTGTGGTCAATTCCCAGTTCTTCAGCTACGTCGTAACTACTGATATGCCGATCTTGCTCCACTTTTTCAAAAATGGCATCAATTTTATCCGTAATAGGGCGACCAGAGCGACGTGCATTTTTGACTACAAAATTTCCGGATTGAAAACGCTTAAACCCAATTTGTGTTACTCTCACAGACACTGCACTAGGTCCATAAACATCGCAAAATTTTTTTCGCGGCTTGCGTTGCATTTTTACTTTATTTGAAGTAAAATTTTAAAATGTATCAAATTTCTTTATTAGATTCACTCATCTTTACAGTACGAAAAACAAATAAAAATCACACATTTTCTTAATTTGAATTTGGAATTCATCATCATCATATCAGCCGTAGGACGTCCACTGCTGGACAAAGGCCTCCCTCATTGATCTCCAGGAACTGCGGTTGGAAGCGGCCAGCATCCAACGCCGACCTGCGGTTCTTACCAAGTCGTCTGCCCATCTTGTAGGTGGACGTCCTACGCTGCGCTTGCCGGTCCGTGGCCTCCACTCGAGATCCTTCCGGCCCCATCGGCCATCTGTTCTGCGCGCTATATGGCGCTATATGGAATTTGGAATTATCTTCTTTAAAATTTAAACTTTGAATGATACCAAAACCAGCCAGATGCAAATAGTGTAGCCAAAAAGATTATATTACTAGTTTATAAATATTATAATGCGAAAAGACTTTTTCCCCAACCTATTATTCAGAGTTCAGACAAACGGAGGGTTACCAATGAACGCTGCTGTCCTGCTGTATAATTGATAGCGATGCCAATAAATGGCAGCGGCGCGACATTCGTGAAATGGTTCCAGTACAGCACAGCACAATAGATTACAGCGCTGCCGCTGGCCGTTCATTAAGTAAGTATTTGCACAAGAAGCGCGGCTCATTTCGGTGGCGTTGATGGATCCCACTCGCCGATGGATCGCTCCGGTATTGGTCCCACCCGGTACAGTACATTCATGCGACCAGAAGGGCCTTACCTTACGACCAAACAGCTATTGGACTATACAATATTCTCTAATGATATTCATTCTGTTGAATATATTAATTCTGTTGTTATGATATTAATTATTCTAATGATTTATAATCTGATTATGGATTAATGAAAATTTAAAGAAATCGTACGAGATTAGAGTGAATGGGTCTTGACACCACCGCTATTATAATATCTCTAATATATTATATAAAAATAATTCCCTATTTACCTTGGTCACGCCATTACTTGAGAACGACTTTGATCTATTTTTTTGCGTGTATTTGAATGGCTCCCTGGATAGTTTATATTCACTATTGGACTCGGTAGGTGGCGCTGTTGTCGAAATCTAAAAAAATACAGCCAAAGTCGCGGACATACAATACAACTAGTAATAATAATCATTTTTCGTTTGGTCAAATGCTGGTGATAATTTGCTAACCCATTGTTAAATGAAAAAAAAACTTAAATATGAATAGTTTATTGTATTTAGGGTAAGTAAACAAAAGTTGAAAGTATCGTGAATTTATCCTAAATATAATGAACATTTAATACTTATTATGCTTGCCTAATGTACAGACATACTACTTGTTCTGTTACGTACACACGGCTACACATCAAGCTATACTTTCCAGTATAAGCTGACCTCTCATTCTACGAAAAGCCTACACAATGCGAGGTCAGCTTATATTGGAAATGTATAGCTTGATATGTAGCCGTGTGTACGACATTAAATGAAAACACGGGTAGGGCTAATTGCTAGAGAGCAGTGCTCGCTCACCTTTTCTTACTCTCTTCCTCTCATAGCCAGTGCATGAAATATATATGTATATCTCAGTCAGTAGTTCGTTTGCGAGTTTGCTAGCGTTACGCAAAAGGTGATTTCTTTGTTATTTCTTGTAATTTCATTTCGTTCTTGAACAATTTTATAGATTCATACTTTGATAAAGAAGTTTAACTTCAGTCGTGCGGTCTAAAGCACACTCGTTTCTTTCTAATTCATTACCATACAAAATTTTATATTTTCAAACAACCTATCAAGTCCTAAAATATCAACGAAACAGCCTGTATAAAGACGTAAACAAATCATATGAATTCATCATGTAAGTAGGTCTCCTCCAGCTTCGCTAAGTATTCGAATGCACAGGGTGTGGTACATATGATAACCCAATAACATCACTAAATATTAGCTGTTCCTTGACGGCAAAAACATTTATACATTATTTTTTTTAATTTAGATGGTAACTTCTTGCCACCGGCGGCCGCGCCCGGCAGGTATCCGTTTATTTGGCTGTAGTATATGATAGACATATTAAATTTATTCCTATCTTTAGCTAGGACGTTCAAATTATAAATCTAAGAACTAGGAGCAGGACATAGGATACTTTTTATCCCGTTCCCGTCGTTCCCGTGGGACGTGACATAAAACGTCAAAGATAATACAAGTCACTATAAAACGTCGTATAACAAAACGCATCAGACATTTTTTTTTTGTTTCATTGTGATCTGCAATCAGTTGGAGGACTATAGGCGGATTTGTTGTTTTCTTTTGGCGTTCGGGATCGAGACACATTAGTCCTTCTTCCCTTCTTTAGAGGCAGCAAGCAGGTTGTCCAAGACATGGACTCTCGTTAGGCGCTTTGTATCAGAACGATTTTCCACCAGCGCTCTTGCCAGCAGATTATCATGGCTTTTAGGCGATCCAGGTATCTTTTCCCTATGAAGCCTGTTTCTTGGTCAATTGTGGGAACTTCTAGGTACTCGTGGATCTCCTTGTTAGTTGTGAACCATGGGGCATTAGAAATGGAACGCAAGATTTTGTTCTGACAGCGTTGGATGATAGCACGATTGGATTTGCTGGTTGTACTCCAGATTTATAGCCCATACGTCCACACTGGTTTAAGGATGCTGTTGTAAACTAGGCGCTTGTTCAGTAGAGACAGTCGGGATTATGGTCCGAGCAAGCATCTGACATGGAATAACAAAACAGCTATGACAGCAAATGACAGCTAAACGTAATTTTGTCTATGGTTAAGTATGGTTGTATAAAGATGGCCGGGGACAACAATTGACAATTCTACCAGGGTGACGTTTAATGACAGCCCGCGTTATATGCATGTAAAGGCGGTACGAAGTTCGGCGGGTCAACTAGTAACCCGACTTGGTTTTTGGAGTGATAGCGAGTAAGCCGAACGGAGAAAATTGTGCTTTATTTTAACGATTTTGGCCTCTTTTCTTTAACTTTATAACTGTTTGATAAATCTAAGTGTTGTGTTGTCCACCTAAGGTGGTGGTAAGACTATTCTAATTGTATTTATTTTCATAGAAGAGTCGAAAGATCTGTGTTTGAGCTTGGTAAGCTTCAAGCATGGATTGCGACACGCCGGCCCTGCCGGCCCCCCTTGATCCCCCGGACCCTGTTACTCCTTCTGTAGCAACAGGATCTAAACGCCGATTAGAATCAGCCGAACAATCTGCACCTAAAAAACCTGTGACGTCTGCTGAGTTAGACGTACCATCCATACAAACTGTCTACACTCACCCATCGATCGTAGTTGGTGCTATTCAAGCTTACTCATCTTTGGATAAGGGTCCATATGTTGTCCACGTTTCCCGATCAGAACCAGAACCATCCGCTGGAACCACGATCAAACCAATTAAGTTTGGTCAATTTGTGACCACTCACAATTTTACGAATATTTGTGCTGAAGGTGTTAAGAGTCAATAAAATAACAGTTGAATTTATTTCAGCTGATGATGCTAACAAATTTATCACTTCCCCAATTCTACCAATGTGCAAGTATATAGCTTCCATCCCCACTTATAATGTGACAAGAATGGGATTAGTTCGCCAGGTGCCAACTGATCTTTCAATGGACGAATTTGCTCAGTCCCTTGTTCTCCCCTCTGGTTGTGGTATTGTTATTAAAGCCCGCCGTCTAAATAGAAAAACTGTTGCAGAAGGCACAGTAACATGGGTGCCAACCCAAACTGTTGTCGTGACCTTCCAAGGTCAGCTCCTTCCTTCCAAAGTCTTCCTCTACTACACCTCCCTGCCAGTTGAGCTATACCAGTACCCCACAATTCAGTGCCACACATGCTGCCGGTATGGCCATACTAAGGCTCAATGTAGATCGAAACCCAGATGCTTCCGCTGTTTCAAAGATCACACTGGTGATAGCTGTAACATCCCTGAGGCTGAAGCCTCTTGCCTACATTGCTCAGGACCACATTTTGCTACAAGCAAATCTTGTTCGGAGCAAAGTAGACAAAAATCCATTAAAGCAGTTATGGCCCAGAACAACATCTCATACGAAGAATCAGCTGCACAGTTTCCTCAGGTATCTCATATTCACAGGTTGACCAAGAGATGTACTCCCAGCCTTCTCCATACCAAGCCTCGCAGAATAATTATTCTGCAGGTTCATCTTAGTCCCATCTAAGTCATATGTTAAAACTGTCTACGCCAACCCCCTCCCGCGAGCCCCACTGGGTAAGTCTTATGACAAGGCTGCCCACCGAGAGATTGTCACAGACCCAACATCAGCTATGCCCAATGGTTGTGCCATTGGTAATAACCAACCGTTAGGAGTTTCCCCTAACGAAAATATGTTAGAAACATTAATAACTTTAATAATAAACATTTTACTAATGAACCCTCATCCCCTACCGTCCAACGTTGCCTCTAAACTTACTCAATTAGTCTCACTATCTGGTCATAATGGATCCAGTAGTCGCTCTGCAGTGGAACAGCCAGAGCATGCGTGCAAAAAAGCATGAATTGGTCCACTTAATTTCAAAATTCCGCCCGTCAGTCATTGCCGTCTCGGAGACATGGCTGAAGCCTGGAACCCGTTATCGGATTTCAGGTTACTCCTGTCAGCGGGACAACAAGGCTGACGGGCATGCCGGCAGCGCCTTGTTAGTAAGGCGCTGCCTTCCCTTTTCCCAAATCACTCTCCCTTCCCATCCTTCTGATATCAACATTGTTGGTATCAGATCCCTTAATATTTCCTTTGTATCTGTATATATTCCTCATCCCAACTCCTTCTTAATTCCCGATCTCCTTCTCCTCTTATCATCTGTTCCTTCCCCCATGGTTCTCATGGGTGATTTTAATGGCCATAACACTATCTGGGGTCATAGCCACTCTGATATGTTTGGTCTTTCCCTATTGGAGATCTTTGATGAAGTCAACTTGTGCCTACTCAATGATGGATCAGCTACTCGGAGAGCACTTCCTTCTAAAAATCCGAAAAGCGCTGTCGATCTCTCACTTTGCTCTCCATCTCTTTTCTCTTTGACTTTATGGAAAATTCTTCCTTCGACTTATGGAAGTGACGATTTTCCCTATCTTAATTTTTATCTATGCTAATTTTTCGAACCCTTTCCGTAACCCTAGTCCTTCTCTTAAATACAAACTTTCTGGAGCTGATTGGTCAGCTTATTCATCGTCACTTGATCTTAAAATAGATTCTTCCACTCACATTCAACATAATGACTCCCTTGCAGCATATATTTGTTAATAATATTACTACATGCGCTGATTTCCACATTCCCCTTAAAAAGCCCTCCAAAGATTTTAGAATCTCTACCCCGTGGTGGGATTCTGAGTGCACAACAGCTGTATCGGAACGGAGAGAAGCTGAAAAAAGTTACAAGGAATCTATGTCTATAGAAAACTTTTTAGTCTATAAAAAATCCTCAGCGAAACTCAGAAAGTTGGTCTCTAAAAAGAAAAAAACAGGGGGTTTTGCGAAAACCTCTCGCCTAGAACACCATCATATATCATCTGGAACCAGATCAGACGATTCAGAGGATCATGTAATATCGAAAATATTTCAGCTAATGATCCTTCATCGTGGCTCGAGGCCTTTTCGGACAATCTCGCCCCTCCTTCAGTCCCACCTATTTCCTCCTTCCCCTCGATCCCTTCGTCGATCCCTTCTGAAAATTGTTTTGATCGCCCCTTCTGTTTTAATGAATTGACCCTTGCACTTGACGGACTGACTGACTCTTCTCCCGGTATCGATGGTATCCCTTACTCCTTTCTCACTAAATCTTCTGAAAACACAAAAAAATATTACTTACTTCTTATTAATTCCTTCTTTGAAACCGGCTTAATTCCTGATCAATGGAAAACTCAAATTATCATCCCGGTACTGAAAACTGGAAAGGATCCATCTGACCCTAATGGTCGTAGACCAATAGCTTTGTCCTCTGTCATGGCTAAGGTTATAGAGCACATGATTAAACACCGTCTTGAGTGGTTGGTTGAGAATCGTTCACTACCTGCTAATTCCCAATTTGGCTTTAGAAAGGGCATGAGTACCATGGACAGCCTTAGTCTCTTAACAACAGACATCCACATCGCGTTCAAAGAAAAGAAATTTCTAGTTGCTGTATTTTTGGACATCGCATCAGCTTATGACAACGTTCTGCTTCCGGTTCTCAGGAGTAAGCTCGTTCAGCTGAGAATACCTGAAAAGCTGGTTCGTTTTGTATGCAACCTATTGATGGAAAGGTCTGTTGTTATTTAATCCCACCAATGTCTCCTCCCTCCTAAGACGGTTTGGAAAGGACTACCTCAGGGTTCTGTCCTGAGCCCACTTCTTTACAGCCTTTACACCTATGACCTTGAGCAATCTGTGAATTCTTTTTGTGAGGTTTTACAATATGCTGACGATCTGTAACTTTATATCACATCCGTGTCAACAGAAGAGGCAAGTAACCAACTGAATTCTGCATTGTCCTACCTTAGCGACTGGTTACTTGATCACGGCTTATCTATTTCTGCTCCCAAAAGTAATGTTGTAATATTTTCCAGAAAAAGAATTTCCCCATTTATTCAATTATTCATTGACCAAGAGATTATCCCTCAATCTAATAGTGCAAAATTTTTAGGTGTTACATTGGACTCAAAAATGACGGGCGTCCCACATTTTGTTATGACCTCTCAAAAATGCGAAAAGAACATCCTTCGCTCCCTTTCGGGTGTCTCATCCGTATTCTCAAAAGCTTCTATACAACGCCATAATTCGGAGTCATTTTGATTATGGAACATTCCTTCTGAATCTTTGTAATAAATCTGGTTTAGACAAGTTAGACAAAATTCATTCAAAATGCTTGCATATAATTCTTGGAGCCATGAAGTCATCCCCCATCAATGCTATGCAGGTTGAGTGTGGTGAGCCTCCATTGTATTTGCGTAGACAGTTCCTATCTGATAGGTTCTTTTTCAAATTAGCACAAAACTGTAATCACCCACTTCTTCCAAAATTGTCTCGCCTGCTTAACTTATTTGATAATTACAATCCTGATAAAATCCCCTGTCTCCTCCGTAGTTTCAAACAATTTTCCCAACTTCCTAAATCAGTAATTCAGTTCCCAACTCATCCACTTTATCTCACTTCTTATGAAGCTTTAACATTTCAGCCTAATATCCTCCTGTCCTTTGGTATAGATAAGGAATCTTCCAATGCCCGAGAAAAATTTTATGAACACCTGGATGCTAAATTTAATGGGTGGCACTCCATCTTCACTGATGCTTCAAAACTATCTACAGACAGTGTCGTGGGAGCAGCTGTGTGGATTCCATTCACCAAAATCTCCCTTAGTTTTAAATGTCCCTCCTCGACATCAGTGTTTTCTGGCGAAGCTGTTGCGCTTCTAGAAGCCATCTGTTTCATTAAATCCCACCAATTAAACAACTCTATTATATTTTCTGTTTCTAAAAGCTGTCTGCAATCTATTATATCCAACCCTTTCCGTTCTGTATCTCGTTTCCCTATTATTCTTCAAATTAGGCAATCCCTTTTTGAATGTCACAATCTTGGGATAAACGTTGTTCTTTCCTGGATTTCAGGTCACTCTGGAATTCCTGGTAATGAGTCAGCTGACTCTTTCGCAAAAGATGCTGCTCAGATATGTAGGTTCCCTTGAACATTTCAAATCCTTCTCACATGACTTATGCCTTCTTCCCAAATCACAACTGGAACAATCGTGGACTGAAGTTTGGAATCGTTCCAAAAAAAATAAGGGTAAACATTATGCAGATATCCAACCCGATATTCCTCGAACTCCTTGGGTTTTTAAATTCCGGAAGGCTAGTAAGATTACCACCTCCACAATTTGTCGTCTTCGACTTGGCCACTCGTGTACCCCTGTATTTTTGGCCAAACTTAGGATTAGGAACCACTCCCTATGTGAATGTGGCCTGGACGAAGGAAATGTGGACCACATATTCTTCGAATGTCACAGATTGCGGCGTTCCCTCTATGAAATCCTTCGTCCTAAAATCCCTCGGCCTACCTCCTTTGAATGTTTATTAACCCTTACCTTCTCTCCTTTAATTAATTATATTTTATGTAAATTTATAAAGGATAACAACATTAGGTTGTAAATGTATATATTACTTATTAGCTCACTAACCCACATTATCTATAATAGTACTAACAACTAATATTGTGCTGTTTTATATGTTGTGTTGTCTCTTCTATTAGAATTGTTAAAGGTTTTTTTCCAAATTTAGAATACCGGTCATATTCTTGACCTACATTAGCTCCTATTAAGTTTATGAAAATATCGCGACATCGACATTGGCGGAATTGTGACACTCCCTAGTCACAGATGCCACAATCAAGAACTGAACTGAACAACTAGTAACCCATAAATCAAAACTCCTGTGATAATAACATACTTAAGATTGGCTACGATAACCGAAAGCTCACGCGTTAACGCGCGGGTTCCAAAGGAGACAGTCTCTTTATACCTCTAGGTTACTATTTTTACTTATTGGAATATATTTTTTTATTAAACCATATAAATATTACTTATCATAATTATCTAATTAAGCCTATCATAATTGTATGCAAACACCAATTAGTGCCTATTCGTTCTTACGAGTTCTAATGACTTGCCTAAAAAAGGTTTCTGCAGAATAACAGCGCCGAGCTGTCGATCGGTGGCGAGGCATAATGCTGAGCTGGAACCCATTTGCTGCAGTAGCACATTCACACCTACTTGCCTCTTTTTAATTTTTCCCTGAATACATTGTATATTTATTATTTCATTCTATTGTTCGTGTGTTTGTTGAATGTAATTTTCTGTTTTCTCTTACTTGTGCTTTCTCTTTGATGTTATACCTTTTGATTGTATTGTGTGAATTTGTGTGTGCTGTGGTAGCAAATAAATGTCTGTCTAAGTCTATAATATATTAGGCTATAAAATTTATATATATAACTGTTGTATTTTCTAAATAATAAGCATTTTAATCTGAAATTCAGGAATAAAACCATAACATTTTTGTGTTATTATGTCTTCTGACCATGTCTCTGAAGTTTTCGGTTGTATAAAATATCAACGATTTCTCATCAAAATTACCTCAGTATTATGGAAATTTAACTTTGACTCGCATTAATATTCGTACCTACCACAAATTATATGAATGCCCAATCTACTAAAAGATATTCATGATAAAATAAAATTGGATCTTTCTAAAATTTATACAAAAATGTGAGTTACATAAGCTTTGATTAGATTATTTTATCACGTTATCTACATCATGCCGAATTTGTTACACCTTCGCACTTGCGCACCCCCCCCCCCCCCCTCACCCACCCACACAACACACACTCACGCACAAACATACCTTCACGCACCGCACCCACTCACTCAATTGCATCCAACTTTAGTAGTTTTGTAATCCTATACATAAAACAGCTTATCTTTTAACTTTATTTAAATTAATTGTTTTGTGATTCTCTGTTCTCATAATTATCAAAAATGTATACTTACTCGGTCTAGTCTCGCATTATTATCTGTTTAACTGTTGCCAATGTGTACAATGTATACAAGCATCCGCGGTACAGGTAGTGCGGACCTCATTATGTGCATATATGTTAATTCTTATTGGGAAAATAAAAATATTTATATTTGTACATATTTGTACCTGTTAAACTGACTAAGCGGTATCGTCGCAAAGGCGCTGCTGATTTACGTTAAAAATTGTTTATTGGAAATGTATCGATTACTAGATAAATATTCAAGCTACCTGTATTAAACCCACCTCTAAAATCAGTTATTACGATTCCGGATGTGTGTTTTAAATTAATGTCGGACATAACAGGTTGTAACAAAATACAATAAATTGATTGTAAATTTTGATTGAAAATACTTAGTCTGGCCATAAATACAAATAAAAATAAACAAAAAATTACATTTGAATTTGGAATCTGTCATTTTTATATGATTGTTCATTTTGTTTTCTCATTTTGGCGCCAATACATTGTACAAAATTTTGCGATATTAAAATGGAGTGGGGTGATAAAGAGAACCGAATCGCTGTGATTGCATTACAGAAAGTAGGTATGGAGCCAAATGCAATTTTTAAAACTCTTCATACGCTTGGTATTAGTAAAATGTTTGTGTACCGGGCTATTAATAGGTACAATGAGACCTCCTCTGTTTGTGACTGAAAAAGATCTGGCCGTCCACATAGTGTTCGTACGAAAAAGGTGGTCAAAGCAGTAAGGGAGAGAATTCGAAGAAATCCTGTCCGAAAGCAAAAGATTTTATTTCGGGAGATGAAGATAGAACCTAGAACCATGTCGCGTATTTTAAAAGATGACTTAGTACTTGCAGCCTATAAGAGAAATACTGGTCATTTCTTAACTGATAATTTAAAAAAGAATAGAGTGGTAAAATCGAAAAATTTACTGAAGCGGTACGCAAAGGGAGGTCACAGAAAAGTTTTGTTTACGGATGAGAATTTTTGTTACAATTAAGCAATATTTTAACAAACAAAATGACCGTATCTATGCTCACAGCTCAAAGGAGGCTTACCAATTAGTCGACAGAGTGCAACGTGGGCATTATCCGACTTCAGTGATGGTTTAGTAGTGACTGAGCCATACTTTTCTGAAAAGGGTATCAAAACTTCAGCACAAGTGTATCAAGGTACCATTCTTGAGAAGGTAGTGAAGCCCCTTAACAACACCATGTTCAATAACCAAGAATGGTCCTTTCAGTAAGACTCGGCGCCGGGTCATAAAGCTCGGTCTACGCAGTCTTGGTTGGAAACGAACGTTTCGGACTTCATCAGAGCTGAAGACTGGCCGTCGTCTAGTCCGGATCTTAATCAGCTGGATTATGATTTATGGTCAGTTTTAGAGAGTACGGCTTGCTCTAAACGCCATGATAATTGAGAGTCCCTAAAACAATCCATACGATTGGCAGTGAAGAGTTTTCCCAAGGAAAGAGTGCGTGCTTCTATTGATAACTGGCCTCAACGTTTAAAGGACTGTATTGCAGACAATGGAGACCACTTCGAATAAGCTTTTTATATTTCAAAATTAGTTTATATTTATGTATTAAACTAACACACTTTAAAAGTAATAAATGTTATTTGCAAGAAAAATATTTTTTTTTCTTTGTTACAGTATTTATGGCAAGACTATATATAAAATATGAAGGATCATTTTGAAACGTCAATTTTACCGCCTGTTCCTTCGTGACCAAGCCAGGAAGGAAACAGGCAAGAAACAAGACTGGTTATTCTTTTTAATGATTCTTTAAACACAATATAACAATAAGAATGGTACCCACAAAAATAAAAATATGTGTACCTACTAATATTGCAAAATTAGGATAACAGTATCAGTTGGTGTCGAGAGGAGCTGAGCGACATCGGGCCACGGGATTTGATCATCAATATACCTAGTCAGCTGTAGTGTAATATGCTTTGTTATAAGATTGGCATACAATTTACTAGTGGGGGTTCGTTGAGGTTCGCAACAGACAATTCCGTTCCTCGAACCTCAGCACATCCATCGGAGCAGTAGATGTTTCTATGTGAGGCACGCATAAGATCGGTCACTCTGTAAATGTATGCGGGATGAGCCCTATGTTTAGCAGTGGACGTCTATGGCTGATAGGATAATGATGATGACGCTTGCGTTCGCTTGAACACAGGCTTCATTTGGTTCATTACCAGCAGCTCTAAGTAATAATATATCTGTAATTGGTTCGTAGTATTCGCACGACTTGGCATCTGCACAGTTTCTACTTGAATATTGGTCTGTAGACAAAGCTAATGGCTGCTTCTCAGTCCGTATATCGAGCGCTAAAGGAACGAACGCCTACGTCCCCGCCACCCGCCGGCGCGGCGTTGCGAGGATGTGACGCAGGTCAGTCTCGTCAATGCCCAAACACTGCTAATATTGCCTTGACATTGATAAACTTAGATGTTTTCTAATTGGTTTTCTAGTTTCAACCGATAAAGGGCTGTTCGTGCAATTTATAATATGGACCCAGGAGAATCATTACGCAATAAGTTTGAAGAAATAAATATTATGACATTCCCTTGTCAATACATCTATGAAAATCTGATGTATGTTCACAAAAATATTAATTTGTTTAAAAAAAATAGCGATAATCATAATTTTAATACTAGAAATAAAGATAAACTCGCTGTTGCACGTTGTATACTCCATAAAGTAAGTAAATCGTTTAAAGGGCAAGGTGTTCGCTTTTAAAACAAACTGCCAAGTGATGTACAAAAATTGACAATTCACAAATTTAAAAAAGCAATTAAACAAAATCTTTATAAAAAAGCCTCCACTATACACATATCGGAATAATTATATGATAGAGAAGCTTGGGATTGAAATTGCTCCAAATCGTTCAAAATGTTACAATTTAGACGTAATTTATTACCGGTATTGTTATGTATTCTAAAAGGATCATTAAAAAAAACAACCAGCTTTGTTTCTTGTCTTTCTTTCCTGGCTTGGTCGCGAAGGAACAAGCAGTAAAATTGACGTTTCAAAGTGATCCTTGTGATTTAAATGAATAAAAGATTTTGACTTTGACATTTATAATTGAGCTAGGTATCTATAGGTATATTGATCCGTGAAGAGAACACTTTGTTCCCCTGTTTAAGCTTATTGTGCGCGCAGCGTGTGCGCGTTAGAGTTTTGGCATGGTTAAATTTTAGGTATATGATGGAGCGGTGCATAATATTAAAAAGCTATAATTAAAAAAAACGGTCGTATTTCGACTAGTGCGCACTGCTACTGCTACTGCTCCTGCTACTGCTACTGCTACGTACAATATGGCAACTGTTAAAGCTGTGCGAGTATGCCCTTATGTCTTGCTATAATGACTATTAGATAAACAGTCTGGTAGTAAGTTGCAGATGTCAATGAGAAGCGTATTAATTAATAATAATTTGGGTAACGTTACATATTGTTACAGGATGGTTCTGTGTGGGAAGGAGGAATTCCGGCGAATACCGATGAATATTAAATTAGTTGTGATAATAGTGGTCTCAAGGCGCCAGCGGTGGCGACCGCCGGATAACCAATGTTTTGAGAGATAACTAATCGCTAGGCTGAAGGCGATGGATAGCTCAAATAAATGGAAAGTCAATTTGAACAGAATTCTTAGGTTTACCGAGTTCTAATCCCATTTCTTGAAGGTCTGTGGATTTTAAGACTGCTAATTAAATTCCCGAAATTATTCTCCCTACCTTAGAGCGGTCCTTTATCAAGATACATACTACCCTAGATTTGTGTTCGTGAACGTGGAACCTTTCCGAAACTTTAGTTTTGAAACAACATTGGATCTGACGTAAGAGCGCAAATAGCTTGATACTCGCTGAGGGCGGCGCCAGCTTCTATCTACTGTTCCCAGAATATCTGCAAATTAATCTAATTTGTCCAACCAGCCTACGCTAATTTATTAGATTTCCAGCAAATTTTATTCAATGCTTTCGGACAGACTGACGGGTACTAGGCCTCTCTTCCGAGAAACATAATAGAAACAAATATGGTATCCATACTATAATTATATGTGTTTGATAATATAAGAGGGGTTATTTTGATGAGCATAATAAAAAATAATTTGTGAAATGTTTACCATATAAATGTAAAATTTATTTTGGCATGTAAAAACCAACACTTTATTTATACTTATGTTGTGTTATTGCATAATGCTTGCCATCTAACCACAGATACTACTGTATTGCATAATGCTTACCATCTAACCACAGATACTACTGTATTGCATAATGCTTGCCATCTAACCACAGATACTACTGTATTGGTGACGTCTCGAGATATCTCTTGTTGTCCTTTTCTAACCCAAAACTGCCCATTTCTGCAAGAAATATCAAATCGGCCTTTATTTTTGGATATCGATTGCAAGAGTAGTCAGTAAGTTTTATATCGAATTAGTCACCTAAACTTAGTCGATTTTCTTTTAAATCTGATAATATACCTATTAGTTTTTTTGAAGTTCTTTTTTATGTTTTAAGAAACCGTCACTTAAATATTGTCAGTATATTACCAAACACCCTGTATTACTTGCCCTCAACGCCTCGGGCATGTACACACGGCTACACATCAAGCTATAATTATCCAGTATAAGCTGACCTCTCATTCTACGAAAAGTCTACACAATGCGAGGTCAGCTTATACTGGACATGGATAGCTTGATGTGTAGCCGTGTGTACAACAAAAACTTATTAGGTTCCTAAACTATAAGAGAAAGTAATTTAAAAGTAACGCGGATGGCTGTTTCTACCACAAGCTAATGACTCTTAGCGACCGTCGAATGGTGATGGACATGATGGTTGTATGAGATTGTACACTCGCGAATAGATTGCCCTGAAATAGTTGGCCAGATAGGACTCTCAACTCCATCATATAAAATACGACACGCTTGCTTGTTCCACATTTTGTTTTTGTTTGTATCATGTCAACCCACAGGAAGATATTAGAAGATATTGATAAATTACTCGTGCGCGATAACTTGGGACCTGCTAGAAATGCGACTCCCCGACCGCTTCCCCTGCACTTCCCGATGGCGCCCGTTCTGTACCGTTCGCATCACTATTTTTTACTAGGGTTTTTAGTCTCGTACTGGCCTACGTCACGTAACGACGCGCTCTGGAATTCTTTTAGTTTTCGTTTTGTTGTTGTAGTTTTTGTTGTTATAGTAAATGTTGAGTGTTTTTGTTATCATTATGAAGGGTAAACCTTTGTATAGCGGAGAAAGAAACCTCGTGCTAAAAGTGTTAGAGTTTTTTGTAAACGAAAAACGGAACAAACAGTTTTGTTTACCTGTCCACTAAGTAGTGACGAAGATGAGATAATGTAAATAATAGATACAATAAATGTATAAACTTAAACATTGTATTTTTATTTTATTCAAATAGTGTAAAAAAGATTAGATAAAAAGCAGCGTCCTCCCTGAGTAACATAATAAATTAGGTTAAAAAAAACAAAGACGAAGCCGCAGGCGGCTGCTTGTTATGTTCGCTTTTTTGCGGGTGGTACAAACACGCCAATATGACGTCACCGCGCTCAGGTCCCAACTTATCGCGCACGGGTAATACTATGTAAAAACTAAAGTTAAAGACATTTATTTGGTACAACACAGACAAAACAGAAAGTATTAAAATAAAACATGCATTAAAAAGACATTAAAAACAACACTTAAGGAAATGGTAGGTACCTACCTATAAAAACATAGAAGGATAGTTAAAAACAACAGATTAAGGACGATCACTATAGGCAGGTACAAGAGAGATATAGGTATTGGCTTGTGCAATGCCTACCTGTAGAGGTAGGATTATGAAAGCTTTACGTGGTGAATTTTAAGTCGTGGTGGTGGATGGGAGTGCCTAGTGCGGTGGAGGGGAGGATTTGGCAATTTTTTGTATTTTGTAACATGTATTTTTTTATAAAACCTTTGAGATTGCATGTGTTTGTTTTGAATTCTACATTAAAACACTTACCTGCTTTGGGTCAATTGAAATGTGTTTTTGAAACTGATTCAACTATTTTAGAAGTAATTTTTCTTTTTTTTCTAGGCAGCCTTAATATATCAAATTTATGGTTTTTATTTAGTTACAGAATGGAATATATTACATAATCACTTGATATACCTACTTGCTTACATACACACACCCCTAAAATAATTATATCATGTTTAATTTGTAACAAACTTCTGGCAGTGTTTGATCATTAGTCCATACGAACCTTATTAAAATGTATACTTACGCTGAGCGGTAGGCACGATTGGTTATCACTCAGTAGTTTTGTTTGAATAGCCATATTTATTAATTAGTTAAACAGCCAATTAGTTAAACAAACTCGAAAGAATAAACAAGTAGGTACTTACATTTCAGTTATTTGCTTTCGATTCATATTCTAACTCACCCATTTATTTGTACACACAAACTGACACCCTCACACACACTCACACCGCACACCCACTTTCACACACTCACACCACACACTCTTTCACACACAAACACTCACCACACATCGTCGCATACACATGAACAAATACTTACACATACACACACGCACACACACAAACTCGCACTCAAATCACGCAACGAACACACTCCCACACCTACACATACATTATGACCATAATCCGGAGGGAGGTATAGGTATGCCATCATACAGGTGCATCCTAGTTTGGGTACGTATGTTTTCCATCCTGAATTGTATTATACCTAGTAAACCATTGTAATGTATGTTTGTGAAATACTGAAGTTTGTTGCTGAACAAATACATTATTGTTATCATTATTTTATGTATTTAATGGTTTATACAACATACGACATAAAACACAATAATTTCACATTAAATTCGTTTCATTATAGGTGCAGTGTACAACCTAACCGATACTATATGATTGTAACTCTAAAATAGGCTATCAGCTGCGGTTGTTTTTGTTCCGGATATCTTTTCTTACAATGTTCAAAAGTAGAAACCAGTTATTAGCGTTACGTTAAGTTCTAAGCTATTTGTACATACAAATTGTATCGACGTTGGTTTCGCTAAATAAATATAGATACCTATAAATAGCAGCGGAACCGTTGCAGAGCGTGTGGTGTCGCGGAGTATGTGTCACACTGGTCGCGTCGCATCGCGCGGCGGCTGACCCTCAGCTTTTGGGTCACTGTCACACGCGTCCCGATTCACTGTCACATGACAGCGACCTCGCATCTGCTACACTAATAATACACACGTCGCGTTGGTAGCGTACAAGAGCAACGTGCATTGCGATCATTACACAAAAAGATAAATTGTCAAACACACCAAAATTCTACTAACTTTTTCTAGAGCATGAAAACGCCAGTATTTTTGGTTAAACTGAATGGTTAAGTAGCACGTCCCACTGCACAATGGGAATTAGAGCATCCGATACGCCAGCGCAGCGCTGCGCCGTGCGGCACCACGCTTCTGGTGCACGGTCACGCAGAGATGAGGTACGGCACAAATCCTAAGGCGGTTCCGTCCGATAGAGCGCGCCTTTTCTCGCGGGAATCTCAACCGAGAGGGATTATTGTTTATCACTCGCATTTACCAACAATACGAGCAACTGGGAAGAAACGACGCGACGCGACGTGACGCGACGCTTAGCGCATTGTAGGTCCTTTCACTGAGCCGACACAATACAACTTATTAATAACGACACAACACAACCACATCGCTTATATAGATAAACATAAATATTGAATTAATATTATGTGTCAGCTATTTGACGAGTTTATACTTTACTAGCTGCTGCCCGCATCTTTGCGCGCGTTGTTTTACATTAACAACACTACCCTCTTTCTGCGCAGTCGGGTATACAGTAGCCTATGTATGTGCCCATGTTGTCCTTTTTAATTGTAATGTTGTATGTATGGTGTGCAATAAATAATTATCTATCTATCTATCTATGTCCTAATCCCGGTCGTAATCTATCTGTATACCAAATTACATCGAAATCTGTCCAGCAGATTTCATAAAGAAATCGTAACAAACAGACGACAGAGAGACAGAGTTACTTTCGAATTTTTAATATAAGAGTATGGATTGAATGAGCCCTATTTGACGCGGTTACGGTTCGTACTCTCCTAGTTATAGGATTAGTTAGCGTCTCTGTTCTCACGGAGGTCGGAACCGACACACGTTTTGAAAGGCGACAGGCAGCCCCGGGGGGCGCGGGCGGGTAGGCGCAGCTCTTATCACATTAAGCTAAGATACATTCTCATAAGTTTACACCACGGTTTTGGAACACCATTATCGACTTATGCCGAGTTCCTATAACCATCGGTAACCGACTACGCCTCGTATCTCCTTGAAAAAGTGTCAAACTAGTGTCAAACTTTTGACAGGTTTTCAAGGAGAAACGAGTCGTAGCTGGTTACCGACGGATATAGGAACCCGGCATTAATTACTACAGAAAGTGACGAAGATGCTTACTTTTTTTTTTGCTTGCGTTTGACCACGATCTTGCCTGATGGTAAGCGATGATGCAGTCTACGATGGTACACGCTTGCCTAGAAGAAACCTATTCACTCGCGACTTAAAGATACCCAGGCTGTAGCTATTTGGAAACACAGACTCTGGCAAGGCGTTCCATTCTTTGGCGGTGCGCATAATAAAGGTCGAAGAGAACCGCTTTGTGCGAATCGGAGGTATTTCTACCATATAGCGGTGGCGCACCGCAGAGCGTCTGGTTGTCCGTTGATAGAATGGAGATGGTGGGATCAGGTTGAAAAGTTCCGCCCCACACTCCCCGAAATGTACTCGATAAAAAACCGAGAGGCTAGCAACCTTTCGTCGATGCTCCAGGTTGAGGAGCCTTGCATCAACTAGCTCATCGTTGCCTATGAGCTTCTTGGCTCTTTTCTCAATTGATTCCAAAGCTTCAAGTTGGTACTTCGCTGATCCGTCCCAGAGGTGAGAACAGTACTCCAAACACGATCGGACTTGTGCTTTGTACAAGTTGAGCAACTGTCCCGGTGTGAAGTAGTGCCTCACCTTTGCGAGTATACCAAGCTTTTTAGCAGCCAACTGGGCTTTCGACTCAATGTAGGAGCCGAAATTGAGAGTCGGAGTTAATGTGATACCAAGAAGCTCGAGGTGGTCAGATATCGGCACGGATACATTTTGGGAAGTAGGAGTCAGATTAAATTGACTTCGTTTTGCAGAGAACAGACACGCCTGGGTCTTATTCGCATTGAACTTGACCAGATTGGCATCACCCCAGTCGGAGATTGCCTTCAAGGACAAGTTTAAACGCTCGACCATGGCCTCCCTGAGTGACTGAATCTGCGCTCTACTGGCTAGTGCACTAGACGTATAGCTTTCCACAACTGTGTTATCATCTGCATACCCAATGGTACCGGGTTTTAGCAGATCGTTGATATGCAGCAAGAAAAGAGTTGCGGAAAGTACTGACTCTTGTGGGACCCCGGCGTTAATCGCCAATTGATCGGACGAGCAGCCTTCAACGACAACTCGTATCGAACGGTCCCTCAAGAAGTCCGATATCCAGACACACAGACCAGTGGGCAAACCGTATGATGGGAGCTTGCTAATAAGGCTATCATGCCACTTACTTACATTACACTTTCTAAAGTAGATCAAAATTCATTGATCATTATTTATTTAATAAAAACCATCGAACTTTGACAAGTTTGTCTTCAGGTTACCATTAATATTTAACACGAAAGCAAGAAAAAAAGTATTAGTAGTATCTGAAGCACTTTGTACAATATACTAAGCTAATAATAAATATTGCACTTTTTAAATGTTTATACAATATATATTATGCGCGTCATATTTTACTGAATTTGTTTTAAACTATGCGTACAAATATTTTTACGTATAAAGTAGGTGAGCCTACATAAAACGATGTTATTTCTAATGGAATATTAAATTGTTATTTCTGCTTGGAAAAGAAGAGATAGACTTTAGACTTGGGCACCTTTGACTTAACATTCCGCTCGGCTCGGCGACGGAACCGTCAAACGCGAAAACGTATTTGAGGAATGTTATTTGTAGACTGACAGCTGTTCCTCTCCGGAGGCATTGACTATAAAAGAACTTCTCGTATGTAATCATTGAATACTGATTGATCGGTTTCACGGCGCGATGGGCGATGGGGAAGGAGGCGGGATGGGATGGCTGGAAGTGGGGCTAAGCGCGCGCGGAGCTGCTACGCAATGCAAACAATTTGGAGATATTATGTTATAAACTGTTATGTTGCATGTTTACAATTTGTAAATGCAGACGAGTAGAGTTTGGGCTATAGTTTATTATACGGTTGAATTGTGTTGTTTTAAAATATCTGGCGTTTGTTGACACCCCAGAACAACATTTACCGTAACGTAATGGTATTCCCTGTAAGTGTAAGTGGATCTCACTGGAAGGAAAACGGAGACAAGGTACCTACACCAAACAGGAGATGCAGAGATATTTTTACACAACGATGTGGACCGGTATGGAGGAGGACGGCGAGAGAGAGGGATTTAGGAGAAGCCTACGCCGCGAAGACTGAAGAGATAAATAATTACGAGTAAGATTGGCTCAGGACTTGAGTGACGGCGAGAGAGAGGGATTTAGGAGAAGCCTACGCCGCGAAGACTGAAGAGATAAATAATTACGAGTAAGATTGGCTCAGGACTTGAGTGACGGTGAGAGAGAGGGATTTAGGAGAAGCCTACGCCGCGAAGGCTGAAGAGATAAATAATTACGAGTAAGATTGGCTCAGGACTTGAGTGACGGCGAGAGAGAGGGATTTAGGAGAAGCCTACGCCGCGAAGGCTGAAGAGATAAATAATTACGAGTAAGATTGGCTCAGGACTTGAGTGACGGCGAGAGAGAGGGATTTAGGAGAAGCCTACGCCGCGAAGGCTGAAGAGATAAATAATTACGAGTAAGATTGGCTCAGGACTTGAGTGACGGTGAGAGAGAGGGATTTAGGAGAAGCCTACGCCGCGAAGGCTGAAGAGATAAATAATTACGAGTAAGATTGGCTCAGGACTTGAGTGACGGCGAGAGAGAGGGATTTAGGAGAAGCCTACGCCGCGAAGACTGAAGAGATAAATAATTACGAGTAAGATTGGCTCAGGACTTGAGTGACGGCGAGAGAGAGGGATTTAGGAGAAGCCTACGCCGCGAAGGCTGAAGAGATAAATAATTACGAGTAAGATTGGCTCAGGACTTGAGTGACGGCGAGAGAGAGGGATTTAGGAGAAGCCTACGCCGCGAAGGCTGAAGAGATAAATAATTACGAGTAAGATTGGCTCAGGACTTGAGTGACGGCGAGAGAGAGGGATTTAGGAGAAGCCTACGCCGCGAAGACTGAAGAGATAAATAATTACGAGTAAGATTGGCTCAGGACTTGAGTGACGGCGAGAGAGAGGGATTTAGGAGAAGCCTACGCCGCGAAGGCTGAAGAGATAAATAATTACGAGTAAGATTGGCTCAGGACTTGAGTGACGGTGAGAGAGAGGGATTTAGGAGAAGCCTACGCCGCGAAGGCTGAAGAGATAAATAATTACGAGTAAGATTGGCTCAGGACTTGAGTGACGGCGAGAGAGAGGGATTTAGGAGAAGCCTACGCCGCGAAGGCTGAAGAGATAAATAATTACGAGTAAGATTGGCTCAGGACTTGAGTGACGGCGAGAGAGAGGGATTTAGGAGAAGCCTACGCCGCGAAGACTGAAGAGATAAATAATTACGAGTAAGATTGGCTCAGGACTTGAGTGACGGCGAGAGAGAGGGATTTAGGAGAAGCCTACGCCGCGAAGGCTGAAGAGATAAATAATTACGAGTAAGATTGGCTCAGGACTTGAGTGACGGTGAGAGAGAGGGATTTAGGAGAAGCCTACGCCGCGAAGGCTGAAGAGATAAATAATTACGAGTAAGATTGGCTCAGGACTTGAGTGACGGCGAGAGAGAGGGATTTAGGAGAAGCCTACGCCGCGAAGACTGAAGAGATAAATAATTACGAGTAAGATTGGCTCAGGACTTGAGTGACGGCGAGAGAGAGGGATTTAGGAGAAGCCTACGCCGCGAAGACTGAAGAGATAAATAATTACGAGTAAGATTGGCTCAGGACTTGAGTGACGGCGAGAGAGAGGGATTTAGGAGAAGCCTACGCCGCGAAGGCTGAAGAGATAAATAATTACGAGTAAGATTGGCTCAGGACTTGAGTGACGGCGAGAGAGAGGGATTTAGGAGAAGCCTACGCCGCGAAGACTGAAGAGATAAATAATTACGAGTAAGATTGGCTCAGGACTTGAGTGACGGTGAGAGAGAGGGATTTAGGAGAAGCCTACGCCGCGAAGGCTGAAGAGATAAATAATTACGAGTAAGATTGGCTCAGGACTTGAGTGACGGCGAGAGAGAGGGATTTAGGAGAAGCCTACGCCGCGAAGGCTGAAGAGATAAATAATTACGAGTAAGATTGGCTCAGGACTTGAGTGACGGCGAGAGAGAGGGATTTAGGAGAAGCCTACGCCGCGAAGACTGAAGAGATAAATAATTACGAGTAAGATTGGCTCAGGACTTGAGTGACGGCGAGAGAGAGGGATTTAGGAGAAGCCTACGCCGCGAAGACTGAAGAGATAAATAATTACGAGTAAGATTGGCTCAGGACTTGAGTGACGGTGAGAGAGAGGGATTTAGGAGAAGCCTACGCCGCGAAGGCTGAAGAGATAAATAATTACGAGTAAGATTGGCTCAGGACTTGAGTGACGGCGAGAGAGAGGGATTTAGGAGAAGCCTACGCCGCGAAGGCTGAAGAGATAAATAATTACGAGTAAGATTGGCTCAGGACTTGAGTGACGGCGAGAGAGAGGGATTTAGGAGAAGCCTACGCCGCGAAGACTGAAGAGATAAATAATTACGAGTAAGATTGGCTCAGGACTTGAGTGACGGCGAGAGAGAGGGATTTAGGAGAAGCCTACGCCGCGAAGGCTGAAGAGATAAATAATTACGAGTAAGATTGGCTCAGGACTTGAGTGACGGCGAGAGAGAGGGATTTAGGAGAAGCCTACGCCGCGAAGACTGAAGAGATAAATAATTACGAGTAAGATTGGCTCAGGACTTGAGTGACGGTGAGAGAGAGGGATTTAGGAGAAGCCTACGCCGCGAAGGCTGAAGAGATAAATAATTACGAGTAAGATTGGCTCAGGACTTGAGTGACGGTGAGAGAGAGGGATTTAGGAGAAGCCTACGCCGCGAAGACTGAAGAGATAAATAATTACGAGTAAGATTGGCTCAGGACTTGAGTGACGGCGAGAGAGAGGGATTTAGGAGAAGCCTACGCCGCGAAGGCTGAAGAGATAAATAATTACGAGTAAGATTGGCTCAGGACTTGAGTGACGGTGAGAGAGAGGGATTTAGGAGAAGCCTACGCCGCGAAGACTGAAGAGATAAATAATTACGAGTAAGATTGGCTCAGGACTTGAGTGACGGCGAGAGAGAGGGATTTAGGAGAAGCCTACGCCGCGAAGACTGAAGAGATAAATAATTACGAGTAAGATTGGCTCAGGACTTGAGTGACGGTGAGAGAGAGGGATTTAGGAGAAGCCTACGCCGCGAAGACTGAAGAGATAAATAATTACGAGTAAGATTGGCTCAGGACTTGAGTGACGGCGAGAGAGAGGGATTTAGGAGAAGCCTACGCCGCGAAGACTGAAGAGATAAATAATTACGAGTAAGATTGGCTCAGGACTTGAGTGACGGTGAGAGAGAGGGATTTAGGAGAAGCCTACGCCGCGAAGGCTGAAGAGATAAATAATTACGAGTAAGATTGGCTCAGGACTTGAGTGACGGCGAGAGAGAGGGATTTAGGAGAAGCCTACGCCGCGAAGGCTGAAGAGATAAATAATTACGAGTAAGATTGGCTCAGGACTTGAGTGACGGCGAGAGAGAGGGATTTAGGAGAAGCCTACGCCGCGAAGGCTGAAGAGATAAATAATTACGAGTAAGATTGGCTCAGGACTTGAGTGACGGCGAGAGAGAGGGATTTAGGAGAAGCCTACGCCGCGAAGACTGAAGAGATAAATAATTACGAGTAAGATTGGCTCAGGACTTGAGTGACGGCGAGAGAGAGGGATTTAGGAGAAGCCTACGCCGCGAAGGCTGAAGAGATAAATAATTACGAGTAAGATTGGCTCAGGACTTGAGTGACGGCGAGAGAGAGGGATTTAGGAGAAGCCTACGCCGCGAAGACTGAAGAGATAAATAATTACGAGTAAGATTGGCTCAGGACTTGAGTGACGGCGAGAGAGAGGGATTTAGGAGAAGCCTACGCCGCGAAGGCTGAAGAGATAAATAATTACGAGTAAGATTGGCTCAGGACTTGAGTGACGGTGAGAGAGAGGGATTTAGGAGAAGCCTACGCCGCGAAGACTGAAGAGATAAATAATTACGAGTAAGATTGGCTCAGGACTTGAGTGACGGCGAGAGAGAGGGATTTAGGAGAAGCCTACGCCGCGAAGACTGAAGAGATAAATAATTACGAGTAAGATTGGCTCAGGACTTGAGTGACGGTGAGAGAGAGGGATTTAGGAGAAGCCTACGCCGCGAAGACTGAAGAGATAAATAATTACGAGTAAGATTGGCTCAGGACTTGAGTGACGGCGAGAGAGAGGGATTTAGGAGAAGCCTACGCCGCGAAGACTGAAGAGATAAATAATTACGAGTAAGATTGGCTCAGGACTTGAGTGACGGTGAGAGAGAGGGATTTAGGAGAAGCCTACGCCGCGAAGGCTGAAGAGATAAATAATTACGAGTAAGATTGGCTCAGGACTTGAGTGACGGCGAGAGAGAGGGATTTAGGAGAAGCCTACGCCGCGAAGGCTGAAGAGATAAATAATTACGAGTAAGATTGGCTCAGGACTTGAGTGACGGCGAGAGAGAGGGATTTAGGAGAAGCCTACGCCGCGAAGGCTGAAGAGATAAATAATTACGAGTAAGATTGGCTCAGGACTTGAGTGACGGCGAGAGAGAGGGATTTAGGAGAAGCCTACGCCGCGAAGACTGAAGAGATAAATAATTACGAGTAAGATTGGCTCAGGACTTGAGTGACGGCGAGAGAGAGGGATTTAGGAGAAGCCTACGCCGCGAAGACTGAAGAGATAAATAATTACGAGTAAGATTGGCTCAGGACTTGAGTGACGGCGAGAGAGAGGGATTTAGGAGAAGCCTACGCCGCGAAGGCTGAAGAGATAAATAATTACGAGTAAGATTGGCTCAGGACTTGAGTGACGGCGAGAGAGAGGGATTTAGGAGAAGCCTACGCCGCGAAGACTGAAGAGATAAATAATGACGAGTAAGATTGGCTCAGGACTTGAGTGACGGTGAGAGAGAGGGATTTAGGAGAAGCCTACGCCGCGAAGACTGAAGAGATAAATAATGACGAGTAAGATTGGCTCAGGACTTGAGTGACGGCGAGAGAGAGGGATTTAGGAGAAGCCTACGCCGCGGAGACTGAAGAGATAAATAATGACGAGTAAGATTGGCTCAGGACTTGAGTGACGGCGAGAGAGAGGGATTTAGGAGAAGCCTACGCCGCGAAGGCTGAAGAGATAAATAATTACGAGTAAGATTGGCTCAGTACTTGAGTGACGGCGAGAGAGAGGGATTTAGGAGAAGCCTACGCCGCGAAGGCTGAAGAGATAAATAATTACGAGTAAGATTGGCTCAGGACTTGAGTGACGGCGAGAGAGAGGGATTTAGGAGAAGCCTACGCCGCGAAGGCTGAAGAGATAAATAATTACGAGTAAGATTGGCTCAGGACTTGAGTGACGGCGAGAGAGAGGGATTTAGGAGAAGCCTACGCCGCGAAGGCTGAAGAGATAAATAATTACGAGTAAGATTGGCTCAGGACTTGAGTGACGGCGAGAGAGAGGGATTTAGGAGAAGCCTACGCCGCGAAGGCTGAAGAGATAAATAATTACGAGTAAGATTGGCTCAGGACTTGAGTGACGGCGAGAGAGAGGGATTTAGGAGAAGCCTACGCCGCGAAGACTGAAGAGATAAATAATGACGAGTAAGATTGGCTCAGGACTTGAGTGACGGTGAGAGAGAGGGATTTAGGAGAAGCCTACGCCGCGAAGACTGAAGAGATAAATAATGACGAGTAAGATTGGCTCAGGACTTGAGTGACGGCGAGAGAGAGGGATTTAGGAGAAGCCTACGCCGCGGAGACTGAAGAGATAAATAATGACGAGTAAGATTGGCTCAGGACTTGAGTGACGGCGAGAGAGAGGGATTTAGGAGAAGCCTACGCCGCGAAGACTGAAGAGATAAATAATGACGAGTAAGATTGGCTCAGGACTTGAGTGACGGCGAGAGAGAGGGATTTAGGAGAAGCCTACGCCGCGAAGACTGAAGAGATAAATAATGACGAGTAAGATTGGCTCAGGACTTGAGTGACGGCGAGAGAGAGGGATTTAGGAGAAGCCTACGCCGCGAAGACTGAAGAGATAAATAATGACGAGTAAGATTGGCTCAGGACTTGAGTGACGGCGAGAGAGAGGGATTTAGGAGAAGCCTACGCCGCGAAGACTGAAGAGATAAATAATGACGAGTAAGATTGGCTCAGGACTTGAGTGACGGCGAGAGAGAGGGATTTAGGAGAAGCCTACGCCGCGAAGACTGAAGAGATAAATAATGACGAGTAAGATTGGCTCAGGACTTGAGTGACGGACATTACCTTCAACTTTTATTATTAATTTTTGAATTTTGTTTGTTAAATGATGCCTATATTGTGTACTAACTCATGTGACATGTTTGAATTAAGTTTTTTTACTAACAAATATGGATCTTTGACATTTGAAAATTGAATAAACAATGAATTGTAAGATCAAACAGCATTCATTGTGTATAAGTTAGACAAACTAATGATGTTTTTTATGTTTATTATGCAATAGAAATAAAAGCTTTATTATTTTATTGAATAATATTCCCTGGCTTAGAACAATCAGGGTGATTGTCACCTGCAGGCCGCGGAGCCGGGAGCAGGCGGGAGCAGAGGGCAGCCGGTAGGGAATTGATTACAATTGCAAAACTTAAGGTCGCCAATTTGACGGGACCACCAAGTCGTAATGCCGAATGTTTTATACATAAGGCGAGCTTATTATCCGGCGGTGTTGGTTCAGGCCGGGCTCTCGCCGTCGTACACACTGCTACGCACACTATTCTGTGGTGATCCTCACAGCAGGGTGAGAGCAGAAGGGTGCTCATTAGATCCCGCGGCGCCGACCGAACGATTATTAAGCCACGAAGGTCACGAATTGGTCGCTGTTGTGAGATACCTACCTACCATCCGGGTTATTATATATCTACTGATTAGTTGTAATTAGTTTATTTTTATTATTAACTGATATTTGTAATTTATTGTTGACATACCAATATTATGCAATGTAATGAAATTGTGAATAAATGAATACTGAAGTACTGAAATACTAAACCCACTTTTGTCTCTGTCACTGTTTGTCTTTTGTCGTTTCATATATTATCCCTAATTTTGCGGATTCGTAGAGTAATCGACTTATCGTCAAAACTCAAACTTGGGTTCATCCCAAACTCGCTTAAAATATAACGTTACCGGTGGATCGCTCGGATCGCGCAAACTTCAGACAGCCTTCCAAATAAAGGTATCTGAGATTTTATCATGGCGTTACCGAAATGTGAGATATCGCGATTCGTAACTACCGGGCTGTTCAAAGGAAACGGTTCACCTTCACCGCTTGTGTCTTGCCTCTCGAATGCATCCGTCGCTCCACGTAAGTACCTACATCACATGTGTGTGTCTCAGTCACATGTGAAAAATCATAACAATACAAGCTCTGCTTCATAACATTAAAGTCGAAGTCACAAGTTGATGAAAATGTATTTTGTTGCAAAGTGCCATTATTTCGTGTGTCACTGTTTGTGCGTCGCGCCGCGTCGCGCCGCGCCGCCTGCGTCACGCCCACGCCGCGCCGGAGTCCGACACGCGTCGAGCCGTGCTTCCACAGTTACTGCTAACTTACTGCTAACATGACTTACTTATTGGTTTGTAGGTTATAAATAAGTTTTTACCCGAAAGAGCAGAAGAAGGGTAATGTTGACAAATTAAGTATCACATAGCAACCAGTACATAGATTTAAGACCTTTTGTTGTAATTTTTGTGTATTCTAGCAATAAACGATTGAAATTGAAAAAGAAAACTACTGCTGCTAGGTACAATCTCATTATGAGTATTGATTCGGTGAAAGTGTTTACTATTCTGAATCCATAAACATTCCTTGAACTAATAATTAGAAATAGATAAGATCTCGTTCGAGCACGATAGTTCAATATATGGTGCTGGTGCATGTGGTGGAGGGCGGCGGGCGGCGCCTCGCATGCGGACAATACTATCTGCACACGACATCTCCCAGCTACGAGCTGATATATAACGGACTGTTGCAACATTTCACCAAAATAAACTTGAAAGCGGTTATAATTTGTACTTTCATCGGCACTGTTATAGAACCGCCTCGTGGCTACCCACTGGCCGCTTCGATGTGACCGCTTCGACGGACTGCAACGGGCGTCGCATCGCGATCCCGACACTTACGCTATCAAATGTGGTACATTCTGAAACAATGCGCCGAATACACTGCCCGCTTTATGTCGCATGTCTTTAAGGAGCAGGGGCAAAGGGCAAGGGGCAAGGGGCGGAGGAAACACTAATCATTTAGAAATTATTACATTTTATAATGTGTATATGTGACAGCACTCACTCGGGGAGCAGCCCGAGCAGCGCCGGCGACTCACGTGCCAAACAGAAGTGCTGTCCTCTGCCTATAAACTAAAACAACAACACATTTCTGTTATTCTGCACCGATGATCCAAACTGGAAGTGGCAAGCTACAAAGCCTTTGAAAAGTGGATTTCTCAGAGCTTCTGCGACACGACACTAATACGAAACTTATTAAAGTAAAGTAAGTACCTACAGTAAAATACATTTATTTAGGACAACAGTACAGCACAGACAAAACAGGAAAATAAAATAAAACTTTTATTAAAAAGACATCAAAAATAACACTGGTTATGAAAATGGTATATGTAATACCTATAAAACACAGGAAGACAGATATAAAAAGAACAGAATTAGGAACGATCATTCATTATAGGCAGGTACCTAACAAGAGCTACATAAATACGTGGCCGCTAAAAAGATTCTGTACTGTGTGGTGTCCCAAAAAGGACCAGTCTCAGCTTTGTGTTGGTCCACGCTTAGGCACTAAGTGCAGACCAACGCTGGTTTTCAGACTGAACCTGTTATAGTGACCTCTCGACCAGAGAGAGAGAGAGAGAGAGAGAGAGAGACCGAAGAAACATGAAAAAAGAGGCATTAGTAAAATACGTACATATGAAGTACCTACGTATAAATAATTTGAATAAAATAAATAAATAAAGGACGGAATTAAGGAGGGACCGATTATGAAAAGAACAGAGAGAGACCAATCAAAAACAGTCATTATTATAAATACGGGATTTATCACGTACTGTCTTATCGGTGTTTCGACCGACAATGTCGGTCGAAACACCGATAAGACGGTACGTGATAAATCCCGTATTTATAATAATGATTGAAATTAATCACGAAAGTTTTCTAAGTAAAATCAGAAACAGGTTGATGACCATCCATGAAGAGTATAGAGCAGAATAAATACCTACACACCAATACTCGAAGCGCATTGTCCAGTGAGTGAAGCAGGCGTTAATGTATTTCTGGCGAAGAATAAGTTCCTTTTTGAGTGCCGACTTGAAGGTTGTTACGGTTTTTAACGTTCGAAGTGGTGGGGGCAAGTCATTCCAGCACCGTGTGGCTGCGAATCCGAATGAACCCCGGCGCGAATCCGAATGAACCCCGGCGCGAATCCGAATGAGTCCGAATGAGGCCCTTATGCCTCGGCGTTAAAAAAAGCAGATGAGTGCACAATCGTTTGGGGTAATGTGAGCTATTACTAGCCCACTCAAGCTTCGAATAGGGAATAAGGTAGGAAGGTACTCTATTATTATGGGTAAGGCCAAATAGAAGAGTTAGAAGGTGAAGTTCCCTGCGTGCTTTTATTTTCAGCATAATAGAAGTATTAAGGTAAGGGGTAATATGAGTGCGGGGGGGGGGGGGGCAGAGAAACAGAAACGTGCGCAAGCATTCTGAACACCATAAACTGTGTCACAGTAATTGAGGCGAGAGAGTACTAAGGATTGACACAGTACTCGTATGATACGTACCTCCTCACTGAGATATGGCCAAATTTTTTACAGAAGTCGAAGACGGTAGAGAGATTGACGAACGCATTCAGCAACATGAGTTTCAAACCGGAGACGGGTATCCAGTATAAACCCCAGGTTTTTTGCTTTCGTTACACGTTCAACCAGCTCACCATTAATCTGTATGCTTATAACTGCGTCGAAGAGTTTATTTAACGCTTTCTTAGTCCCAAACATGCATATACTTGGACTTCATGGGATTAAGGACTAAGGAGTTGGAGATGGACCATTGAAATATTTGTTCTAAGTCCTTATTAACGACAGTTACAGCATCAGCATAGTCCGAAGGGGGAAAAGAATGATATAGGTGCAAGTCATCAGCGTAGAAATGGTATTGACAAGAGGGTAGCCACCTTACTAACTATGCCAGCGCTACTAACAACATTACTTCCAGGCGTACTTATAATAGTTTGCTTTGTCTTAAATTGATATTAAAAGATACCTTAATAGAGTCTTGGATACTTTAAAAATCCACCTTCATTGCATAAGCGTACATAAATCAATGTTTAATTTAACCACACAGTAGACCATTGGAGTTGAGGTTCTGTTTAATGAGTGTGCCGCGAGTCCGTGGACTCTCGCGAACTGTTTGCGGTGCTCATGATTGCTGTTTACTTTCAGTTTGTTTTGGGCAAGGTTTTAATCATGAAATGGCTGCGTAGGATGCCGAGAGGAGTTGCAGATTGCGTCCGAGTCAGCTAAAACAACGATTATATTAATAAGTTTATATCAGAATTTAAAACTAACAACAAGTGCTCTCTCTGCCGAAAATAATATGAATAACCAGCTGGATCGCAAATCACACGCCCGTAAGAAAAACAAAATTACGCCTACTCAGACAACGGCATCTTCATCTAGTTTCTCAGAAAGAGTTTTAAAAACGAGCATGCTACATTTTGTAGTGAAAAAAATGGGAATAACTCTCTGAATAAAAATACATAGCAATGAATGCTCCCCTCTCTCGCATATATAAATAAAACACACAACATAAACATACCTCTATCAAAAAATACCCTAGAAAGGTATATATTAGCAGAAGAAAAATCAATCTAAGAAATTGGATAACTCCTGGGTTGATTAGATCGATGAAACGAAGAGATTTGTTGCATATAGAGGCCAGTAAAAATTGTTTTAATAGTGGGATTCAGCAAACCTATAAAAGGTACAGAAACAAGTTCTCAGAACTTCTGAAATACATAAAAAAGGACCACAACAAAAAAGAGTTATTGGAAAGTAGAGACAAGCCTACCCAAATGTGGAAAACAATAAAGAACATATGTGAACTTAATAATAAGAAGGAAGTTAATTTGGAACTCACAAAGCTAAAGGCGTGCCCAGCTGAGTCGTTGAACGTCTGCAATAACTTTTTTGTGAGCGTTGGTCAAAACCTAGCTAACACCATCCTAGACAACTTAGGAAAGACCCAGGAAGAGTTGGCAGATACTGTAAAGATAAATGCTAACTCTCCTTACTCCTTTTATATGACCCCCACTGATCCAGTTGAGGTAATGGCCATAATTAAAAACCTCAGAGATAACAGCGCTCCGGGATTGAACGGCATAAAAAACTCACTAGTAAAGAAGATTTGCCCCTCGTTGATAGAACCACTAACTTATGTCATCAACCTGTTGACAGGCAACGGGCTCCTTTCCAGACTGCTGGAAAACAGCATCTGTGGTTCCCATCCACAAAAACGGTACTAAAACTTCCCCAGAAAACTATCGCCCGATATCACTGCTTCCAGTGTTCTCTAAAATCCTAGAAAAGGTGGTAAATAAAAGTCTGGTGGGGTATTTAGAGCAGGAAAATATATTGGCACCATTTCAATATGGTTTTAGACAGGGTAAGTCAAATGAGGATGCGGTCTCGCTTCTGGTGGAACATGTGGTTTCTGGACTCGACAACGATCAGAAATGCCTGGGTATATTTCTGGACCTGGCCAAGGCTTTTGACACCGTATCGCCAATAATTTTACTAAGAAAACTGGAATGTCTTGGAATTCGCGGTAGTGCCTTGGCCTGGTTCAGAAGTTATCTATTGGGTAGAGGGCAATGTGTGTCCGTTGCGGGGCATACCAGTGGTATTCAAGGCAAGTATATACAATTGTGCTACACTGACAGTCTAGTTTATCATATACATACATACTGATAATCTTTATCAAGATTTTAATCAACATTTCTTAAAATATTTTGATACCAGTAATTACGACGTTACCAATGAATTTGACTTACCAATCATCAACAAAAAGATTCCAGGTCTATTTAAGGATGAAATGGGGGGTCAAATTATAAAAGAGTTTGTAGGACTGCGCTCTAAGCTTTATTGTATTAAAACAATAGACAAAACAATAAAAAAGGCGAAAGGTACAAAAAATCGGTAATAAAAAGTGATTACAAAAATGTTCTATATAATTGCAATGTTATTCGGAAAAAAAATTTACTATTTAAATCTATAAAACATGAAATATTTACCCAGAATGTAAATAAAGTAGCACTTTCTGGAAATGATGATAAACGGTTGCTATCGTCTGACAAGATATGCACTTTAGCGTGGGGTAATGCAACTATATTTATGTAATAAATAGGTAGTTCTTATTTTGATATCCTCTAAGACGTATTTTTAATTAGATTCTTAAGCAAATTGTAAATTTTGTGTGCTCTTTGTATCTGATTGTAACAAGCCATCTGCGATATAGACCAAACAGCTCTAGTGCGAGAACCACTTTCAACTTTAAAAGTACACAAAACAAAAAAAATGTATGTTAATGTAATGCTAGGTAATGTTAAAACATTGATTCTTAAATGTTATGGTTCTTTGTAAGATCTTAAGTAAGATATATAATAAAATAAATAGTTTAAAACCTAAATATTTGTTTCTATTTTAACTCAACATCTAATAGTATACTAACATAATTAAGATTCGATTATGAAAGCGTACCGCACCTGCATCAACACCGGAGTGAAATATCACACCAGACAAGTGGTGGTCACACAAACTTGTTAGAACACGAACATTGCTGAATGCACTTAATGTCCTAAACCACGCTAATTTACTGCAGCCCACTCATTAGACTGCTTGCTGCTGTAGGTGTTACATATCTTCGAAATCAGAAATTATAAGTATACGAATTTATTGTCTTCAGGGTAATTTTAATAATTATTTTAATTTAAAATATTGATTACTTTTATGTTGTTTCAGATCCTTGAGTTACATACATTTCTTCGACATTGTGTTCTCACAATACGCTCGCGTCTCATTAAGAATCTTAACAACGGGTAAGATTCACTTTGTTTAAAAAGCTGTACTTATAATAATAATTTCCTACAGGGTAGGTGAGGATAATGTAAATTAATTAAGATGTTTTTGTTTTAGAGATAATGACGGATCTTAGCAACGGAGTCATCGATGAGACCCAGGACGGTCTTTTTAAAATCAACACCCAAGATCTACTGTTCCACTGTGCTCAAGATCCTGCGGAGGATGACGATGTACCGTCATTTAAACTAAATAATTATACGAAGCGAGCTAAGAAAACAAAGCCTAAGAAGAAATCAGAAGGTGTAGATAAGCGACGTCATCGATCTCAGCAATCAACATTCGTGCTCAGTCGCGATGTTTGTAAGGGTAGTAGATTAATTCAAATTAAGATTACAGATATTAGTGACAGTGAGAATGAAAACGTGATAGTATCAGCTCAGTATATAGTGAAAAACCTATATGATGAAGTGTTGGATCAAACAGAACGAATTGTAAAAAAAATATGTGACAATATGACATGTAGTCCCTAGTTGTAAGTTATTTAAATAAATATTAATTACCTATCAGATATCTGTTTTTGATTTATAATGGAAATAAAACAAAGTAAATACGAGCTAAAACAAATTTATTCTTTCTAAAACATATAGTAAAATTGAACTTTATAGCTATAATAAATCGTTATTAAATAAGTATTTATTTAAAACTGAGTTACAATTATATTATTACCACCACATTTTAATACACATCACATTTTTCAAAGAACATTTTTTCTTATGATGCACACAGTTCAAACAAACATTTGATTTATCATAGTCGTTATACAATTTCAAAAAATTTGGGCACCCTCAGGAATTGTGCAAAAACTGTGGCATTGTAGATGTAAGCGATAACATCTACAATGTCACAGTTTTTGCACAATTCCTGAATCCATTTAATTTTCTCCGTGCCCTTGGTTACAATTTTCATTTTATTTAAATTTGGAATGATAGTGCGCTTGAATTCTCGGTAGTCGATAAATCCTTCACTCCAAAAGATCCCACGATTATTTTCTAACCACCGTACTTGCTTTTTTTCATCATTTGTTAAGTTGTTAAAAGGATATGGAGGTTTGACAATAAACGTTTGAGTGTATCCGTTGATCAAAATAGCAAATTCCTTAATAATAAAATGATTATTCGTGTCTTTGAATCCTTGCAAATCTACAATTACGATATTGCAACTCATGATATTTTCTTTACTGTATTGCTCAGTGGTCTATACTCATTAAGGCAATCGTTTAAAATGAGACAATATGCAGCTGTCTGATCCGGTATCACTGAATTGCACTCAAGCTCCACACGAACGCTTACTACAGGACCTGACTTAAGGTTTTCGCTTTGTCTAGAGCAATCGATTACAAAGAGCGGTGATATTTCTTTAAACTCAAAAGCATTTAACAGTGGTTCGCTTTTACGTCCGTAATAAGACTGTTGGAATTTTACATACTGTTCATATATTAAAACAAATTTTGAATTAAGAAAACTTACATTCATACTTTCATAAGGAAAATATGAAGAGTTAAGGTAAACTTTAACATCTCTTAAATTACAATGATCGAACCGTGACATGTCTTTCTCGGCTAAATTTTTACGGTTGGTTTGTAGACCTATGACAACATATCTAGGTTTTTCAATCTGTGACGAGGTTTTTATTGACCAAGTGTGCTTAGTAGTTTGCGGTAACAAAGGATACTCATATAGATCCCAATTTCTAAATGCAAATTGCAAAGGACGATCTTTTTCTAAAAGCTTTAGTAAATTAACCTTTTCCTTGTCAGATACCTTAACGTGCGGCACACGCTAAACTAATTTATTTATTATTATGTCGTCAAGAACTTCACCCGATGGAATTTTTAATTAATTGCGTAATAGTATTAATTCATGTTTACAGTTTATAATAATTTTTTTATAATTTTCAGCGAATCCTAACAAATTGCTTAGTGGGATTTAAGCTGCAAAACTTCCATCAGTTTTTGTTCCATTTACATCCCAACCCCAAGCTTTTGATATATTAGCATCATTATCATTAAAAGATAATAAGCCTTTCATAGTTGTAGTAATTCCAGCATTTTTGATTCTATCTACTTCCACTCCATTAATTTCATATCGAATATCTTGGAAAAGATAAAGTAATGGATTGTTAGTAAATTCCACGCTTGTTACTTTTTGTTTCCAATCCTTTTTTATAATGTTCACTGTTCCTTCTAAGTAAAGAGTACTTGCTGATGGTAATACGTACAGATCTTGTTGATAGATAGGTATGCGAATTTCATCATTCCTGTTGAAACTTGTTACGTATGGTTTATATGAATGATATTCGATACTATCAATGGTATTGTCGAATGCTGGTGTGCTTGATATATCCAAAATACTCATTTTAGAAGTCCTCTTAATTTCAGAAATCTTTTATTTTCTTTGGTTAATTTATTTATTCTCTTACTTGTTTCTTTACGGATTGTCCGATTGACACTGATATGTTTTGTTTTTGCATTAATATATTTATTACAGTCGATCATCTTTTCTTAATATGCAAATACAATTGAACTTCTTCACCACGTAAATTAATCAAATTATTCTTATTATCCAATATTTTGATGTTTATGGAGCTAACGTTAGTTTGGTTGACAGGAAAGTATATTATATTTTTAGGTATTTCTATAATTCGATATCCTGGTGGGACGTTAGATGCAAATTCATGAATAATATGACTTGGTTTTCCATCAATATACGAGCCGCTCACTATATCACATTCGATTCTTACCACGGTCGTTGATAAAATGTTGACTGGAAGTTGTGACTCGTGTAATATATTGGCTTTCAGAGTTAGTTTACCAAAGCCCAGTAAAGTTCCAAGAGAATGGTTTTTTTCAAAATGTATGTCTTTGGAGCAGAAAATAAATGTTTACAATGTGTTGTTGTTACAAAATAAATTGAAAGTTGTTCCTTTCCCTACTCCTTCCTCTTAAATAATCAGAGATATCTTGAAGTTCGTACGCACCTTCAGGTATTTCTACAGTTTCATTATTACCATAAAAAATATATTGTTTGTACTATTAATGTTAGGAATTGAATTAAACGTCGATAAATGCAATAAAGCGCATTCATATTCACCATCAAATTGCAAAGCAGGATAATATATAGTTGATAAAGCTGATGTATTACCAGTTACAGACAGTGTAAAGGACATTTTACAAATGAATAAAATAAAACATGTTCATTAATTTATACAATTTATTTTATATTAAAGGTATTTTATCCCAAAATTCATGCAGAAACTTTAAACAAAGATGTCCACAGTTCGACGTGTTAAAACTTTGATAGCTACAATAGTTATATGTTAACTTCGATTTTAAATATTTAACTATCTCTGATGGCGGTTTTAAATCTCCAAAGCTATCAAAATACTCACAATATTCTAAATTTTTCACATAGGCTACCCAGTGTGTTCCTACATTCTCTGAACTATCTAAGTTTACAATACCACATTCGACGTCTTTTGGGTTGTTAGGCATTTCATCTCTCATATAAACACCTCTAAAAAAGGGTATATATTTAAAAGCATATTTTGATAATTCTATATTAGTAAGAGCACGATTGGGTAACCTTCTCATAAGTTTTTTGAACTTTTAACAAACAGGCCATTTCCTTTTTTGTAAGGTTTCATATAAAGACCATTCCCTAAAGCAATAGATTCCATCGTTTTATTATGTCTTTGAGCCTCTTCAAAGTTCTATTTAGCTGATTTGTGATCATTTACAGCTTTAGCAATACCGGCTGCACCTCCAGCCAATGCACCAAGTGCAGATAGACCTGCAAATATTGGTATCAGTGGGAGAATGCCACCTGTTTTCGGTAGTGGTATGATGCGAGGCACGCAAACTCCTTTATTTTTTTTAACAAGCTTTTTTGCAGCGGAATATGCTACTTTAATAGCTTTTGAATGGTTTGATGGTTTTAATTTCTTCAGACGATTGCGAATTGTAGAAACAATAGATCTGAATGATTTCGTTCCTGCGCCATGCTTCACTTTGGTTTTCATTACTTTGCTCCCCAGCAACGAAGCTAATTTCTCGCCTTTTCCAGTATTTTTGGACTTTATTCGCTGTTTAGCCATGTTTAACAATTCTAAATCAGCTTTATGTCGATCTTCTAATTTATTAGAATTATTATATGCAATATCGTGTTGCATACAAGCGGTATCCAACTGGTTAATTCCTTTATCACCTCTCAGTAATCGTTCTCTCAATCGCGTACCAGGTCCACAATAATTATATCCAGGTAAATGCAGTTCAAATGGTAAATTATTTATTAGACTATTAACAAGTCCACCACCGCGCATTGTTAAGATTGTAATGACTGATTGCTACATGTAATATATATTTTTATAAACTACTAAACTCATTATTATAAAAGTGCACGCTTTTCTATCCAACTATTTTCACTATTTGGAAGACCTAACCATTTAACAAACAGCTTACTACCTTTTTTTCTTATTACTCTTTCAATTAAATAAACATTAGGACAGTTCGTTTTCTGAAGTTCTTGCTCATAAAAAGTTCCTAAAATGGGCGTATGTATGTGAAAGGTTTTGTAGAGTTAATTTTTTTAATTATAAATAATTGAGTAACCAATTTGGTGTATAATCCTTTTCGAAAGTACTTTTATATTTACTTATACGTACTATATCTCCTACGGTTAATTTGCTTATCTTTGACCGAAAAGTAATTAGTGATTTTTTTATATTTTTCATTACTTTATTCAGATTTGACTTGTTAACATCGTTTGGCTTATATTTTATTGTTCGATGTATTGTGTTATTATACGTTGCAACAATATTTTCCAATGGCTTTCCAACCCATTTGTAACTACCACTTAAACTAAACCATTTGTATAATTTATTTTTTAGAGTTTTTATGAGCCGTTCAACTATGGAAGCTTTTTTTGTGGAATATGATGAATAATGATTTATTTGATTCAAACTTGTTATTTTTTTAAACTGATCATTATAAAATTCTGTGCCCATGTCTGTTTGTAAGTTAACAGGATTACGATTAGTTTTAACTAAGATATAGTTAAATGCATTTGCTATTTCAGATTTAGTCTTAGTTTTAACTGGAAAGGCCCAGGAAAACTTTGTGAAACAATCTAATACTACTAATATAAAAGTAAAACCACGATTAAAACTTTTTAAGTTATGAAAATCAATAAGATCTGCTTGCCATACGTCATCAATGCCATTTAGGACTACAGGTCGTCGAATAAAATTTTTCCGTGCTGTTTTGTGAATTTCGTTAACAACTTGTAGTTTACTCATTTTTTAATAATGATTTACTAAATTTATCTAAATCGGATTATGTGCAGTAGTCTTTCTTGATCTGCTGATTATATATTTTGAAATCTAATTTTATAGTGTTTATTAAATCATAAACTTCATGCTTGCTTGAATAGGATTCAGATAGTTTATCTACGTATTCTTTATTAACAGCATCATTTGCTTTCAAAGGAATTAAAACCCCTGTCAATCTCTTTGATTGTAAATCTATTTCTTCTTGTATCAATGGTTTGTCGAAGGTTTTAAATAAATCGGTTAGGCGTAATCGTTTTTGAATGTGATGACCAAATTTATCCATTTTTAATGGTGAACTGATAGGTAATAAGGATCAAGCTGAAATGAAACTAAGTTTTGATTTGTATCTTATTTATTTGATATAATACCACTCTCACGCAACTCTTCTATAATAGATATTATTTCATTATCCAACCCAGTGTTACCAGCATCTCGAGAAGAAATCAATAATTTCAACCTATCAATTAATTCATTAGGGTCATCCCAGTACACATAATCTACATTTTTTTCTATTTTTTAACATGAACAACCCTTCTCCTTCATATTTGGCAGGCAGACTACTGTCCGTACTTGCTGAAATCTTACGTAATTTGAATAACGGCTTTATGACATTCAAGTATTTTCGTCCTCTGTTACTTCTAATGGGTTTATTTGGATCATAATCACGTCGATGTGCATTTGATTCTAGTAACATCAATTTATAATGTCTCAAATCTTCATCAGTTATTGTTTGTAAATCAGGCACTTTCTTAAATAGAAGCTCGTTTAAGCCGGGTGTTTTTTTAAACTTGTTAGCACCAATTTGGATACAATCGGTAGAGACAACCACACGAGCTGATCCCATCATGAGTTTACCACATTCATTTCTTACACCAAATGGAACATTGCTCATAGCTTCAGACGACGTAGACCACGATGAAAAGTTCTCATAGCTCATATCATCTGAGTTTGACTCCACTGTTTTGAATGATTCATATTGTTCGTTATCCTTCGATTCTGAATTATTTGAAGTATCCAAATAATTAGAATAATTTAAATGATTATTTGTATGAGTTAATTCATTATACGCAACACTTGAATCTCTTTTTTTAAGTTTTTTGTCAAATGGACTTGAGAATTCAAATTCGCTTTTTACTTTCAATTGCTTATTTTCACTCATAATTTGATTTGGCGGTTTAGTAATTAGTTTAAAAACAGTCTCCGAAATGTTACTTTTCTCTGTTTCTATATTAACGGCCTCTGCAGCATTTACAATTTGTCTCTTTATATATTTTTCCATAATGTTAACAATTTTTCAGTTGATTAAAGTACGTGTAGGACGTAGGAGTTATATCACAGAAATGGTACATTTATTGCTATTTTCATTATTTATACTACCTATACCAATAGTATTCTTAATGTTAGTTAAAAATACAATCGAATTATATTACTAAATATTATTCTACAAATAGGACATTTGTTGAGAATGGATAATGCGCACTTTGCGCATGCTACGGCATGGCCACAAGGTATGAAGTAAGTGCTTACTTCCTCTTCTAAACAAATTTTACAGATAATTGTAGCGGTTTTAGACAATTTGGCACGTGTTGATGTTCTTATAATATGTTGATTATAATCAGTTTCTAAACATTTTCCAATAGGTACCGCTTTTACACACAATCCACTTTGAACCCTTTGAACATATTCTTCTCCTTTTATGAACAAAACATATGGGCAGGGTTTAAACCAACGCGCATGTTCTACCCATGGTTGGTCTCCGGGTGTCCAATCGTTAAGCCTTCCATCACTAAAATAACAAATAACTCTATCAGCTTGTCCTGTATAAAAGAAACCTGCATCCACCATATCTTGTGGTTTTTGAGATAAGCCTTTAGGCCAGGACGCGAAGCTTTTCAAGCGTCGGCTTTCGGTAGTATAATAACGGTGCTCAGGATTCATCTTTATTTTTTTATTTTATTATGAAATACTATTTGCACGACACACACTCGCTACAGTATGTAGTAGTAGTAGTAGCACAGTAGCTTCGAAACAGTATGACTAAATTTAACAAACGTGCCAATCGAGAATGAAACATGATCTAATGAAATTCAATAAAAATATCAAATGTTTTGCGATAACATCCCTTGTTCTTTTCACAATCTTTGTTTATCACTAAATAACTATATGGTTCTTTCCAAACACTTGTACACATATTTCGAAATTCTTGCCATGACATATCTGTGCTGACTGTGTCCCCAATTGTTTTTTTTTCTTAGTAGTTTTGTAATTCTTTAATATTAACGCTTATCTGTTATCTATAATTAAATTAAATTTGTTTTTGTTTCTCTGTTCTCTTAATAGTCAAAATTTATACTTACTCGGTTTGATATCGCATTTAATATGTTTAACTTCTGCAAATCTATACAGGGCATCCGTGATACAGGTGTTACACCTAGTGCGGAGCTCATTATGTACATACATGTTACCTAATTCTGATTTGGTAAATAAAAATATTTGTATTTGTATACAAGCAAATAAAATTATCCCCCAGAACGGTTTGTCACCGTGGGAGATTACGACCAAAACCTTTCAAAGATGAAAAATCAATGAAAGTTATTATGAACTATCGACAAAGAATCACTGAAAAAGAACATATAGAAAATCACTGAAGAATCTTTGAAGGAGGCCTTCACCTTAGGGTTCTTGCAAATAATAATATTTATATAATATAAGCACTACTATCTACTAAACACATTCTTTATCAATGACGACTATTCTTATATAAATAATTAACTAACCACAAAACAATACTCAAATCTAATAATTTACAACATTAGATACATACATGAAATACTTAATCAGAAATTAATACTTAATACCTACATTATATTCTACTTACGATACACACTAAAATATATATTGAATAATTAATCCGAATCAACAAAACATAATAGCAAATATGAATTTGGATGTTAACATAAGTATATATTCCTGTAACGTGTACTATTTCACGACACGCTACATGTTTAATTTAACATAACACTACACTGATAAAACACTACATACCACGACATCTAGCGACATGGCGGCGTAATAACTGCACAAACACTTAATACCTCGTTTTTCAATATACCAAAATCCAAGCGTCTTCTCATAGTTGGTTTTGGTGTCAGGTAAATGTATTATAATGATAATTTTGTTTTCCTTTTTTATTGTCTGACGGCAAGAAATCTTGTTCTAATCTACGGCAGATGGCGTTGTACGTATCTCAAAGCAATTGACTACATAGTTTTATTGATCGATAATCAATTTCAATTATCAGAAACATTCTTATATACTTGAATTAAATAATCTCTTGCTTCTTAGAATCATAATAAAATAAAAATCTTAAATAATAAAATACCGCA
The DNA here is from genome assembly GCA_918857605.2 of Philereme vetulata. Lineage (NCBI taxonomy): Eukaryota > Metazoa > Arthropoda > Insecta > Lepidoptera > Geometridae > Philereme > Philereme vetulata. The sequence goes on from OU975482.1 coordinate 6,190,665, forward strand.
TTCAATCATTTTCTTTGACTGATGCAAACTGATGCGAAAAATATCTTTGTCTTGAGTGACACCGGATGTGTCAAATTTTCTTCTATGGCATCACCAAAAATTATTGCATCACCCAGTTTTAGAACGTCTCGGAAGAAATTCGATTTTACTAATTATTAAAAGACGGTTGTTCACCTATATAAGGCCAGTGTCGATCTTTCTCAGCCTCTTTTCCACGCCTGGACACATCAGTGAGAACTTCTAATCAACGTGCTACAGAATTAATCTCTGGACAGTGTATTCCTGTTACTATTTATTGTAAACTCGTGCTCATTACTTCCAAGTCGGGAAGTCGTTTACGGTCTTTGCTCCTGGTCTTTCTTCCTACTTCTCCATATCTATACCTGACACCCGTCAAACCTTTCATCTCAGCCGTCGAGAAGCGTGGTTGTTCTTCAGCCACCCTGCTGGCTACCTCGAAGCATACCGGGACCACGCCTTCCCACGAAGCCTACCGCCACGAGGTCGTTCGTCTGCCAACCTGCTAACTGCCTTGACGCACTCCGGGACCACGCCTGCCCACGAAGCCTACCGCCGCAGCTCAAGCCCGCTTCATCTATCCGAGCAGGAACGGTCGACGAAAATAACACGAGGTGTATCTATTCCATTATTTTTATCCGGGTTGAACCCCAGAAACATTTCTCTCTTTTCTGATGCTTTCGTCGGATGGCGCCCACTTTATTATACTAAATAAATCTATTCTACTAGGTGTGCTCAACACATTCTGTAATTGCTGCACCATAGGCCAAAAGCCTTAAGAATTCTGTGCTCTTCAAGCCAACCTCTGTTTGTACCACCCTCACTGTAAAATATTATAACTGTAATCTAAGTGTGTACCATCGGTAAACCAAGTCATTTATTATCAACCTCTGTTGATCTTACCACATGTATAAGTAATTAAACGTACGAACCTACTCGCTCTACCGACTCTCTTATTTTGACAATTATATGTATTGAAACACATACATGGTTTTATTTATATCTCTTTATTGTTTAAAATTGTTACATTCCTATAAAATAAATACGTACTAAATAAACTGAACTGTTGTCAAAATAACTGAATATCAAGAAAAAAATAGAAATGATTATATTGACTTTTGTCTATATTGAATGACAAATAATTAAAACAGTTATTCATTATGTAAGTACATTACATCATAGCCATAGCATTGTATAAATAGGTGAAATATTCGCGAATTATAATCATTACCTAAGTGAGTTTTTTACTTGTATAAAATAACTTAAAAGTTAATAATTTTATTATTGTAAACGTAAAATAATAAAAATTAATAATAAAAAACGTAAACGTGTAATAATTGTAAGAAATAAAAGGCTATTATATTTTATTTTTATTTATCAGAACAGAACCAAAATTAAATGTTGCGATGCATATCTGTCGGTATCAAGCGATGAATGTCTGTCAGTATCAAGCGATGCATGTCTGTCGGTATCAAGCGATGCATGTCTGTCGGTATCAAGCGATGCATGTCTGTCGGTATCAAGCGATGCATGTCTGTCAGTATCAAGCGATGCATGTCTGTCGGTATCAAGCGATGCATGTCTGTCGGTATCAAGCGATGCATGTCTGTCGGTATCAAGCGATGCATGTCTGTCGGTATCAAGCGATGCATGTCTGTCGGTATCAAGCGATGCATGTCTGTCGGTATCAAGCAGATAAATTATACAACGCTCTAGTCTTTACCCATTTACAAGAAAATTATTGATAGTCCAATTATATTTAGGTCTAGGCTAAAAAAGCTTTTGCTGGAAGGGTGTTTTTATATTTATATGATTTATATGATGTCATGCCGTGGGGCGCCGGCAATAGAATGTTGCCCCTCCGCTCTTGCCCGTGGATGCAGTAGGAGTCTGCTAAGGGATACCTCCGAAAGATGGGCAGCAGCGTCTTTTCGTGTTTCAACACCTATACTGCGCTCGCCAACCCGCCTGCCAAGCGTGGCGAGTATGGCAACAACCCCCTCATGGATTTACAACATAAAACCAGGCCCCGAGTCCCCGGCGGCCCCGCTAATCCTGGCTACGGTAGCAGTCACGGTAACGGCGGGGCCAGGGGTGCTAAGAATCCAAACCCTACGACGACCACTGGCCCTGGTAACACACAACATCCGCACTTTGAGGACAGACGAAAAGATTGTTGAGCTGGAAGAAGAAATTAGTAGATTACACTGGGACATTTTGGGGTTATCAGAAGTCCGTAGAGAGGGCGAGGACACGATATCCCTTAAGTCTGGTAACCTACTATACTACCGGGAGGGCGACCAACAGTCCCAAGGTGGTGTTGGGTTTCTCGTTCACAAGTCACTCATCAACAACATTATCACCATCGACAGTGTGTCGAGCAGGGTCGCGTACCTGACACTCAGAATATCTAAGCGATATTCGCTGAAGGTCGTTCAGGTATATGCGCCGACCTCTTCACACCCAGATGAAGAAGTAGAGTCTATGTATGAGGACATCAGTAGAGCCATACATACGAACAAAACTCACTTTATTGTTGTTATGGGGGACTTCAATGCAAAGCTAGGCATGAGAAGCGATGATGAGTTGAGAGTGGGGCAATTTGGATATGGGCAACGGAACCCCAGAGGACAGAGGCTGGCCGATTTTCTGGAGAAAGAAGGACTCTTTATGATGAATTCTTTTTTCCAGAAGCCGCCTCACAGGAAATGGACCTGGATGAGTCCCAACGGTTCCACGAGAAATGAGATTGATTTCATCTTGACCAACAAGAAACGGATATTCAATGATGTCTCTGTGATTCACAGGGTGAAAACCGGCAGTGATCACCGAATTGTTAGAGCCACATTGAATATGAACGTTAAACTTGAAAGGTCCCGTTTGATGAAATCTACGCTCCGACCCACTCGAGCACATATCCAAAACCTCGAGAGCTTTCAACTCGAACTTGCAAATCGCTTTGACTGTCTAGAAGTAGATGCATCAGTGGACGAGATCAATAACAGGTTCGTAGAATCCGTCCATACGGTGGGGTCCCAGTTCTTTAAGACCCCCCGTACCAATAGACTTCAGAAACTCTCTGATGACACCCTTAACCTCATGGCTGAACGACGTTCTTTGCAACTGCAGTCTCCCGATGATGCTCAGTCACATAGGCAGCTCAATAGAAAGATTTGGAAATCCTTGCGGCATGATATTCGTACCTTTAATACATCTCGTATTAAAGATACGATAGAGCGGAATAAAGGCTCCAAAGTGTTCGCGAGAGATAATTCTATTGGGCAGAGCCGCATGACGAAGCTGAAGAGGGAAGATGGCAGCATAACGTCAAGTAAAGCGGAAGTGTTAAGGGAAGTCGAAAGATTCTATGGACGGCTCTACGATTCGGTCACTAAACCTGTTTGCAGTGCGGCCAACGACCCAAGAGCCAAACTGACCCGACATTATACCGAAGATATTCCGGACATCAGCCTGTATGAGATCAGGATGGCCTTGAAGCAGCTTAAGAACGACAAGGCGCCGGGTGAGGACGGAATCACTTCAGAGCTTCTAAAAGCGGGTGGATCACCGGTACTTAAAGTCCTTCAGAAGCTCTTTAATTCCGCCTTGCTTGAAGGTACGACGCCAAAAGCATGGAACGGGGGCGTGGTAGTTCTGTTCTTCAAGAAAGGTGACAACACCTTGCTTAAGAATTACAGACCCATCTCGCTTTTGAGCCATGTTTATAAGCTGTTTTCGAGGATCATCGCGAACCGTCTCGAACGCAGGTTTGATGACTTCCAGCCTCCCGAACAAGCCGGGTTCCGTAAAGGCTACAGTACCATAGACCACATACATACGCTGCGGCAAGTCATACAGAAGACCAAAGAGTATAACTTGCCGCTATGTCTCGCGTTTGTGGACTATGAGAAAGCCTTCGATTCGATCGAAACATGGGCAGTGCTTGAGTCTCTCCAACGATGCCGTATTGACTATCGGTACATCGAAGTGTTGAAGTGTTTGTATAAAAACGCCACTATGTCAGTCCGAGTACATGAACAGAGCTCGAAGGCGATTCCCTTAAAAAGAGGCGTAAGACAGGGAGATGTTATTTCTCCGAAACTGTTTACGACCGCATTGGAAGATGCCTTCAAGCTTCTGGAATGGAAAGGACTGGGCATCAATATTAACGGCGAATACATCACTCACCTTCGGTTTGCCGACGATATTGTGGTCATGGCAAAGTCGATGGAAGAGCTCAGCACGATGCTCGAAGGCCTCAATCGAGTCTCCCAACGGGTAGGACTTAAAATGAACATGGACAAGACGAAAATCATGTCGAATGTCCATGTCGTGCCTGCCCCAGTTATGGTTGAGAACTCGGCTCTTGAAGTTGTCGACGCGTATGTATACCTAGGACAAACAGTCCAATTAGGTAGGTCCAACTTCGAGAAAGAGGTCAATCGTCGAATCCAACTCGGATGGGCAGCGTTTGGGAAACTTCGCAACGTCTTTTCGTCCAACATACCTCAGTGCCTTAAGACGAAAGTCTACAATCAGTGTGTGTTACCAGTGATGACATATGGAACCGAGACGTGGTCCTTCACTATTGGCCTTATGAATAAGCTCAGAGTCGCTCAACGAGCTATGGAGAGAGCTATGCTCGGGGTTTCTCTACGGGATCGAATCAGAAATGAGGAGATACGTAGGAGAACTCAAGTCACCGACATAGCCCGACGGATTAGCACGTTGAAGTGGCAATGGGCAGGCCATATAGCGCGCAGAATAGATGGCCGATGGGGCCGAAAGGTTCTCGAGTGGAGGCCACGGACCGGCAAGCGCAGCGTAGGACGTCCACCCACAAGATGGGCAGACGACTTGGTAAGAACCGCAGGTCGGCGTTGGATGCAGGCCGCTTCCAACCGCAGTTCCTGGAGATCAATGAGGGAGGCCTTTGTCCAGCAGTGGACGTCCTACGGCTGATATGATGATGATGATGATATGATGTCAAGTTATAAGTCGCGGCATGTAAGTCTAGCGCTGAACGATACGCGGAAGGGATAGCAGCGCATGGGTACTGTCGCGCAAGCAATATAATAGCCACTATTGCCTTAATTGGAGATGTTCCTTACCGTTGCTATTGACGTATTTGTAGACTCTGCTGTCCCTTTTTGGATTTTCCCTAAATCGCCATTTAATTAATTTTTTCCTGCCTTAATAATTTCGGCAGTTTGTTTTATGTGTCTCAAATTTACAGTGCTGCCGTCCGAATGACTGAGTAAAGTACTTGAAGCTTCATCAATCACACTTTTGATTTGTTTCAAAGAATAAATTAATTCATTAGATTCCCTTTTTAAAAAACAATTCATCTCATAAACCATTTTCCTTGCCTGTCTTTTCAAAACAGTATTTCTTCTAGGCATATTCACTTTAAAGTCGCAAACAAACTTAAAAAACTGAATTTAACAAACAAATTCAAATAACAGCAATAACAATACAATTAAGAATGCGACTGTACACTGGATGTGCGCGGGGTGTCGTATCAGTGCGGGGGACGGAATGTGACTGGAGAGCCCATCGGCGCTACGCACGCTCTTCATCACGCTAGCCTCCCTCAGGTACCTTATTTTTTACTTCTGCGGAATAACGGTCACCGCTAAAGTTTCGTGCCGCTACTTATACAATGCAATTCAAAATGATTTAATTCTATTAATTTATACATTTTTATTAATATCTCTGACATTTTTAAGTAAGTGTTGTTTTTGCTATGTGTTGTATCTTGAATTGTGTTAGTTTATTGATTATTTTTGTATATAATTGATTAATTGTTTATGAATAAATGAAATGAACTAACAGAAAACATTATTTTTCAATAATAGCTTGGAACGTATTCTGTCCCCACGCCGCCGCGACGCCGCCGCAACGCCGCCGCGCCGGATAAATCTCCTTTGTTATAAGCATCCATGAGTTACTCACATTTTATTATCAACTAAATTATGAACACAAGAATAGAGGGAACCGATTCCTCAAACTGAGGCTGAGGCGCACCGAACGATGGAATTTTACAAATGCTTTTTTTCTTTGATTTTTTTATACTTTATAGGCTTGCATTTGACCGCGAGTGGGTGTTTTATGGTAAAGTTTTAGGAGTGAAGCGACTGGGTATGGGCCGCCGGACCGCAGTTGGCCCGCAACCGGCCCGCAGCCGGACCGCAGCTGTACCACGGCGCATTCCGCGCTACGATTAGGTACCTTTGATTGTTCCGATTATGTTGTCCGGTGGGCGGTGCACTGAATCGCGCGCGGCTTTTGCATCTCTCACTACAAAACTCCTACTCACCTCTCATTCATTATTCAATTCTACGATTGGAAAACGATTATAAGCGGCATGCCATCAATGTTATTAATACTATCCAACTATAAAAATTCAGGTATTACTTTTGAGAAAAACAGTTCGATCAAGCAAAATAGGAAGGACGCTACGGAATGCCGCACACTTTAAACTCTATGATTGCCTTCGCGTCGCACAAAAAAGGTAAAGTACCTCTGCAGCAGATAGTGGGGACAACGGCGAGTCGTTTACCTGAGCGAGTGCTGAGCTGGCTCGGGACCGAGCGGCGTCATGTGCTCGCTCGACACGTGCGCCTCCTGCCAAATGGAGAGCACGCCGCGCCGCACACCCGCGCTAGCTGGATGCCGATGCCAAGTGCTGGAGGTCAACAAATATTGTGACTATCTGGGACTAAGGCAATATCTCCTCGGAGTAATCCTGGTTTTAATTCTATAATGGACAGACCACTCACATGACACGACACGGAGATTTGCAAATTAACCAATAAAAACAGGACAAAATGATATAACGTCATTTACCTACGTGCGTGCGGTAACTTGATTAATTTTATATTTTATTTTACGGGTTGATTTTACACATCCTATCTCCGCTTAGCTTCGATGGATATCGTCCCTAAATCCAGTGCAAACTTAAAAGGCAAGCCGGTTATATAAATCGAGTCTCTAAGAAACCTGCGAAGCCCGAGCGCAATTTCAATTCGGCCGCGTCAAAAACTTCGGCCTGAGTATCGCTATCCCTGTTTAGTGACGAAGTTTAGCCACACAGAGCGACAGTGATAGCACATGAACGATTCTAAATTTGATTAGATTTTGACCGTGTTCCGTAATACTAAAAATAATGACTGAAAACTTGTTGTATTTTTCTCGTTGTGTAACTGTAACTATTCTGTAACTAGACGATATAATCTATGTTTCCATGACTAGGATACGTAAGATGTTGTTGTTTTTAATACGAAACAATTAGGTTAAAAACAGGTCTTTTATGCCGTAAAAACATGCAGAATGCGATACGCTTCTATTTCATTTTAGGTAAGTATTTTGACCTAGTATATAGTTGGGAACCTAGATAAATACTATTCAAATTAAAATAATACCTTATTAAGGTAGAAATATGCTGCAATTAGAAATGATCTTGGTAGTACGTGTTGTATGGCCGATTCCCCTCCGGTCTCCCCTTAACCTTTTTATATAAGCATCCCTCCTTCAAAAGTGGATCGCATTTCGCGTGAAGTTGCCTTATCTTGCGGAAGCGGTGGGCGGCGACGGGCGGCGGGCGGCGGGCAGCGAGCGGCGGGTGACGGCGCGCCCGAGGCGCTTCAGCTGACGCGCCGGAAACTGCTGGTTTCTTTCAAGATACAGCTTAGAACAGCCGTTTCACGAGAAAATTCTGCTTTTAGTGGTAGGCATTCAATTTTGAAAGCTAAAGCTTCAGTTTCGTTTTTTGTTAGTGTTAAATTAAATCTGTTAGTATCGCGCCGTGAGCCGCGCGCCGAGGCCGAGTATTTCAACTATAAACTAAAATTAAAACGAATTAGCTTTTCTCTGATTTAATTATTTTTTCTCTGTGAAACACATTTCATCATGGCTTGTTGACAGTTTTTGTTTTGTTGCCGAAACATGAAAGCTCATTTTAGAGTACCTAATGAGAAGTGAGCCCACAGAAGGTAAACATTACCAAAAATTGCCGAGAATTGGAAGGCAGGCTCTTATTAGAGGGAATGGCTTTTTATTTTGGATGTTGATGATGATTTATATTAAATTAGCAGCGCCATCTAGTCACGTGACTCAGAAACTAACTAAACTTATGGCAGATTTCTAAATAAAATTGTTCTAGAGAGACTTCGTTATATTTTTTCTGTAATATTTGCTTCTAAATATAAATCATTTTTTAATTCAGATTTTTCGCTTTGCTGAGATCTGAGACATTAGGTATAACTCTAAAACTAAACTGATAATATAAAATGATTAAATGGAATGTGCAAATAAATTCCATAACCATTTTATTTTTTTATGTTATGTGCAAATAAGTTATATGATACCCTACATGACATAGTAATCTAATGTAGATTGAAGGAGACAGTCAAATAAACTTCGGAATACTTTTCCTTTATTAAGTATAAAATGCAAGATAGAATATGTAGGTACAATTTTAACTTATTTAATACAGTTCCTACTTATTTTAAGAACGTGTTAACTTGTCGAGCGCCAACGAAGATCTGCCGGCTCTGCCAAATTATCTTCGTTGAAACTTTCAAGTCTAGCAAAATGAGTGAATGTAGTATGCCGGGGCTTGTGATTGGTTCGCGTTTTTTTCCAATCTTAATCTCAGCCGCGCGGTGTTGCCAATTTAAAAATACAAGACTTAAACTGTCTTGTTGCCATTACGACGAAGAACGTTTTACAGTAACATAAATAAAATCACGACATTCGGCCGTCCGACATCGTACGACCTCACGGCGTACGAAAGCTGACAGCAGATAATGATCGTACATATTTAGTTACATTAAATAAAAATAACAAAAACTTGACTTTCCATTATTTTAAAAACATTATTTATCCATATAAATAACCTTATTAACTAATAGTATTAGTAATATCTGCTTTACAAAGTATTGCATTCTTACTTAACAAATAATCTAATTAACTTGTTCTATTTTAAACGCTACCTAATTTAACAATGATATATTGTTTTTCATCTCATGTAACAAAATAATAACTTTTCCTTATTAATATTATTGACAAAAATAAAATAAAAAACAAATCATAACATTAATTTATTAATACATTGGCTTGTTGGCTTTAATGGTTTTTCTTAAAATGGTAACAATAACATTTGCAAAACTAAGTAAATAATAGTTATAAAATAACATTATAGAAATATATGATCACGACATTCTGCCAGAAAACATGATGTGTATTCTACTTAAATAACAAGTTGGTTTTTTTTTATTACCACCCACAATAGGACTTCGTTTTAACGGTCTGACAACACTCCAACTAGAAAAAGGATCGGAACTTAGTGTGCACTTAGCATTGGAGAAGTTATATTATTCCAATATCTCATTGTGTCGACTGTAAAAACGGTTTAGAACCTAGTACATTCGGTATTTTATCTATTTATCGGTCTGGTGAATTTAGACAATTATTTTACAGTATTGCAGCGAGCAATAAAATTAATTTATCTCTATACAATCATTCTATACATTTTAGACTATAATTTACACAACTAGCATTTATGAAACATTACATACTATTTAATAATTTTTTTATTATAACCAGAAACAATTTATTTTTAAAATAACTAACTTTTATTTATCAAAACAAAACGAGGCTAGTTTAAAATAAAATAGCACAGAGCAATTGCGGTTGAGAGAGTAAACAACTTTCTCAAAATGAAAGTGGAAATCGATGATTCCTCTCTACTGTATGCTGTAGCATGTATACTGTAACAGACTACCCTGTACTGTAACTGTAGCAACCAGTTGCAATACATTTAACCCAAACTAAGGTGCTGGCTCCTGAGTAACATCTACAGTTATGAGGAGTTTATTGACATGACGAATTAATACTATAATTTTATTGGACTATTGTATATTGACACTGTTGTACGACTATTTATATTGTAATATTAAAAGTTTAATTTACTTGTGTAATTCTATAGTAATATCCAATTTTGTTTGTTTCTTAATACTTTAAATAACTTTTTTTTTTTTTTTTGGTTATACTCAATATTGTAAGAAATATATTCAGTATGTACAGTGTGTACCGAATTACCGATACGAGGTACCATTATAAATTATGACGTGTAATATTCTTACCAAATAAATGATTATGATTAGCCACAAGTCCTAGTAAGCCAGTTACGTACGAAAATAAGCTTCTACAATAAAGTTTTACCCGAAATTTAAACCCCTATACAAATGTAACTAGGTATTAGGTTAGATTACTCCATTGGAAACCAAAATAAATTTCAGAACATAATATCTTAGAAATAGATTTAGCACAATGGATAGTATCGCTAAAAGCTATAGTTATGTTGGTTAGAGATGGCTTGATGTTATACGCTTCTTATTTCGTACAAACTTATTGTCACCCCGTGAATTTTTTTACTAACAATTCCACATCTACTTAAAGCATTGTTTGTTAGGTATTGATACATTAAACACCAGAGACCAGAATTTCAATTTCAATGTATTTCATCGGACTCATTAATGTAACTAGCAAACAAGATAGGAATAATATAGATAATTATGATATCTACTAAGTACCTCTAACCTTTTCTGCAAATATAGAATCGTGCTTCATAATAAATAACATTACCTACATTATTGTCCAAGTTTCCGGTCGCTTCCACATTAGAATTTCAAAACTAGAACCAATCCACAATTGTAATAATTTGTCTGCCTACCCTGGCTGTACTGCGCGGAGCGCGAGAGTGCAACGGTATCTAAAATAGTGTGGCTAAAACGACATAAACTACTCGCCAAGATACAGTTCTCAAATAGTTAGGTGGGTAGGATGAATACCATTCAACTACTTGTTATCAAACTACCTGCACAAATTCCATTGAATACGTATGGCATGGTATACTCACAATAATGTTTAACAAGAACTTAGTATTATGCATAACCGTAGGCAGGTGTAGTAGGTTAAACCCGTCAAGGACCACGTCAATACATTTTTATATGGTTGTGGTGCCTGAACGACTAAGTAACTAAATATGTAGTAGTAATAAGTAGTTCATGTACACTTTTTGGGAATGTAAATTATTTGTATTTTTACTTATTTGCAAAAAAGAACAAGTGAAAAGACGCTAACTAGCTCTTCCATTGATAAACTACTGGGTTTATACTTTGACCCAGCCTTGACATGGCATCAGCATATTAGCATAATAAGAAAAAAAATGAAATTTGGAATGTTTGCTGTAAATCAAATCGAGCCTATAACATCACAAATCTCTACAAGAGAAGTTTAATATGCATATAATCGTTATGATCTCATAATAGTATACTGCTGTGGCGACAATCAAACGATTTCAAACGAATACTACGAATGAAAAAAAGAGCTAAACGTGTACTAATGCAAGCAAATTATAGGCACTCGCGTAGACAACATTTTAAAACCTATAAAATAATAATCTCATCAGTGCACATCTTTGAAATTAGAAATTAAAGTAAGAAATAATAATCATCATCATCATATCAGTTGTAGGACGTCCACTGCTGGACAAAGGCCTTCCTCATTGATCTCCAGGAGTTGCGGTTGGAAGCGGTCTGCATCCAACGTCGACCTGCGGTTCTTACCAAGTCGTCTGCCCATCTTGTAGGTGGACGTCCTACGCTGCGCTTGCCGGTCCATGGCATCCACTCGAGAACCTTCCGGCCCCAACGGCCATCCGTTCTGCGCGCTATATGGCCTGCCCATTGCCACTTCAACGTGCTAATCCGTCGGGCTATGTCGGTGACTTGAGTTCTCCTACGTATCTCCTCATTTCTGATTCGATCCCGTAGAGAAACCCCGAGCATAGCCCTCTCCATAGCTCGTTGAGCGACTCTGAGCTTATTCATAAGGCCAATAGTGAAGGACCACGTCTCGGTTCCATATGTCATCACTGGTGACACACACTGATTGAAGACTTTCGTCTTAAGGCACTGAGGTATGTTGGACGAAAAGACGTTGCGAAGTTTCCCAAACGCTGCCCATCCGAGTTGGATTCGACGATTGACCTCTTTCTCCAAGTTGGACCTACCTAATTGGACTGTTTGTCCTAGGTATACATACGCGTCGACAACTTCAAGAGCCGAGTTCTCAACCATAACTGGGGCAGGGACGACATGGACATTCGACATGATTTTCGTCTTGTCCATGTTCATTTTAAGTCCTAACCGTTGAGAGACTCGATTGAGGCCTTCGAGCATCGTGCTGAGCTCTTCCATCGACTTTGCCATGATCACAATATCGTCGGCAAACCGAAGGTGAGTGATGTATTCGCCGTTAATATTGATGCCCAGTCTTTTCCATTCCAGAAGCTTGAAGGCATCTTCCAATGCGGTCGTAAACAGTTTCGGAGAGATGACATCTCCCTGTCTTACGCCTCTTTTTAAGGGAATCGCCTTCGAGCTCTGTTCGTGTACTCGGACTGACATAGTGGCGTTTTTATACAAACACTTCAACACTTCGATGTACCGATAGTCAATACGGCATCGTTGGAGAGACTCAAGCACTGCCCATGTTTCGATCGAATCGAAGGCTTTCTAATAGTCCACAAACGCGAGACATAGCGGCAAGTTATACTCTTCGGTCTTCTGTATGACTTGCCGCAGCGTATGTATGTGGTCTATGGTACTGTAGCCTTTACGGAACCCGGCTTGTTCGGGAGGCTGGAAGTCATCAAACCTGCGTTCGAGACGGTTCGCGATGACCCTCGAAAACAGCTTATAAACATGGCTCAAAAGCGAGATGGGTCTGTAATTCTTAAGCAAGGTGTTGTCACCTTTCTTGAAGAACAGAACCACCACGCCCTCGTTCCATGCTTTTGGCGTCGTACCTTCAAACAAGGCGGAATTAAAGAGCTTCTGAAGGACTTTATGTACCGGTGATCCACCCGCTTTCAGAAGCTCTGAAGTGATTCCGTCCTCACCCGGCGCCTTGTCGTTCTTAAGCTGCTTCAAGGCTATCCTGATCTCATACAGGCTGATGTCCGGAATATCTTCGGTATAAAGTCGGGTTAGTTTGGTTCTTGGTTTGGCCGCACTGCAAACAGGTTTAGTGACCGAATCGTAGAGCCGTCCATAGAACCTTTCGACTTCCCTTAACACTTCCGCTTTACTTGACGTTATGCTGCCATTTTCCCTCTTCAGCTTCGTCATGCGGCTCTGCCCAATAGAGTTATCTCTCGCGAACACTTTGGAGTATTTATTCCGCTCTATCGTATCTTTAATACGAGATGTAATATAGGTACGAATATCGTGCCGCAAGGATTTCCAAATCTTTCTATTGAGCTGCCTATGTGACTGAGCATCACCGGGAGACTGCAGTCGCAAAGAACATCGTTCAGCGAAAATCATCAGAGATTTTCTTAAGTCTATTGGTACGGGGAGTCTTAAAGAACTGGGACCCCACCTTATGGACGGTTTCTACGAACCTGTTATTGATCTCGTCCACTGATGCATCTACTTCTAGACAGTCAAAGCGATTTGCAAGTTCGAGTTGAAAGCTCTCGAGGTTTTGGATATGTGCGCGAGTGGGTCAGAGCGTAGACTCTCTCATCAATCTCATTTCTCGTGGAACCGTTGGGACTCATCCAGGTCCATTTCCTGTAAGGTGGTTTCTGGAAAAAAGAATTCATCATAAAGAGTCCTTCTTTCTCCAGAAAATCGGCCAGCCTCTGGCCCCTGGGGTTCCGTTGCCCATATCGAAATTGCCCCAATCTCAACTCAACATCGCTTCTCATGCCTAGCTTTGCATTGAAGTCCCCCATAACAACAATAAAGTGAGTTTTGTTCTTATGTACGGCTCTACTGATGTCCTCATACATAGACTCTACTTCTTCATCTGGGTGTGAAGAGGTCGGCGCATATATCTGAACGACCTTCAGCGAATATCGCTTAGATATTCTGAGTATCAGGTACGCGACCCTGCTCGACACACTGTCGATGGTGATAATGTTGTTGATGAGTGACTTGTGAACGAGAAACCCAACACCACCTTGGGACTGTTGGTCGCCTGTATAGTAGGTTACCAGACTTAAGGGATATCGTGTCCTCGCCCTCGCTACGGACTTCTGATAACCCCAAAATGTCCCAGTGTAATCTACTAATTTCTTCTTCCAGCTCAACAATCTTTTCGTCTGTCCTCAAAGTGCGGATGTTGTGTGTTACCAGGGCCAGTGGTCGTCGTAGGGTTTGGTAGCCGATCGTCTCCCGGGGATTCTTAGCACCCCTGGCTCCGCCGTTACCATGACTGCTACCGTAGCCAGGATTAGCGGGGCCGCCGGGGACTCGGGGCCTGGTTTTATGTTGCAATATCATGAGAGGGTTGTTGCCATACTCGCCACGCTTGGCAGGCGGGTTGGCGAGCGCAGTATAGGTATTGAAAACACGAAAAAACGCTGCTGCCCATCTTTCGGAGGTATCCCTTAGCAGACTCCTACTGCATCCACGGACAAGAGCGGAGAGGCAACATTCTACTGCCGGCGCCCCACGGCAAAGAAATAATATGCGAATCTAAAATGAACTGCGACAATAGCGAGTAAAGTGTAAGGATCAACATACAGTTAGAAACATATTTGCACAGACTTGAATCAATCAAAACGATGTCCCACAATTATTGCAAAGAGTTAAATAACGAACTAAAATAAACAATTGTTCTATTCTATTCTAAACTCTCGCTTAACGACAATAATTCTATCTCTTAATATTTATGGTTAATATTCTGGTTATATCTCTTTTGGATAAAACTCCATTCTCAATGAATTTTTTGATAAACCTAGTCAGGTCATAAGTATTGTCACACAGTAAAAACTTTTTTTTTAGAATGCTGGCCACAAAAAAGTTTATAGAATTCGAATTTCGAATTGTTCATTAAAATAAAAATTTATACTTTTTAGAATTTTACTCATTTTTAAATATGGAGTGGACGCTTAAAGTAGACCGTGTTGCAGTTATTGCGTTGCATCGTTGCGGTTACGCGCCAATTCAAGTTTTTGACATACTGATAAATTTGAATATAACCAAAAAATTCGTTTATTGCACCATCAAATGATACAATTAAGACTCTAGTGTAGATGACAGGTCAAGAAATGGTCGCCCTCGGTCTGTAAGGACTCCAGCAGTGATAAAAGCTGTGAAGGTGCGAATTCAAAGAAATCCCAAACGTAAGCAGAAACTGTTGGCCCTTAGATTAGATTAGATTAGAAAATTCTTTATTGCACTAATAAAAAGATACATAGGCGAACTTAATGCTAATTAGCATTTTCTTCCAGCTAACCTTTGTGTAGTGTGGAGAAAGTGGTAGTGCCAGAAAAAGAAAATTTAATCAAACTTTAGCTTAGAAATAAACTCACCCCTTCAGATGGGGTTAAGCAGAACCACGGCGAAAAGGGTGTTAAATGAAGACTTAGGGCTTCGGGCATATCGAAGAAAAACAGGACATCGTTTGAATGCTCGTCTAATAGACCTGAGACTGAAGAGATGCCGCGCTTTGTTGAAGCGGTACGCGGGAAAAAAATATCGGGAAAAACTTTTTTCGGATGAAAAAATTTTTACCGTAGAAGAGAGCTACAACAAACAAAATGATAAGGTGTACCCACACAGTAGTGAAGAAGCAAGCAACCGTATTCCGCGTGTCCAACGAGGTCATTTTCCATCCTCGCTCATGGTATGGTTGGGAGTTTCTTATTGGGGCTTAACAGAGGTACATTTTTGTGAGAAAGGTGTAAAAACGAATGCAGTTGTGTATCAAAATACAGTCCTGACGATTCTTGTGGAACCTGTTTCTCATACCATGTTCAATAAAAGGCACTGGGTATTCCAACAAGATTCAGCGCCAGCTCATAGAGCGAAGAGCACACAAGACTGGCTGGCGGCGCGTGAAATCGACTTCATCCGGCACGAAGACTGGCCCTCCTCCAGTCCAGATTTGAATCCGTTAGATTACAAGATATGGCAACACTTGGAGGAAAAGGCGTGCTCAAAGCCTCATCCCAATTTGGAGTCACTCAAGACATCCTTGATTAAGGCAGCCGCCAATATAGACATGGACCTCGTTCGCGCTGCGATAGACGACTGGCCGCGCAGATTGAAGGCCTGTATTAAAAATCACGGAGCTGATTTTGAATAAACTTTAGTGTCATAAGAATCTAGGTTTTGTTAAGTTCATTCTGGTATATAAATGGTTACATATTGAATAAACTTGTTTCAATTATTTTACATTAAACATGTGACAGAATTTATGACCTGACTAGGTAGACTCCAGTCATTTCGACAGTAATATTCAAATCTGATTAAACTTAACTGATAATGAATCACAAGTGACAACGCAATTAAAATAAATAAACCTATGCAGCACAATTTAAACTTTACATTTGATAGAGGATAATTTTATCCAAATACATATTGTATTTTACTACTTGGAGGTCATAGTATTATAGCGCTTAACTTTTGTTAAATGTTAGATATAATGTATAGATGAATGATACTAAGAGGTATTCTAAATTTATGTAGCATAAAGCTCCAATTTTTTTTTCTAATGTGACGTGCAGCCTATGGTCTACCTATTTACGTTTTGATTCATGTATTAACAATGTTCGTACATTTTCGTAAGTTATTAATGCCTATTACTCTTCCAAGTAATAAAAAAAAATTTAATTAAATGATTGAAAATCATATTTAAAACAAAATATTTCCAAATCAAAAATCATACAATTCGTAATTATGATGCTATCAACGTACTGGCAAATAAAGACAATTCTTCCATTGTTGCATATTTAAGCCACTGAAAATACTTGGCTCTTAACGTAATTAGAGCGTTTTAATGTGTTCATTATAGCATAGGTACTTAATCCACTGACTACTCTTGTTTCGATACGTTGGCATACAATTATTATTAGCCCTTAAACTGGTTAACGTTAAACGCACTTGGTTTTATATTACATAGCTACCAATCTGAACACACTTGTTTCACTATTATGTGGTGACATACATAGCTACCAATCTGAACACACTTATTTCACTATTATGTGGTGACATACATAGCTACCAAACTGAACAGACTTGTTTCACTATTATGTGGTGGCATACATAGCTATCAATCTGAACACACTTGTTTCACTATTATGTGGTGGCATACATAGCTACCAAACTGAACAGACTTGTTTCACTATTATGTGGTGGCATACATAGCTACCAATCTGAACACACTTGTTTCACTATTATGTGGTGACATACATAGCTATCAAACTGAACAGACTTGTTTCACTATTATGTGGTGACATACATAGCTACCAAACTGAACAGACTTGTTTCACTATTATGTGGTGACATACATAGCTACCAAACTGAACAGACTTGTTTCACTATTATGTGGTGACATACATAGCTACCAAACTGAACAGACTTGTTTCACTATTATGTGGTGACATACATAGCTACCAAACTGAACAGACTTGTTTCACTATTATGTGGTGACATACATAGCTACCAAACTGAACAGACTTGTTTCACTATTATGTGGTGACATACATAGCTACCAAACTGAACAGACTTGTTTCACTATTATGTGGTGACATACATAGCTACCAAACTGAACAGACTTGTTTCACTATTATGTGGTGACATACATAGCTACCAAACTGAACAGACTTGTTTCACTATTATGTGATGACATACATAGCTACCAAACTTAACAGACTTGTTTCACTATTATGTGGTGGCATACATAGCTACCAATCTGAACACACTTGTTTCACTATTATGTGGTGACATACATAGCTACCAAACTGAACAGACTTGTTTCACTATTATGTGGTGACATACATAGCTACCAAACTGAACAGACTTGTTTCACTATTATGTGGTGACATACATAGCTACCAAACTGAACAGACTTGGTTCACTATAGAATAATTAACCCAGTGATCGTACTTAGTTCACTTTGATGGCATACCTAGCCCCTAAACTACAGAATATTTTAAGATATATATTTAATTTTATATGACATGTAATTTGTACGCCGCTATGACTGAATATGGTGAAACTATTTAATTTTGTAACATCTGCATAATTTTGCTCATGTTTTGGCAAATAAATAAATCTTTTTTTTTAAATTACAGAAGTTAAGCTTAGTATAACGAGCAATAACAGGCCCACGCACACATATACGCGCTTACGGGATCTCGGATCAAATCAAGTGGAACGCTTTGGCGAGACGCAAAACATGTTTTGTGTGACATAATTTGTTACCTGATGGTGAATTTACTTGTGAGCATTTAGGAAAAAAGTATTTTCGAGACAAATAGATGATCTTACTAAATTTTTTGTGTATTTAATTGTAGAATATTGAAGCTGCTAGCCCTAGCACTTCACTCCAGCGAATGTGAGTAATTAAAATCAAAATTGGCTCGAAGTTTACTTCTGTACCTATCTATTTTGTGTCTAAACTGAACGCACTTTATTCATTATAGCATAATTAACCTAGTGAACGCACTTGGTTTACTTTAATGGGATACCGAACCGACTGATATATTAAAACATAAGTATACTGAATAAATAAATGATTGTCTACTGATATGGTCTAATTCGAAACACATTTACTAGAAATTATATTTGATAAAAATAAATTGAATAGAAATAATTTTGTTGGTAATTACTTTAAATATAAACATTCTGGTTAAATATATACATTTGAAATGCATATGGAATTAAGACATGTGCCAACATCTTTCACATTATCAGAGAGTCGCTCGACCGAATATTTCTATGAATGAATGCTACCCACAAATTGGTTTAGAAAACCGCTATCAGGGAGTTGCCCTAACGAAACGGTTTGACAATCCAATATTGCGGATCAAATATAGATAGCGGTGCTAGCTACCATATTTCTAGATTTACAAAGCAGATCACGTCCACATATCAACAGAATATTCTAATAAATCGAAATACAAGAATGTTAAGCCAGCACGACCGGATAGTCTCGGAATGATTCCGACCGGCCCGTGCTAGCAAAATCAGTCTAGCATTTCACAAAATGGAAGCGTAAAAATTTTTCTTAATACAGGCACCAATCATTCTACCAATTGAAATAAGTAAGCACGGCCGGATAGTCTCGGTTTAATCCCGACCGGTCCATGCGAACAAACATTCAACTAAAGTAAAATAATCTAGGTACCTATATTTTAAGTAATGCTAGCGTAAAAGTAAAGACACTCCCAATCACTGTGTTCGTTTAAAAAAATTCTAGTAAATATGTAACATTAAATAAAATTCAATAAGTGGGTACTTCTTACGTATAAAATATTTACGTACCTTGGTTCATCCCGCTTCTGATGTAATGTAGATTGAAGGAGACAGTCAAATAAACTTCGGAATACTTTTCCTTTATTAAGTATAAAATGCAAGATAGAATATGCAGGTACAATTTTAACTTATTTAATACAGTTCCTACTTATTTTAAGAACGTGTTAACTTATCGAGCGCCAACGAAGATCTGCCGGCTCTGCCAAATTATCTTCGTTGAAACTTTCAAGTCTAGCAAAATGAGTGAATGTAATATGCCGGGGCTTGTGATTGGTTCGCGTTTGTTTCTAATCTCAATCTCAGCCGCGCGGTGTTGCCAATTTAAAAAAATACAAGGCTTAAACTGTCTTGTTGCCATTACGACAAAGAACGTTTTACAGTAACATAAATAAAATCACGACAAATCTATTTTTAAATTTTGACCTCATTGCAAATATTATGAAACAACAATAAAAGAGTTGTTTAAAACTATTACAAATGTCAAGTAGATAGATAGCTTGAGTAACTAGTTGCCGAGATAATTAGATAATGTATGACAGACGCACGGACGGACAGACGGACAAACTCGCACCATATCCGTTTTTACCATTTTAGTCCGGCCGGTGCCCTAAAACGGCCCTAAGGTTTCAGTTGGTACTGACCCGTGATTCAACGCGCTTCATTACAAGTTCACAAATAGTAGCACAACCAGAAAAGCGAGTACAATCCCGGGAATCACATTGGATTTATAAAAATAAGAGCTTTTACGCTACTCATTACTTTTGATGGTAACAAATCCCTGTCTCGACGAATTTCAACAATTGATTTTTGTAAATCCCAACTTATAACGAGATTTAGGAGATTACGAATACCTACTAACGATCTTAAACCTGGTGAATTGTGGTATGCTGTTAGATAATAATATACACGTGTACATACATCGCCTGCAGTAGGGAGCACGTGAGACAATAATGGTACACAACTAGTGAATAGATAAAAAAATAGTTTTCGTTCAAACATGTGTGACATCAACGCGTCAAACCTTATTATAGTGATAGATATGCAGTGACCGGAAGTGATGCTGACGCCGTCGCCAGTCACCCGTCACCGGTACCTCGGCTACCTCTCGGTACGGCATGGGCACGGAGCTAGCTGCGGCCGCGCGCGCGGGAGTTGGCACCGCGCCAGGCTGCATCGGCCGGACTTTTATGACTTATCGTAAGATGTTTTTATGCGTGGGTGGGTTCGCTCGTAAACAAAACGCGTATATTACATTTATTGTTATATAAAAGTGTCTATCATCGCTATGATACATATAGTTTTACTATCATTTTTGATTTCTGCGGTGTTAGTATAAATAAGTGGTTTGGACAACTTTTTTTATGTGTTCACGTTTTCAATGAATATCAAACTACAAATACTGCTACTCTACATAATTTACTTTAGAATATGTTCAAGTGAATCTGCAGCCTCAGCAGGCTGTGATTATGAAATACTTTGACAGGGTGAAATGTCACTATCCATTTTCCTCATATTATGGGAACAACTGTTTTTTGAACTAACATTTTCGTTGATTTGTTACTATAATTGCAGGTGAAGACGGTGTTGTTAAGTTTAGTGGACGAGTAACACAAAATGAAAGGAACACATAAATAAAAAATAAAAATCATTGAAGAGAATCGTCTTGCTAACACTATTGTGTTTTTCATAACAATCTGTTACTTAGTATAACCGGAACTCAAACATCTCAACCACCGAATATGAATAAATAATAAATAGTCACGTGGTGGAGCGGACAAACGTTAATAATAACACATATCTATTCAAAAGTAACACAATAGTAGACTATAAAAAGAGGGAATAGAGCAGTGTCTTGCGTCACGGGCGCTATAACGAAGGAATAGAGCAGTGTCTTGCGTCACGGGCGCTATAACGAAGGAATAGAGCAGTGTCTTGCGTCACGGGCGCTATAACGAAGGAATAGAGCAGTGTCTTGCGTCACGGGCGCTATAACGAAGGAATAGAGCAGTGTCTTGCGTCACGGGCGCTATAACGAAGGAATAGAGCAGTGTCTTGCGTCACGGGCGCTATAACGAAGGAATAGAGCAGTGTCTTGCGTCACGGGGGCTATAACGAAGGAATAGAGCAGTGTCTTGCGTCACGGGCGCTATAACGAAGGAATAGAGCAGTGTCTTGCGTCACGGGCGCTATAACGAAGGAATAGAGCAGTGTCTTGCGTCACGGGCGCTATAACGAAGGAATAGAGCAGTGTCTTGCGTCACGGGTGCTATAACGAAGGAATAGAGCAGTGTCTTGCGTCACGGGCGCTATAACGAAGGAATAGAGCAGTGTCTTGCGTCACGGGCGCTATAACGAAGGAATAGAGCAGTGTCTTGCGTCACGGGCGCTATAACGAAGGAATAGAGCAGTGTCTTGCGTCACGGGCGCTATAACGAAGGAATAGAGCAGTGTCTTGCGTCACGGGCGCTATAACGAAGGAATAGAGCAGTGTCTTGCGTCACGGGCGCTATAACGAAGGAATAGAGCAGTGTCTTGCGTCACGGGTGCTATAACGAAGGAATAGAGCAGTGTCTTGCGTCACGGGCGCTATAACGAAGGAATAGAGCAGTGTTTTGCGTCACGGGCGCTATAACGAATCATAGATGAAGTTATGATATAAACTCGCCCAATATGCAGACAGCTTTATCCACGAGGAGAATAAACTACTTTTCACACTATCTGCGAGACAAAGTCGAGGTGCGTTCTGTGCAGAGGTTAGTTCGATTTACGAATAAGTTCTTATTGTGTGGGTCTCTTTGTTTCAAATTTTAATACAGATGAAGTTCCAAATTCAAATCACTCGTTATTCATTAAGCCCTTCAGTACAACTTTACCCCCGGCTCAACCGTAGGGAGTTAATCACCTACTTTCGGTGAGGTTTACATGACGTATAATTTGACATTATCGAGGAGATGCTGTGAAAACATATTTAAAGTAGAGTTACAAACTTTATGACCTTTTCCTGAAAACTTCACATATGACCGCGCCTTATAAGAAAAAAAAGCTAAAAATGTTGGGGGGTATTGGGGTTCAAGAGGGGTAAAAAAATTAAAATGAGGCTAACTGGTCAAATGGGACGCCAAATGAAAGGTATTCATTAGTACATTTAGACTCCGTTTTTTACATTTAAACTCTTTATAGATTTTGAGTAGTTATAATAAAAAGGGAACTTTGTCATAATTCACAGGTTACACCAGTGACTCCACAGTGCTGAAATTTGGTATGCGTGTAGCTTTAGTGACACAAATATAGGGAAAAGTCTGAAATCCAAAATAGCTGCAATTTGTACCCCAAAAAAGAGGAATCAATTTACATGAACTCCCGTTACCTGAAATTTGAATAAAACTGTAGGTCAAGTAAGTTGGTTATGGCACTATTATATTAGTCAAAGATTAATCAATCAATCAATTCATTTATTTCAGATGTCAAAAATCCATATTTGTTAGTAAACTTAATTATACATGTCAAATGGTTAGTACAATTGTGACATAACAACAATTAAATAACAATATATGTGGTATGTTAGCATCTAGTGTAGGTACTGCGCATGTACCATACAACAATGGTTTAGATGCTCACAGTCGAACCTGTTTGCGAACGTATTCAGTATACCGTTGGAGCTGGCCCAAATTCTGCGCCCCAGGGATGTGCACCGCTTGCGCATAGTGCTGTAGAAACAGTCCACTCGCGCCTCGGTGAACATCCCCGACGCGCTGCAGAACCGGGGCAGCCCAACCAGCACCCTGAACGCGTTGTTGTATTGTACGCGTAGGGCGCTGTACTGTTTTTGCGTATAATTAACCCACAGGCTGCTCGTGTAGAAACTAGTACAGTAGGCTCGGAATAGGCAGATTTTGACATCAGTGGAGCAACGAGCAAACCTGCGTGCAATCATGTTTGCTCTTACAGACAACGCCCTCCGCTCCCTCTCAATGTCTACATCGTCTTTCAGGTCAGAGGTTATCCAATGTCCAAGGTATTTAAATTGATCAACTCGCTTCAGCGGCGTACCATACAATTTGATGGTAGGTATTAGCGACGGACATTGGCGACCCCTGGCCTGAAAGACCATGCATTCACTCTTTCTTACATTGTATTGTAGACCATGAAGTTGCGCATATTTTTCACAAATGCCTAACATTTTCGTTAAGCCACAGACTGAGGCGCTCAGCAGCGCCATGTCATCAGCGTAGCTAATATTATTGACTGCTACTCCGTCAATATGGCATCCGACACGCGCCCTGCTAAGCTCCTCTACCAGTGCGTTCACATACAGGTTGAAGAGCTTGGGTGAGGTGAGCCCCCCCTGCCTCACCCCTCACTCCAAACTGTACGGCTCCGAGTAGGCGCCCGACCATCTCACAACATTGACCTGATGTTGGTACCAAAACTTGAAAATACTTTGTACGTCATCAGGTAGCTTTATGTCTTCCAATTTCTGCCACAAGATGTCGTAATTCATCAGGTCAAATGCCTTCGAGAGGTCGAGGAAACACGCATAGATGGGTGTTCGTCTCTTAGTGTAGTATTTAACAGTTTGCTTTAGACTCAATATAGCAGCTTCTGTTGAAAGGCCTGATCTGAAACCGAATTGGTTATCATGTAATTGTAGATGTTGCTCTAATTGAGCACTAAGCAAACTGTCAAATACTTTCGCAACTATGGTGGCCAGTGAAATCGGTCTATAGTTGGACTTGTCACTTGTGTCACCCGTTTTGTTTTTCACGATTGGCACCACCACAGTTTTCATCATATCCGCAGGTAAGTATGAGTGTCCTACACATATGGTGTAAAACATCGCCAGCACTCCAGTTAGGTGCGGGCCAGCATTCCTCAAATGTTCGATGCTGAGTCCGTCATGGCCTGGAGACTTACCGCGCGACATAGCCTTTTCTGCCAACTTAACATCTTTAGCTGTAAATCTAGTACCTAGCTCCCGCCCACGCGGCTCAGTCCCGTTCACCGACTGTGATGGTCCCAATGGCGATTTAACAGTAAAGTGATCTCTAAACATGTTCGCTATTCCCTTACAGTCATTAATACAATCCACATCCAATAATCCATATTAAGGCCGGCTTGCACAACAATCCCTAAAAATATTTAGCAACTGTTTAAATTAGACATATTTGTATGATTTGACGACTCCTTAAATCATATTTAGCCACTAAATACGTTTAGGCATCGTTGCGCGAGTCGTTCTAAGAATATTTTTTTTTGGATACTCGCGAGATTTCAGTTCGAGCCGAACCACTAGTTATTAATATTTTATTTAAGTTTTTTAGGATCAGATATCGTGTATCAATAATTGTCAGAAGTGCTGATAAGGAATTGTTTGCCGTCACGCGCACTTATATTGCGGATGATAAGTTACTTTATTTATTTAAATTTTACACAGCCATTACAGTAACACCAAAGCGACAGTGCAAAACCTTAAATATAGTACCTACTTATAAACTACTTATTTGCACTTAAACTAGATAGGTCCTACTTAGAAAATGCAAGACCATATCTGTGAATTTCGCCTAGGCGATATTGAAAATATCAACATCTTCGGCTAGATATAAGCTGCTTATAATCCGAAGGGCTCGCGTGAATGGAGTTGCATCTTCGGCTAGACATAAGCTGCTTATAATCCGGAGGTCTCGCATGAATGGAGTTGCATCTTCGGCTAGACATAAGCTGCTTATAATCCGGAGGTCTCGCGTGAATGGAGTTGCATCTTCGGCTAGACATAAGCTGCTTATAATCCGGAGGTCTCGCGTGAATGGAGTTGCATCTTCGGCTAGACATAAGCTGCTTATAATCCGGAGGTCTCGCGTGAATGGAGTTGCATCTTCGGCTAGACATAAGCTGCTTATAATCCGGAGGTCTCGCGTGAATGGAGTTGCATCTTCGGCTAGACATAAGCTGCTTATAATCCGGAGGTCTTGCGTGAATGGAGTTGCATCTTCGGCTAGACATAAGCTGCTTATAATCCGGAGGTCTCGCGTGAATGGAGTTGCATCTTCGGCTAGACATAAGCTGCTTATAATCCGGAGGTCTCGCGTGAATGGAGTTGCATCTTCGGCTAGACATAAGCTGCTTATAATCCGGAGGTCTCGCTTGAATGGAGTTGCATCTTCGGCTAGACATAAGCTGCTTATAATCCGGAGGTCTCGCGTGAATGGAGTTGCATCTTCGGCTAGACATAAGCTGCTTATAATCCGGAGGTCTCGCGTGAATGGAGTTGCATCTTCGGCTAGACATAAGCTGCTTAAAATCCGAAGGTCTCGCGTGAATGGAGTTGCATCTTCGGCTAGACATAAGCTGCTTATAATCCGGAGGTCTCGCGTGAATGGAGTTGCATCTTCGGCTAGACATAAGCTGCTTATAATCCGGAGGTCTCGCGTGAATGGAGTTGCATCTTCGGCTAGACAAAAGCTGCTTATAATCCGAAGGTCTCGCGTGAATGGAGTTGCATCTTCGGCTAGACATAAGCTGCTTATAATCCGAAGGTCTCGCGTGAATGGAGTTGCATCTTCGGCTAGACATAAGCTGCTTATAATCCGAAGGTCTCGCGTGAATGGAGTTGCATCTTCGGCTAGATATAAGCTGCTTATAATCCGAAGGTCTCGCGTGAATGGAGTTGCATCTTCGGCTAGACATAAGCTGCTTATAATCCGAAGGTCTCGCGTGAATGGAGTTGCATCTTCGGCTAGACATAAGCAGCTTATAATCCGAAGGTCTCGCGTGAATGGAGTTGCATCTTCGGCTAGACATAAGCTGCTTATAATCCGAAGGTCTCGCGTGAATGGAGTTGCATCTTCGGCTAGACATAAGCTGCTTATAATCCGAAGGTCTCGCGTGAATGGAGTTGCATCTTCGGCTAGACATAAGCTGCTTATAATCCGAAGGTCTCGCGTGAATGGAGTTGCATCTTCGGCTAGACATAAGCTGCTTATAATCCGAAGGTCTCGCGTGAATGGAGTTGCATCTTCGGCTAAACATAAGCTGCTTATAATCCGAACATCTCGCGTGAATGGAGTTGCATCTTCGGCTAGACATAAGCTGCTTATAATCCGAAGGTCTCGCGTGAATGGAGTTGCATCTTCGGCTAGACATAAGCTGCTTATAATCCGAAGGTCTCGCGTGAATGGAGTTGCATCTTCGGCTAGACATAAGCTGCTTATAATCCGAAGGTCTCGCGTGAATGGAGTTGCATCTTCGGCTAGACATAAGCTGCTTATAATCCGAAGGTCTCGCGTGAATGGAGTTGCATCTTCGGCTAGACATAAGCTGCTTATAATCCGAAGGTCTCGCGTGAATGGAGTTGCATCTTCGGCTAGACATAAGCTGCTTATAATCCGAAGGTCTCGCGTGAATGGAGTTGCATCTTCGGCTAGACATAAGCTGCTTATAATCCGGAGGTCTCGCGTGAATGGAGTTGCATCTTCGGCTAGACATAAGCTGCTTATAATCCGAAGGTCTCGCGTGAATGGAGTTGCATCTTCGGCTAGACATAAGCTGCTTATAATCCGGAGGTCTCGCGTGAATGGAGTTGCATCTTCGGCTAGACATAAGCTGCTTATAATCCGGAGGTCTCGCGTGAATGGAGTTGCATCTTCGGCTAGACATAAGCTGCTTATAATCCGGAGGTCTCGCGTGAATGGAGTTGCATCTTCGGCTAGACATAAGCTGCTTATAATCCGGAGGTCTCCCGTGAATGGAGTTGCATCTTCGGCTAGACATAAGCTGCTTATAATCCGGAGGTCTCGCGTGAATGGAGTTGCATCTTCGGCTAGACATAAGCTGCTTATAATCCGGAGGTCTCGCGTGAATGGAGTTGCATCTTCGGCTAGACATAAGCTGCTTATAATCCGGAGGTCTCGCGTGAATGGAGTTGCATCTTCGGCTAGACATAAGCTGCTTATAATCCGGAGGTCTCGCGTGAATGGAGTTGCATCTTCGGCTAGACATAAGCTGCTTATAATCCGGAGGTCTCGCGTGAATGGAGTTGCATCTTCGGCTAGACATAAGCTGCTTATAATCCGGAGGTCTCGCGTGAATGGAGTTGCATCTTCGGCTAGACATAAGCTGCTTATAATCCGGAGGTCTCGCGTGAATGGAGTTGCATCTTCGGCTAGACATAAGCTGCTTATAATCCGGAGGTCTCGCGTGAATGGAGTTGCATCTTCGGCTAGACATAAGCTGCTTATAATCCGGAGGTCTCGCGTGAATGGAGTTGCATCTTCGGCTAGACATAAGCTGCTTATAATCCGGAGGTCTCGCGTGAATGGAGTTGCATCTTCGGCTAGACATAAGCTGCTTATAATCCGGAGGTCTCGCGTGAATGGAGTTGCATCTTCGGCTAGACATAAGCTGCTTATAATCCGGAGGTATCGCGTGAATGGAGTTGCATCTTCGGCTAGACATAAGCTGCTTATAATCCGGAGGTCTCGCGTGAATGGAGTTGCATCTTCGGCTAGACATAAGCTGCTTATAATCCGGAGGTCTCGCGTGAATGGAGTTGCATCTTCGGCTAGACATAAGCTGCTTATAATCCGGAGGTCTCGCGTGAATGGAGTTGCATCTTCGGCTAGACATAAGCTGCTTATAATCCGGAGGTCTCGCGTGAATGGAGTTGCATCTTCGGCTAGACATAAGCTGCTTATAATCCGGAGGTCTCGCGTGAATGGAGTTGCATCTTCGGCTAGACATAAGCTGCTTATATTCCGGAGGTCTCGCGTGAATGGACTTCTGGTGATCAATAAACGGTTTTCTTTAATTATAAACTCTTTCAATAACCATCAGTTCAGATGTTTCCATCTGCCAGCCGGCGTCCCTACTTCATCTCTACTCTTCCATTTCCTCATTATTTTTATGATAAGTTATAAGGATAATATTGTATTTTTAAAGTCCAGAGGGATTTAATATAAATTGTTTGTTGTTGAATTAATTAAATGTACTTATAATTTATCGACACGTTCGCCGGACGTCGACCGACTGATGAAATAATGCCTCGATCGGTTTACCCCCTCCCCTCCCCTACACTCACACCACTTATACCGAGACAACATTTGTCAAGTGAGTACCATACCAGGTATGCATGTACTCTCTTGATAAATGTTACATAATAGATGTGGAATGGCGAGATGTCGAGACTCTTGCGACGGGATCGGATGGGGTGGCCAATTCATTTGGTTGTCGACGTCGCGTTGACCCTGAGCTAAACGGAATGGTTTCGGCAATCAATCGGGCCGTGTTCGTCCGATGTCGATGTTTCTTCCTGAAGCAACAATACTGTAGGTAAATTTATACAACTCATCCGATCGTTTTTGTCACAATTAGTTCTTATACCTTTAAATGGGCAACCCATCCCACTGCGCGGATCTATTCTTACTTCATCCCGGTCCTTCGCGGTCTCATAAATAATAATTCTTGAAAATAAATGTGTTGTGAGATGCGGTGGGTGCGGGGTCTGGTGGCTCCGGGGACTGGAGGCGCACGCGGACCCAGGGGCGCGGGCCGGGGTCTGGTGGCTCCGGGGACTGAAGGCGCACGCGGACACAGGGGCGCGGGCCGGGGTCTGGTGGCTTCGGGGACTGGAGGCGCACGCGGACCCAGGGGCGCGGGCCGGGGTCTGGTGGCTCCGGGGACTGGAGGCGCACGCGGACCCAGGGGCGCGGGCCGGGGTCTGGTGGCTCCGGGGACTGAAGGCGCACGCGGACACAGGGGCGCGGGCCGGGGTCTGGTGGCTTCGGGGACTGGAGGCGCACGCGGACCCAGGGGCGCGGGCCGGGGTCTGGTGGCTCCGGGTACTGGAGGCGCACGCGGACACAGGGGCGCGGGCCGGGGTCTGGTGGCTCCGGGGACTGGAGGCGCACGCGGACCCAGGGGCGCGGGCCGGGGTCTGGTGGCTCCGGGGACTGAAGGCGCACGCGGACACAGGGGCGCGGGCCGGGGTCTGGTGGCTTCGGGGACTGGAGGCGCACGCGGACCCAGGGGCGCGGGCCGGGGTCTGGTGGCTCCGGGGACT
The DNA here is from genome assembly GCA_918857605.2 of Philereme vetulata. Lineage (NCBI taxonomy): Eukaryota > Metazoa > Arthropoda > Insecta > Lepidoptera > Geometridae > Philereme > Philereme vetulata. The sequence continues at coordinate 6,220,080 of OU975482.1, forward strand.
GAAGGCGCACGCGGACACAGGGGCGCGGGCCGGGGTCTGGTGGCTTCGGGGACTGGAGGCGCACGCGGACCCAGGGGCGCGGGCCGGGGTCTGGTGGCTCCGGGGACTGGAGGCGCACGCGGACCCAGGGGCGCGGGCCGGGGTCTGGTGGCTCCGGGGACTGAAGGCGCACGCGGACACAGGGGCGCGGGCCGGGGTCTGGTGGCTTCGGGGACTGGAGGCGCACGCGGACCCAGGGGCGCGGGCCGGGGTCTGGTGGCTCCGGGAACTGGAGGCGCACGCGGACACAGGGGCGCGGGCCGGGGTCTGGTGGCTCCGGGGACTGGAGGCGCACGCGGACCCAGGGGCGCGGGCCGGGGTCTGGTGGCTCCGGGGACTGAAGGCGCACGCGGACACAGGGGCGCGGGCCGGGGTCTGGTGGCTTCGGGGACTGGAGGCGCACGCGGACCCAGGGGCGCGGGCCGGGGTCTGGTGGCTCCGGGGACTGAAGGCGCACGCGGACACAGGGGCGCGGGCCGGGGTCTGGTGGCTTCGGGGACTGGAGGCGCACGCGGACCCAGGGGCGCGGGCCGGGGTCTGGTGGCTCCGGGAACTGGAGGCGCACGCGGACACAGGGGCGCGGGCCGGGGTCTGGTGGCTCCGGGAACTGGAGGCGCACGCGGACACAGGGGCGCGGGCCGGGGTCTGGTGGCTCCGGGGACTGGAGGCGCACGCGGACCCAGGGGCGCGGGCCGGGGTCTGGTGGCTCCGGGGACTGAAGGCGCACGCGGACACAGGGGCGCGGGCCGGGGTCTGGTGGCTTCGGGGACTGGAGGCGCACGCGGACCCAGGGGCGCGGGCCGGGGTCTGGTGGCTCCGGGGACTGAAGGCGCACGCGGACACAGGGGCGCGGGCCGGGGTCTGGTGGCTTCGGGGACTGGAGGCGCACGCGGACCCAGGGGCGCGGGCCGGGGTCTGGTTGCTCCGGGGACTGAAGGCGCACGCGGACACAGGGGCGCGGGCCGGGGTCTGGTGGCTTCGGGGACTGGAGGCGCACGCGGACCCAGGGGCGCGGGCCGGGGTCTGGTGGCTCCGGGCTCCTCCACATGTTAAAGGACGGCTTTTCTGCTCGCTTAGGTACTATTCTATTTATTACTTTAGAAACTGTCATGGCTGTTGTAATAGTTATCTCTTTTTTATTAAGTTTTTTTTTACCATACTTTAACATTTTCATCATTCTTTTGGTCAGAAAACTATAAATTCATTCTCAAAACCTTCAAATAGCCATAGTTACATTTTGTATAGATGGATGGGTGGAATGAGTAGAATTTTCTCGTCTCTAGAGTATAAATGACGCTATATTTATTTTTAACTTTTTAGGACTAGAAACACAAAAATAAACAGATTTGACATGGGTACCTACTGACATGACGTTTTAGATATATATATTTCTGTATTACTTTTAATTATAGGACCTCTGAATGTGATGTACGGTTGCACTGGCCGCTATTAAAATAATGATGAAAATGTTAAAGTATGGTAAAAGGAAACACAGACTTTATCTCCCCATGTAAACATTTACATTAGATAATGTGAATATCACGATCAAAGACTAAATAAAAAAGTGAGTGATATTACATTATGAGCACTATCACATCACTAAAAACGCGATATGTTTACCTGTGATCATGCAGGCGCATGCAACTCTACCGAAATATATACATATATCTCTCTCTCTCTGAAACTCTCAAATCGTGAACGCTTTTAGTAACATATTATTTTGTTTATTGTTTTAGTTATAAGTATGAGTTTTAGATATAAACATATGCCACTTTGCTCTAAATAAAATATTTTAGGTTATTAAAGTAAACTTAATAAAATAGGTAGAGTATTGACTCTTTGGGTAAACTTTATCTGAAAATGTTCACTTTAAGTTTGACGAGTTTTAAATACACGTAATGCTGTAAAATATTCTTGTTACAAAGCGTTCCTTTCCGGAGGCTTTGGCTACGGGAGCTACCGAAGCAGCCACGGAGCTACGAGAGCGGGGCGTGGACGCCGGCGCGGGGCGGCGGCCGCGCGGTCGCGGACTCTCCGCGCCGCAGCGAGCCGGCCGCGCACTTCACCACCGAGCGAGCGCGCGCTTCTCGCTACGCATCGCCTCATACAAACTTACGCGCTCGAAACTTTAACCCATTCAAAATATTGTTCAACGTGACAAGAACACTCCGAACCATCAGCGGGGGAATCTGACAGTGAAGTGGATCAGTGTTCAATAGTTTGAAAATAGTTCAAAAAACTTTTAAAAAGTTGTGAAGCCGAAAAGTGGTGTTCAGTGATCTGTGAGTGTTGGCGGGCGTGGTGGGTGAAAGAAGGGGCTGCTCCAGAATTATTTACTTGTCTGGATAATAAGGTAAAATATTTAATATATTATTGCAAGTCAACCCCTAGGTACTAGAGCCAACACGTCATTAAAACTTTATTAATTAATGACGTAATTTATAAAATTTATTGCGATAACCAGATTCCGGTAACACTCGTGGACACTAGGCAGGTAGGTACCTATTCGAGCTAACGGCATACATTGAAAGACCTTGAAATAATCAAAAACTAAAAATAAGTGCTGAAATAGGAAATAAATTAAATAAAATATTTTATTATTAAATTACTTTATCGTAAAAAAGTAAAAAAAAATTTAAAAAAAATACATATTCAAGTTTGACAGTCCTCACTTATAAATATTTTTTATAGATTAAATAGATCGGCTCCCATTTTGATTTTAAACCAATGGCCGCCGCCGCGCCCTCCTGAAACTCTAACCAACATTATCATCATCATTTCAGTCCGAATCAGCCGTGTTGCTATGCATAGATAGGCCTCCCCTATCCTGTGCGTGTCTCGTCCAGGTGTTCCTCGCGAGTCGCGAGTTATACGTCGTCGGTCGTCTTCATCTACCAATCTCGCCTTCGGAGATACCAACTAACTGAGCTAATACAAGATACAAGAGAGTTAGGTTAGAGTAGAGTTACAACTCTAAACCTTAAAAAAGCCCAATTTTTAGGGTTCCGTTGCCAAATGGCAAAAAACGGAACCTTTATGGATTCGTCATATCTGTCTGTCTGTCCGTCCGTATGTCACAACCACTTTTTTCCGAAACTATAAAGAACTATACTGTTGAAACTAGGTAGATGAAAGTAGATGTATTCTGTGAACCGCATTAAGATTTTCACACAAAAATAGAAAAAAAACAATAAATTTTGGGGGTTCACCATACTTTGAACTGAAACTCTAAAATTTTTTTTCATCAAACCCATTTGTGTGGGATATCTATGGATAGGTCTTCAAAAATGATATTGAGGTTTCTAATATCCTTTTTTTCTAAACTGAATAGTTTGCGCGAGAGGCACTTCCAAAGTGGTAAAATGTGTGCCCCCCCCCCCCCGTAACTTCTAAAATAAGAGAATATTAAAACTAAAAAAAATATATGCTGTACATTACCATGCAAACTTCCATCGAAAATTGGTTTGAACGTGATCTAGTAAGTAGTATTTTTTAATACGTCATAAATCGTAAACCGCAATTTACCTTTCATTCAATTCATAATTCATTTATTCATTTCCAAACATGGGTAAATATGTATAAAAACTGGTGACAAATACAATATATAGGTTCCAGACATGTTTTACCATATTAGTTGGCATGCAAATGCAGTTAATATAATATAACATACGTCTATATCAAAGTCAAAGTTTAAAACTAATAACAATAATGAAGATCAGGAAATTAGATTTTAAAAATGTATGTATGTATGTAATAAAAATAAATGCAATGTTAAAAAAAAATCCGTCAAATCTCTAAAAATTAAATAAATTACGCTATTATCGGGTTTGCATGTCTTTGTCCATAAGAAACTCATCCACAGTATAATAACATCTAATTCTCAAAAATTTAAACAATTCATGCTTGAATTCAGTCAAATTTAATTGTTTTATTCTATTTGGTACTTTATTATATATGGTTGGAGCCATACCGCATACACTTTTATTAAGAAGAGCAGTGTTGCTTTTAACTAGACACATGTGGTATATGTCGCGTCTGCTGCGTGAATGGGTAGGCTTTACAAATAAGTCGGGATTCATTTTGACAAAAATTGATATTTCGTAAATGTATAGTGAGGGTAAAGTTAAAATATTAAGTGATAGAAAGTAAGGTTTGCAGCTATCAGCATCTCTCTGTGTACAATATCCCCAGAATATAACACCGTAACGAAGCTTAGAGGACACGTAACTATGGTAAACTGTTTTAAGAACATCCAAACTGACTACTTTACGCAACTTATAGAGCATATACTCATATTTACTGAGTGCCTTACGTAAATCTTCGGCTTGTATAGACCAGTTTAGTCAAATCAACTCACTCAATAACAAAACAGTTCAATCAACTCATATATAAAAAAAAGTTACAACGAACTACAAGAACTTTTATATTATGTTACTTGCTGCTACGGAATCCTTCGTGGGCGAGTCCGACTCGCACTTGGCCGCTTTTTATTTTTGTATTTATTTTATTAAAATTGAGTTGCTTGAGCAAGTGCGACGCGACCAGCGCAAACCACCTCGTGCAGCAAGCTAATCATTACAATAGGCACTTATTCAAATACATAGCTATATTATAGTTACTTAAAGATTATTTTGTTTAAGCTATCAACTATTTTAGGTTTCGATACAAACCAGTGCAATTGGCATATATTATGGCCCATACAGGAATTAACAACGTCGTACAATATCGGATTTTGATATTTATTTACCATAAGTATTTGGGTGGAGCTGCCCCAACGTTCTATAAACCGAATTATATAAGAACCTATTTTAATTGTCTATAGAAGTGTTCCTTTTTAAGTTTATTGTTTTATGTATGTTCGTATTTAAGGTATTTACCAATAGATATGGGTCTTGTTATCATATTTTATATGTTCACATAAACTATAGTGTGACCATTAGTGCTGTGCACTCCCTGAGGTATGCGCGGCGAGGTGGGAGGCAAAGAAAAAACTGCATGAGTTCACATGAGATCAATACATGTCGGACATATCTTACGATATCAGTTTGCATTTCTAAGGCAAGACTTGTGGCGGGACGATGGTCGGAGGCTATCTATCTGTAATATATTATACTTACTTAGTTGATTAAAATGTAACTTAAATATACTCATATTTTATTAAAAATATGCAGGTGATAAATAAGAACTAAACTTATAATTCAAAGGACTTGTTTTATTGAACATTTTTTATATTTACAAACAATTATATATTCTAACGAAAGTTATTCTGACATAGATTCTGTTTCAACTTCATCTTCCATTTCATATCACGAGATAACGCACGACACATCTTTGAATATTTATCCCGTGTGCGTCTGACATAGACCGCCCGGTACAAAAGCTACCTACCGCCGTGAGCGTTGACGGCAGACTGATAGATCGGAGCGGCCGACACATCCCCCCCGTCTCGCCGCGCGCATACCTCAGGGAGTGCACAGCACTAATAGTCACACTATAGTGGTTCGCCCCGAACTGAGATCTCGCGAGTCTCCGATTAAAACAGGAAATATTATTTGTAATCTTTGACTATCAAAATAGTGCCACGAAAAAATAACCACATTACTTGACCTACAGTTTCATTCAAATTGCAGGTACTTAACGGGAGTTCATGTTCTGTGGTTATTTTTTTTTGGGGTAAAATTGCAGTTATTCTGGATTTCAGACTTTTGCCTATATTTGTGTCACTTAAGCTACACGCATACCAAATTACAGCACTGTGGGGTCACTAGTGTATCCTGTGAATTTTGTCAAAGTTTAGTTTTTATCATGGCTAATAATTCAAAAACTATAAAGAATTTACGAAAAATAAAAACGGGGTCTAAATGTACTAATGAATAGCTTTCATTTTAGGTAGCAATTGACCTGATAGCCTCATTTTAATTTTTTTAGCCCTCTTGAACCCTAATATCTCAACAACCCTCCAACATTTTTAGCTCATTTAGTCACACCAAAATTGTGCCATCACTACCTACCTATGTATTAAATTTCACGATGATCGGATCAACGTTACGAAAGTTATCCTCGGACAAACATACATACGAGTATATACAACGCCGATTTGCCCAAGTTGTTTTAAGGTGGGTTCCTATATCCGTCGGTAACCAGCTACGACTCGTTTCTCCTTGAAAACCTGTCAAAAGTTTGACACTAGTTTGACACTTTTTTAAGGAGACACGAGGCGTAGTCGGTTAACGACGGATATAGGAACCCGCCTTTAGAGATCTCGATATAGTCGAGTCAGTTACACCATTTTTAACTCAAGAATGGTTTGACCGATTTAGATTTTGATCTTTGATTTGTTGGACCCCCGAATAGCAGAATAACTATTAAAATATTACAAAAATTCAAGCGAAAAGATATTATCAAGAAATTCATTTTCTCATACATAGATGAAGCTAATGATGGCCGATTGACAATTGTACCGGGCCGAGGTATATTGTCATATGCGTGTCAAGGCGGAACGAAGTTCGGCGGGTCAGCTAGTTAAATATAAATACACGAAGAGAACACTTTGTACTTGTTTGTAAGGTTATTGCGCGCACAGATCAGTGTGAGAACTTGGCATAGTACACGTTGTAGGTACGGAGAAGGAAGAACAAATGCTAACTTAGGACAAAACAATTTCATGAATTTCGATCACTGTGCAACTAGTGGCACCTTGTTACTATAGTTTTTTAAAACTCTCATTATGATTATATAACGTGACACCACCCGAGCACAGCACGCGAGCATGTTATTGTCTGCGATAACGAACACAATAATCATAATACACTTTCCAAAGGAAATCAATCTATATATCAATATATTATATATATTTTAAATAGTTGCCCATATTTATTTATATTTACATTTAAATAAAACTCTAGACACCTTTTATACTCATTTCTTATTTATTTTTTTATTTTTCTACGTAGCTGCTGCACTACCTTTGCTTCTGGTTTCAGCTGAAAATCAGCGTTGGGTGCTTAACATCCAACATTATGCTGAGCTGAACGCCATTTTGGTACGCGGACACATGAGTCGAACTTGTTTTATTGGATTCAATTGTATCTACTGTTCCTTTAAATTATTTCATGTGTCATTTTGTGTGTGCCAAATAAATGATTATTTTATTCTTCTATTTTATTCTATTCTATTGTATTCAATTAGTTTACAAGATGAATAAAGGGAGTACCACTTTGGTAGATACCTGAGCGGAATACTGTCGACGCGATGCACATGCAGTAAAACACCATTATTTACTACTGTATTCTAAATCTTCATAACATATTTTTTTATTAAAAAAGACAAGCTTTAAACAACAACCAAAAGCAAGCTCATGAATAACTATGCAGACATCATGGCGCCCTCAAGAATTACTCGTCTCAGCTCGGTTGTATAGGTAGCTACTCGGCTGTGTACGTAACATAACATTAACATTTCTTTGTAGAATACTGGCGTCATCCTCACCCACCCAGCATCCATTGTCCAGTATCCAGCGCCCAGCATCCAGCCCAATACATCTTACTTATAGAATCATCAACGAACAGCTTCTGAAAATGCGTCACATACATGATATCCTAACCTCCACGCGGCTCATTTTCAGAAAAACCAGCTGATGACCTTAAGTAAAGGATCGCAACCATAGTTTTATAACGTTGTATGCTCGTCAAGCGAGATGAGAAATCTTCTCGTGGATGAGACAAATGGCCTTCTTCTTTAGTAATGTCTGAAAATGTAATTTAGTCTTCGCTAGAGTAAAACTCTATTAAAACTACACATAATTTAAAAGTTAACGCCAGACTTTCTCGAGATTCGCGACTGAAAGTTTAAATTTTTCACTTCATTTAAAATATAAATACTTGTAAACTTTTGGGAGTTTCTTAATGATGCCTGTAAACTTGGCAGATTCTTAAGAACTGGTATCGAGCCCCAGCCTTCAGCGCATACATCAGCATCACAATGACAAGTTGAGAAGAACGCACGCACCTGGATAATGAGGCAACTATTGGACCGTTGTTGTCGAAGTTGGCCGGCAGCGGCGGCGGCGGCAGACACGGGGGAGAGGGGGCTGGCTTTATCGCTGTTCTTTAGTTTTCCTTATTTACGATACACTTCGATGGAAGTTGAAAAGTTCGGCCTATTTAGTAAACCGGCATTAGGCAATGAGGGATGAGCGGCGGCGGCTCGGTTGCGTCGAGATCACGCTCATTTATCATCTTGCGGCGGCATTGTCCGCGCCGCGCCGAGGCAGCTCGGCAGGCACGAGGCGCGTCGTGTCGCGCACGCCCTGACGCGACCTGACGCGACCTGCCAGCTGCAGTCACGCGCTCCCGACGCGCCGCACAGAGGGCCTTTTAGTGAAGTTGCGCGCGTAACTGATCAGTCAACGGTTCGCCAACAGTTATTTAATTCGAATAAATTAACCATATGACGTAAACTTGAGTAATCCTATGTAGCGATGCGGACCTTGAACCTAGGCTTCAGTATCGACTACTCGCGATCCCTCGAGTGAGCGATATCTCTGTACTGATCTGAAGCCCTCATTCTCATGATAGTGCACAGATGACGCTGTTGAGTGGAATACCTACATCATGTTAACTATGCATTACTATATCTAAACTAATATTATAAAGAGGCGCGCAGAACAGATGGCCGACCGGCAAGCGCAGCGTAGGACGTCCACCTACAAGATGGGCAGACGACTTGGTAAGAACCGCAGGTCGGCGTTGGATGCAGGCCGCTTCCAACCGCAGTTCCTGGATATCAATGAGGGAGGCCTTTGTCCAGCAGTGGACGTCCTACGGCTGATATGATAATGATGATTATAAAGAGGAAAGATTTGTGTTTTTGTATTTGTATGTGTATGTTTGCAATGAATAAACTCAAACTACTGGACCGATTTAAAAAATTCTTTCACCGTTGTAAAGCTACACTATCCCCGGGTGGCATAGGCTACTTCTTACCCAACTGCGCAGAAGGAGGGTAATGTTTTTATTGAAAAACTACGCGTGCGAAGCTGCAGATTGGTCAGCTAGTACATAATAAAAACGCGAAAGTTTGTATGGTCGATGTTTGTTCCTCTTTCACATCTTAACGGCAGAACCGATTTCGATCAAATGTGGTATGTAGGTAGATTATAACCTGGATTAAGACATAACCTACTTTTTGTTGACAAACCAAGTGTGCGAAGGTGCTGGCGGAAGCTAGTATACATGTTACACGGATGTTACATGATGTTACATGGAACATGTTACTAGTGGTTTGCCCCGAACTGAGATCTCGCGAGTCTCCCGTAAAATAACAAATAATATTATTTGTAATCTTTGACTATCAAATAGTACGAAATGCATAACCAACTAACTTGACTTACAGTCTCATTTAAATTACAGGTAACGGGAGTTCATGTTAATTGGATTCTCTTTTTAGAGGTAGACATTGCAGTTAATCTGGATTTCAGACTTTTCCCTATATTTGTGTCACTAAAGCTACACGCATACCACATTTCAGCACTGTCGGATCACTAGTGGTCAATTTTGTCAAAGTTCGGTTTTTTTAGACTAATAACAAACTTTGGCTTGCCACTTGACCGCATAGTACTTGGGGGCTACAGTACCCATTTTGTTGTTTTTTACCTCTCTTGAACCCCAATATCTCAATAACCCCCGCACATTTTTAGCTCATTTAGTGAAATCAAAATTGTGCCATCACTATCTACCTATATACCAAATTTCACGATGATCTGATAAACACTTCGAAAGTTATCCTAGGACAAACAAACATACATAAATACAACGCCGATTTGCCCAAGTTGATTTGGAGATCTCGCTTCGAACGATCAATAATATATTCACATCTTTGCATTATATATATCCTTACCGTTTCACTGAAAGCTAAAACGTACAATTTCTAGCGACCTTCCAAGGGCTGGGGAGTGAGAAGCTGGAGACGCGCGCGATACGGGATTTTATCATGAAAAAAGTTTAATTAAAAAGATGGTCATCTTCAGTGATTTAAACGCAACTAAAGATAAATGGCGACCATAACCTTCTTATTACATGCAGTATGAACTTCCATCGCACCCGTTCATGAGCGGAGCGGAGCTTTGATCAGAGGCTTACTGGGAAATCTGTGCTGACTGAACTTCGGCGCCCTTACATATTATTACACAAAATCATCCTCTGGCATCAACCTAACACCTCCTCTGTGTCCTCCGAGTGATATGTCACTGTCAGATATTGAGGGGTATCTATTCCTGGCACGTTCTGTAGCATGTGACGCCACGCGACGCCGCGCCACACCGCGCCACGCCGCGTCACGTAGCGCCACCGCCGGGGAAAGATTACTTAACGAGCTTGAGTTGAAAGCTGATATTCATCAACATCCACTTTACTCCTCGATTCATTCTGGTCTGTTTTTGTTTGTAGGTACTACCTATAGTGATACGGTGCTGGTCTATAGGGATGGATAGACTGGATAGACAATTCTTTATTGCAATACATGCCTAGGCGAACTTAATAGATACTAATTAGTATTTTATTCCAGCTAACTTTTGTGTAATGTTATACGCGTTAGGTATATATAGACGATCAGTTAAAATAAAATTACAAATAATAATGTTCGACTGATCTATCCGCTGTTTGATGTTTAACATTGGAATTTATAATAATATGTAAAACCAACTGTCAACTGTTTAACTGCAGTTGGAACAGCGCGGCGACTTGCGACGGAGACCAGGAAAACTGGCTCACCGGCTCCTTCGGCGCGGGCGGTGAGCGGCGAGCCCAGCCGGCTCCGGCTCCGGCTCCGGCTCCGGGTAGTTAATGGATGCCGATAGGGGATAGTGATGGATGATGTGTCGCGCGCTACTCCCGCCCGCTGCGAAGCGCGCTTAAATACCTAATACAACGCAATACGAAACGTAATAACTAAATGAAATGAACGTACGCATATAACAAATATACTTGAGCAGACCCTGTGCAATGTGCAATGTGCAGTGTGCAGTGGAGTGAACTAGTTTCAAAGAAACGTAACACGATATACTCGTAAACACACGAAGAGAACGAAAATAAAATGATTTGATTTAAGTTAAAATAAATGCGTTCATAGCTCTAGTCCGTGATTTGTCACAGAGATTATAAGAAGTGGCGAATACTGCGGACGCTTAGAGTGATGGATGAGTTACACAGATATAGGCTGGAGCGCAGCGCCTTGCGCCAATGCCAGCCGACCGACCGGGAGCGTTGCACAATGCGTTTGGCGAGCGTAGCGCGCCCTGCCCGCGCCCGCTGATACGATGCCATCTACAAAGATGCTCAGTCAGAATATCGCCACGTCCGTCCGGCCCTTTACCATAAATACTTTACATACATCCAAATTGATTGATGAGGGAGGTAATGGGGTTCAAGAGGAGTAAAAACAATAAAAAAATGTGACAATCAGGCAAAATAGGACGTACGAGTATAGTGAAAGGGTTAATCTGTAGATACATTTCGACCCAGTTTTTATTTTTAGTTTAAACCTTAATTATTTTATTTTTATTCTTTATTGTACACAAATAGATTACAGACAAAAACAGCTTACAAAATGGACCTGTATAAAGGAGAGCTTAACCCTAATAAGAGTTTTCTTCCAGCAAACCTTGGATGATAGAGATAATAATAAAATAATAAATAATAAATATTGCTGGACATTTCACACAGCGCTATCTAGCCCCAAACTAAGCAGAGCTTGTACTATGGAAACCAGATAACTGATAGAATACTTACATATATATATTTTTTTTTTTGTAAATACATACTTATCATATATAGAGAAACAACCAGACCCGGAACAAATATTTGTAGATCATGCAAACATTTGTTCCGCGGCGGGAATCGAACCCGCTACCTCCTGCGTCTCAGCCGGCTATTCGCCCACTGCACCACGGAGGTCGTCAAAGATAGTTGATTATAGTGGTGGGTACGTGCACAGAAAAGGGCATTGAACTAAAATACTAATTTTAGTTTTACCTATAGTTAGTTATACATGATATATACCATAATATATTTACTTATACATATTAAAAATAATACCTGTAAACTATACCTACGTTATAGATAAACATAATACATTACACAAAATATACGTAAGACATTATAATACAAAAACCTTGTTGTATCTGTGTTATTTATTAGCCATATCTAATAAAAACTGAACTTTAACGAAATTCACAAGGTGCCTATACCAGTAGCCCACAGTGCTGAAATTAGGAATGCGTGTAGCTTTAGTGACACAAGTAGGGTTGCCACCCGTACTTTATAATAAAGTATTGTACTCTACTTTGGCCAATCGTACTTTATACGTTATGAGGGCAGTAAAGCACATCAATATACCTAAGTACCTACTTTATGTTTACTTGTGACTATTTTTTAATACACTGCTATTTTTTACGTGTAACGGAACGGACTGCCTTGCAACGTAACCTAAAACATCAATGTCAATATCATGTAATGTTGCGGATTTTGAAATTAATGTAATGTTTCTGCTAGGTATCCATTCCCGCCACTTCAGCATTCACGGAGAGTTTTATCTCTGATGAATGCTAAGTGGCGGGATGAACGCATTTTTATACTTATTTAAATTTAGGGATTGATTGTAAAGATGCCGTTAATATATTTAAGAGTAACAAATATTTGGAAGAGAAATAGTCTGGTAAATAAATAGTACTTTCTTTTCAGATATTCTACTATTTTTAGCCTAAAAATACTCCATTTGCTTAAAAAACAGATGGCGACCCTAGACAAAAATATAGAGAAAAGTCTGAAATCCAGAATAATTGAATTTTATTCTTCAAAACATGAAACCATTTAACATAAACACCCGTTACTTGTAATTTGAATGAAACTGTGGGTCAAGTATGTTGGTAATGCATTTCCTAAATAGGGGAAAAAGTTTCTTCGCATTTTTAAAGAAAATTCAAAACATTTTTTAATATAGTTTATTTACATTTAACTAAAGTATGTAGGTACCATTTTGTTCGATAACTTTTTGCCATCTTGTAGGTAGGGACATGATCCCATTGCTATAGAAATTTTGGGGCTTCTGATCAAAATACCGCGACAAGTAGTTTTGGCAGTCCTCTCGTGACGTTAACCTGACACTGCCTAAAGAATTCTGAAGAGACCGAAACAGGTGGAAATCTGAAGGTGCAAGGTCAAGACTAAACGGCCGATGCATTAACACCTCCAAGCCAAACTCTCTTATTTTTTGCTGAGTGGCTAAAGATGTGTGAGGTTTAGCGTTATCATGATGAAAAACCACACCCCTTCTGTTGATTAATTCCAGCGGCTTTCTCTCAACTTCTTGCTTTAATCTCATCAGTTGTTCGCAGTAGAGTTCAGAATCCATGGTCCTGCCTGGTGGTAACAGCTCATAATGAATCATGCCCTTCCAATCCCACCACACACACAGCATCACCTTGTTGCAAGTTAACCCGGGTTTCGCCACAGTCTGTGAAGCCTGACCGGCCTTTGACCACGACCTTTTTCGCACGTTCTTGTCGTACGTGATCCACTATTCATCACCAGTTATCAGTTTTTTCAAAAATGGTTCGGTTTCATTACGTCGTAATAAAGAATCACAAATGAGTACACGGTTCATTAGGTTTCTTTCAGTGAGCTCGTGGGGTACCCAAATATCGAGCTTTTTTGTGTACCCAGTTTTTTTCAAATGCGCCAAAACTATTTTGTGGTCAATTCCCAGTTCTTCAGCTACGTCGTAACTACTGATATGCCGATGTTGCTCCACTTTTTACAAAAATGGCATCAATTTTATCCGTAATAGGGCGACCAGAGCGACGTGCATCTTTGACATCAAAATTTCCGGATTCAAAACGCTTAAACCACATTTATGCTACTCTCACAGACACTGCACTAGGTCCATAAACATCGCTATTTTTTTTCACAACTTGCGTTGCATTTTTACCTTTTTGTAGTAAAATTTTAACATGTATCGAATTTCTTCATTAGATTCACTCATTTTTACAGTACTAAAAACAAATAAAAATCACACATTTTCCTAATTTGAAATCTTTAAAATTTAAACTTTGAATGATACCAAAACCAGCCAGATACAAATAGTATAGCCTAAGAAGTTTTCTTACAAGTTCATACATACTATAATGCGATAAGACTTTTTCCTCAACCTATTACTTAACATACTATTTTAATAGTCAATGATCATAGTTTTTTTTGTATAAATGCGTACCTATCTTGTTGTATATCAGTTTGGGGCGAACCACTAGTTAACAAAGCTATAAAAGCGATAACACATACACTTTTGGCCCACAATTAGAAATATGGTGCGGTGTCGGCGGTACACGACATCGAGAGCCTGGGCTTGCGCATCACCGACCGAGCCCAGCGGCGCGCATTCTAATCTTATTTTATCAATAAACTAGCTGACCAATCCGCAGCTTCACACGCGTAGTTTTTGAATAAAAACATTACCCGCCTTTTCGCAGTTGGGTAAAAAGTAGCCTATGTTACTCGGGGTGAATGTAGCTTTCCAATGGTGAAATAATTTTTGAAATCGGACTAACACTTTTTGAGTTTATTCAGTACAAATATAGACACAAAAATACAAATCTATCCTCTTTATAAAGATATTATAGATATAGGTATGAACGCCACCGACAACGTGTTTGTACAGGCGCTCGGCGCTCGGCGCGACGTTGCGTTTTTCGAATCCAATAATTATTCAGTCCACATTTGAGACATAGAGCGGGACAGGGGAGCGCACACGCTTCTATTAAATACAGATTTATGAAACAAACCGCTATACAAACTGCTCGTCAAATGTCAAATTGGACGCGCGTCTGCCGTAACATATATATTACATTATTTTGGGTGTTTCGAAAACTATGTGGGAGTACGGCATGTCACAGCGATTACCTTCGCGAGGCCAGACAATGAAGAAGTAGCGCTCCTTCTTCCAATCCATCTTGCAGACGCCGGGGGCTGAAGGGCCCCGATGACAAATGTCATGTAAATATTAACGTCGGCGTCGCGCGTCGGTCCGTGTCCCGGGACAAGCGGGGCGCTGCGGGTTCATCCGCATTCCGCTCCATTAGCTCCTGTAAGCGATGCGGACTGGCCAGGAATCCGGATCTGTCCAGGTTATGAAGCGACTTACATTTTTTGTGTTATTTAACTCGTCCCGTTTTAGAGCCTATAATAGAGAAAAAATAGAATGTTGTTTGCGGCGTGTAGGCGCGTAGCCTCCACGGCTGTACACGATATTCGGTGTTACATGTTGAGTTGAATGTGCAGGCCGGGTACCGGGTACCTGGTACCCGGCCCAGCTCGTGACGCGCCCGCTCTCGACGGACTATTTACTATCTGGCAATGCCTAGATATGAGCACACACAAAGAATGAGGAACGCACAGCGCTGCCTTGTTTAGGGCTTCTTATTTGTCGTATTTATCTGGGGAGCGATCTAAAGATTCAAATCCTTTTTTGGTTTCCAGGGACAACGGTCCGGGACGTGTCTATCTACAATAAGTTGTAGTTACAGTTATTATATTCTGTACAAGTATAGCAACCACCGACTATTGTGAACAAACACTTCACAAATATTGCTAATCCATAACTAACATACTGCATACCAATAATATAAATCCAATAGTAACTCTGTATCTATGTCTCTCTGTTCGTTACGTTTTCACGACCAAACCGCTGAACCAATTTTGATGAAATTTTGTATATGGATAGATTATTTCCGGGAATGATACACTGCTACTTTTTGCGAAACCGCGGGCTTAAGCTTGTTAAACTATTTAATAGGTACGAACCAACTTACTGATCATTTTGATAGTCTGAAACCCCCTGCATCTTTAGTAGCCTTAGCAAATGGGAATGTTTTAAAGTCCCCTAAATGAGGAACACATTTAATATTTTTTAGTAAAAATCAATGGGTATGTGCGCCGTGCACGGATTCCGAGGCAAGTGCTCGTGTACAGGCATTTCACGTGTCGCGTGTCGCATTAATCACGTGCAGCAATCTGTCCCCCCCCCGCCCCCGCCCTGGCAGAGCCTCTCCACCGATAACACTCACCCCAGCAGAAACTGCTGCGTATTCTGCGTCAGTGTGTTCCGTCCGCCGCCGCCGACGCCGCCGCCGCCGCGCCGTGTTCATACCTCCAGGATATAATAATTAAACGAGAACCGGTTATCATCCGTCCACTCCGTGTGCGGAATGCGCCGCCAAATGACACAAATATATACAATTGTAATTTAGTTGTATCATCAGTTCCAAATTTCCAAGGATCATCCTCCAGAAGCAGTGATCAGTGCTTCATTAACTAACAATTGTATAACCCCGCAAGCGCAATGGCATCGAAGAGTTCTGTCGTCTCCATCGTCAGTGCATCTCGTGTTTACTTTAGTAGTACCTACTTAGATCATAATTATCAGATATTGATGTGAACGCGCAGCTCCAGATAAAGATAATTTATTCGCAGAAAGTTAGTTGGTACAATTTTACACAGCTCCAAAGTATTCGCAACTCCACCAAATACTTTGGAACTATAAAATACTAATCTAATAATTGTTTAATAAAATAAGTTAAAGTTAAGCAGTACAGGCTGTTTGTTGAATATTTTTGTTTGTTCAAGTTAGTCGAGAGATAAGTTCATTATTGGGCATGAAGCTCGCTTCAAACGGCGAGAACCAGTCGATTACAGCCAGATAGAAAACTTTCGTGATTTATTTCAATAATTGATGATCATTGATTAATTGAAATCAAGCGAGATCTCCAAATCAACTTGTGCAAATATTATTTTGAAGAAATAATATTTTTTGTCTTTATGGGTAACTCGCGAGATCTCAGTTCGGGGGAACCACTAGTAACATGTTCCCAGCGGCATTACTGCGTTACGGGTCGTTTTAAACCTTGTCCTAAACCAGAGATAGTGGCGGCACGAGGCATATTAAACCCCACCTCCCGTAGGATACCAATTACAGGCAAGACGCATTTGTTATTCGAGCAAGCGCCTCGCTTAACACTTTGGCAGATGCAGATATTGATATATTCAATACTTCGACAAGCAAGTTAAAAAGCTTGCTTGCGGATAAGTTCTTCTGTAATAATTAATGTACCTACCTAAAACTCTTATGAACGAATATTGTAATGTCAAACGGTTTTCGTCCACTGTAGCTGTGTTTTTATATAAATCTTTTTTAAAATTATGTGTGGAAATTTGTAATTGGCCCTAAGTATACATGTTTGTTTTGCATGTGTTATGATTTATTTAGTTTTCTGTGTACGTAGCTGTAAGTTTCCTTAAAATAATAAAAATAAAATCAAATAAATAAAATCCTTTTTTTTGCGCCAAATAAGACAAAGTGTACGGGTTTTTTTTGTTGGCATCACGAGGTCTAAGAAACCCGGCATTGAGGTTGGTATAACATAGAACTAGGAATCAATAGCACATCTCAGATATATAGTTAACCCTTTCCTACACTGAACCAGATGGAAGTTATTAAGTATTTAAGTTATTATATATTAAGGACAGAGACGTTAAAGTTTTTTCTTACCGCTATAAAGACGAGACACGGACAGGGTGTTTCAAGCCCTGTTTCACACTTGTTATTATAAATATGGGATTTATCACGTACTTACCGTTTTATCGGAGTTACGACCGACAATGTATCTGTTAAACTTTTAACTACGTCGGGGGCAGTTGCGTCACGCTGTACCTACCGGTCCGATAGGCGAGTCCGGTTCCACTAATAAACTGCAAAAAATATACCATAAAAGTGAATAAACATAATGTCCGACATAATTCCAAGAACCGAACGCCCGCCTCAGCGCGTCTCAGTGCGTCTCACGACGGATTTCATAAATTTGGGAAATTGAAGAGTTCATTTGTCTGGTAGGCCGATGGTGGGCGAAGGCCATTCGGGTACTGGGGAGGGGAGAAGCTGCCAAATCGCAATTACTTAGGTAATCACCGGGAAGTTGACTTGATCTCGGGACAACACTCCGCAAAACGAATTTTTATTTAATTTTATCCCATAATTAATACGATTCTAGTTATACATATTGTATATATAGAGTGCGAGATGTTTCACATTCACTGGAACAGGACGCGTGACATCTTTATTACTATGATGTCGTACCTAACTCGCGAGCAATCTACGAGCTCATTGAAAATTAGATCAATAAAAATAGAGTTCTAAAGAGTGAACAAATAATAGGAGACCAATCTTCAGTAGGTATAGGTACTCGTTACTAAATAACATGTTATAACTTCCTACCTATTTGTAGTTACTTTCATTTCACTGTCATGGAGTTATCTCGAGATTCAAAGAACAAACAAACTAATAAGGTTTTGTTTTGATTCTGTTTCTAAATGGGATCACTGGAGTAGGTAAGGAGTAGAGTTGAGACAACATATACCTCTAGTTGTTTAGTCGTGCAAGCGCGGATAGGTATACTCAGTCAGTATGTACTTACATAACTTACTAGAGAGGGGAACCATCTTCAGTAAACTGAGCCCAACCGAGGTATACGTGAATGTTCAGCTAGCCTAGGACCATGCCTAGGACGGGAGCCACCAGGCGGTAGGTACATCCGCCCGAACACGACGCGACTCGCTTATTTTATGTTTTATAAAATCCAATATATAAAAATCTCGTGTCACGGTGTTTGTGGTCGCACTCCTCTGAAACGGATCGACTGATTTTAATGATTTTTTTGTATATTTGGTAGGTATGAGAATAGGTCGTAAATTATTTTTCACCCTCCTACCCCCACCTCCCATTTTATAATCGCGATTTTAGTATTTTTGTATGAACAATATCCATATAATTTAACCGTCGTGCATTGACGTGAAGTGATTTACATGAAGTGTCGCGTCGCTTTGAAAAGTGTTTTATAT
The DNA here is from genome assembly GCA_918857605.2 of Philereme vetulata. Classification (NCBI taxonomy): domain Eukaryota; kingdom Metazoa; phylum Arthropoda; class Insecta; order Lepidoptera; family Geometridae; genus Philereme; species Philereme vetulata. The sequence continues at coordinate 6,239,060 of OU975482.1, forward strand.
AGTTTTTATCCCAAACTTCCCACGGGAACAGGAAATTCCACGCGTGCGAAACCGTGGGCGTGTTAGCTAGTAAATTATAATATTAAAATTATTTATTACTAGTGGTTCGCCCCGAACTGAGATCTCGCGTCTCATTTTTTTTTATTTTTATGGGTATTATCAAAAATTGAGGCATTATCAAAAATATGGGTAGAAATTTATGTTATTCTGGATTTCAGTCTTTACCCTATATTAGTGTCACTAAAGCTACACGCATACCTACCATACTACAGCACTGTGAGTTCACTGGTGTACTTTGTGAATTTCGTCAAAGTTTAGTTTTCATTCTATAAGGACTTTACTAAAAAAACTAATAATAAAGACCTTTCATTTGACGTCTAACTTGACCTAATAGTCTCATTTTTATTTGTTTTACCCCTCTGGAACCCCAATATCTCAACAACCCCCCACACTTTTAGCACAATAAGTCACACCAAAATTGTGCCATCACTACCTACCTATGTATCAAATTTAACCATGATCGGATCAACGCATTATACAAAGGTTAACTGGAAGAGAATGATATCTAGCATTAAGTTCGCCTATGTAGGTACAGATTATTTTTATTTTGTGCAATAAAGAATGTTTCATTTATTCATTCAACGCTTTGAAAGTTATCCTCGAACAAACAAACATACTTATAACGCCGATTTGCCCAAGTTGATTTGGAGATTTCGCTTCCCTCGGTCAATTATAATACCACGCAACAACCATTTATCGATTTTATTTTTTAGCTCCCAGTTATAAACCGGCTTATTCTACAAATCCCCTTAGACAATTTCTTGCGAAGGGGATTTCGGGACTTTTTGTCCACAAACCCCTTTACCGTTCCCTTGGAGTGCCCGAAGGGCAAACATGGCCGTGAAAGCCACTCATTCAAAAATGTTTTTTCAGACAATTTTGCAAACCAAACCAATATGTTTTTATTCATTAAAATTACAGGGATCACTTTGAAACGTCAATTTTACTGACTGTTCCTTCGCGACCAAGCCAGGAAAGAAAGGCAAGAAACAAGGCGGTTGTTCTTTTTAATGTTCCTTTTACAATACATAACAACAAAGAAAATAAATTACGTCTAAATTGTAACACAATACTTAATACGTATGCCAGTCCATATATAATAGGGGTTTTATCGGTACAACGCCTTGGTACCTACAGTTCTTAGGTACTGTACTCCTAGTCTTGACTTGAGTGGAGATGTCCGGCGGTTGCACACCGCACGTTCTGACCGGAGACATTCCCGCGGGCACACGCTCAGCTCATTTACTTACCTGTGCTGTACGTTACCTCACAGCACAGGTCGTAGTGCTAGTCTCGTTTCATTTCTCTTTTATTGTTATATACTAGCTACTACTAGCTGACTCGTTTGCGGCTTTGCACGCGTATACGTCGCATGTGTTTGTGCTTCTGCACTGGCACACGCGGGACTAAACCATGGACGAGCATTGCCTGAAGGTGAAGCGTCGGAGAATTGAATAAAATACTCCATTGCTTTTTTATCACCTCCGTAATGGCATTAGCGCAGACCGTTGGGTCAAGAAAATCAGGTAAAAAGACCTAAATGGGCGACTTTAAGCTCTAACGCTGAACCGGGTGGACCTGGCCACGGTGCGAATTCTAATCCTGTCGATTGTCATATCCTTGAACTATTTGATAGCTTTGCCGCCACCGACCGGTGCGGGATAGAAATGACATCATCGATGCAAAGCGGTCACATAACACAGAGTACATATTTACCTCTCCAAGCCGAAATATTTCAGAACGATGTCTCAGCTCCGCCTATTAGGTACAGGGGAATGGCAACCGCCGCCGCCGCTCAAAGGCGCCGCAGCCAATAAACCGCGTAACGGCGCGGCGCGGCGCCTAAATAGCCGCGACTATATATCACACCTCTACTACTGCGAGCCTGCGAGGACTCTACACTCGCCACAAAATACGAATAATTGCTGTTGAGCGGGAATTACGGCGCGCTCCGTCCGACATCGCCGCCGCCAGTGGATATAACATAACGGAGCAGTGGCACTCGCTCTCATCACTTCAATTTAAATTAAATAAACTGTTGATGTAGCAGATAGTCGATTTGGATGAACGACGATGTCCTTCATTCATTACAGTTCTCGAGCTATAGTAAGTCATGTAAACTTCGCACAACTTTCGGGAATATATAACTTTACTAAGCTGTTATTAAAAAAAAAAATATTTCGAGAATATTTGTCGGAAGTGCTACGCACACATGGAAGTGACATCAAAGTGATAGACAACTGCTACAATCCGTTGTATTGTAGCAGTAAACGATTCGGGAGGTAGTGCTGATGCTGGGCGCTGTGAGTCACCGTTCGCCTAGCGACTGCCACCGCGATGTCTGTCGACATGTCAGCTCTCCCTTGACATCATTTGCATGTTAATTAGCAACATTCTGTAACCCTCAAATCTCGAGTCTTCCTGTCGTTACCTGGTAACAAACTATGCTCACTTCTTGCTTCTTGAAGTCTTTCTTCGAGGCTTCAGTGTTTATAACCAGCACCAGTTCTAGGTATATAATATTGTACAATGTTCTTTAGAAGTTTCAGAGATCAAAATAGGTACTGGTTCCTATCAAATCGTTTGAATGTTTGATAAGGTTAGAAAACGGGCGAAGTTTACCGAGTCGCAGGTGGATTAGAATATACGCCCGGAGCCAGTAGGTACTCGCAACTACTAGCAGTGCCATGAATAATGGGGAGTCGGGCGTGGTCATTATATATATACTCGGTTACATTTGATACGTCTCCGAGCGTCTCGCCCTCATAGCGCCTTCAGTTTCCGGTGGCGAAAGGGCTGCATACTCCGCGGTATCCGGCGCTCGTCACTTCACATCTTTTCTTCTAAGGGCTGTGTGTGAGGAGGGTCCTGAAATATTTTATTGCTATTTTTTAAATATTTGTCTTTTAAAGTAAGTAATTTTAAAGTAAATTTGTTCAGCGTATTTATCTTTGTCAGCACTCAGAATAATGCAGATGACTTCTATCTGCTTCTTTCTCTACTCTAACCACCATTAATTGATCGAGCGAAGCAAGATCTCCAAATTAACATAGGCAAATCGGCGTTGTATGTATGTATATATGTATGTTTCTTTGCCCGAGGATATCTTTCGAAGCGTTGATCTGATCATCGTGAAATTTGGTGTGAATTTGGTATATTAGGTAGGTAGTGATGACACAATTCTGATGTGACTAAATGAGCTAAAAATGTTTGGTGTTGGTAACAAATGGTTGTTGAGATATTGGGGTTCAAGAGGTGTAAAAAAAACCTGATCCCCCTGGCCCTGGACCAGGGTTAAGTGATACGTGTAATGAAAAGTCTTCATAAGTAAATTTCGACCCCGTGTATATTTTATAGTTTGAACCTTGTAGTTTTTATGTAAAACTGAACTTGTACGAAATTCACAAATTCACGAGTACACCAGTGACCCCACAGTGCTGAAATTTGGTATTCGTGTAGCCTACCAAATTGCAATAGGGAAAAAAATACATATAGGTAAAAGTCTGAACTCCAGAATAACTACAATTTCTATCCCAAAAAAGTGTAACCTGTATACATAAACTCCCGTTACCTGTAATTTGAATGAAACTGTAGGTCAAGTTAGTGGGTAATATTTTGATAGTCAAATATTACAAAAAATAAATTTTTGTCTTTATGGGAGACTCGTGAGATTTCATTATGGGGCGAACCACTGAAACTAGCACTCGGCGACCGTCCGACGGAACCACAACGCTGTCTCTTATTGGAATTGCATCCTGAACCAGCGGCACTTCTCGCTCCGCTCCAATCGACGCAGCCAATCCTGCATGCATTCCGGCACAAATTACAGAATTAGGTATGTGATATCCACAGACCTCCCCCCTTCTCCGCACCGCACCCCTCCACGCATGCCGCTAACTCTTCACGAGCTAAACGCGAATATTTTATTGGTGATAGTTAATCCCGCCGTTATTGGTATCCGAGCACGTAATTGAAGAGCGTGTAATGCCGGTAGATTGATATAGGTTACCAGATTAGAGCAGTTTATTGGATTTAAGATACAATACCTCCAGAAACACGAATAGAAAATTGCGAATAAACTAAAAAGGTCGGCCGAATTCCCGGTATCCTTCCCTGCCGACTGACATCGCCTCTTTTTTAGGTGAACCGAAGTTATTGAGGTTCTTTCCTTACTTACTTTTCATCCTTATCTTAACTAAACTAGTCCTGTTTGTTTGCCCTATTATCGACATTAATAAAATTTTTAGATACAGGTTCTGGAACTTGGAGAATGTATTTGAAAATTTCCGATGCTGGGGATAACTGAGGGTTGCAAGAACTTAAATGAATTGTGGAGCGTAATGAACCGTGGCAGTGGCGGTTCCGACCACTCTGTTACTGCGGCTCATCGCGAGAACCTGAGAACTACTGGAGACGGGACTTATCATCACTGTTAGGTGCGGGGCTATAGTAATTCTGGTTGTGATGAGGAACTAGCTTTTGTTCGCACACAATAGCAAGTAAGTAGATACGTAAATCGACTTTCTGAACATTAAGAAACAGCGAGGCTATGCGCGATATCTCTACTCGCCCGCCTCGCCTGTGCAGCGCTGCAGCGTCTTGCCCTTGGCTTAGCTTTTTATCGCTCTCGGTCTTGTGCAGGGGATGCGTTTGAAGTTATTAATTTAACAAAATTTTTTTAAAAAAGCCTACTTTTTTATTGATGATAACCAAGCGCTTGACCACTACCTCACCTTATGGTAAGTGAAGGTGTCATCGAAGATGGAGCACGCTTGCCTAGAAAGAACCTATTCACTCTGGACTTGAAGACTTCAAGACTACTATAAGACTACTTTATGATATCGGATTATTTGGATGATAGAAAAGCTTGGGATTGAAATTACTCATTCAAAAATGTTACAACTTAGACGTATTATATTTTCTGTATTGTAATGTATTCTAAAAGGAACATTAAAAAGAACAACCAGCCTTGTTTCTTGCCTTTCTTTCCTGGCTTGGTCGCGAAGGAACAGGCGCTAAAATTGACGTTTTAAAGTGATCTTCGTGTTTTTAATTGATAATTTTGTGATTTAGTGCGGTGTTGCGAGCGTCGCGTCGGCGTCTTCAGAACGTATTCTCTCATGGCCAGTTTCTAAAATATAATCTGTCATTATTAAAATTCAAAATCACACTAATATTATAAATGCGAAAGTTTGGATATTTGTTTGTTTGTTACTCAATCACGCCGTAACGTCTGAACAGATTTCGATGAAATTCGGTATATACGTAGATTATAACCTGGATCACCACATAGGCTACCATTTATTCCATAAATCAGTTCCAGGTCCAGGTCCAGGGGGTCCAGGTTCAGAAAGTCCAGGACCAAGAAGTCCAGGTCCCAGGGAGATCCAGGGGGTCCAGGTCCAGGGGATCCAGGTCCAGGGAATCAAAGTACATAGAGTCCAGGTCCAGGGGGTCCAGGTCAAGGGGGCCAGGTTCAGGGGGATCCAGGGCCAGGGGGTTCAGGTCCAGGGGATCCTGGTCCTAAGAGTCCAGGTCCAGGAAGTTATAAGTCCAGTAAGTCCAAGTCCAAGGGGTCCAGGTCCAGGGTGTCCAGGTCCAGGGTATCCAGGTCCAGGGGGTCCAGGTCCAGGGTTTTCAGGTCCAGGGGGTCCAGGTCCAGGTTCAGGTTAAGAGGGTCCAGGTGCAGGTAATTTAGGTCCAGGGATGATCCAGGGATCCAGGTCCAGGTTCTATAGAAAAATGATTTCGGCCTTCGTTACCACTTTACGCCAAAGCTACTGAACGGTTTCAGCTCCAACATTGTAAAAGATTAGTTCAATCTCATAAATCAGTTTTGAGGAGGTAAGACTGAGTCGTTAAAGTTTCTGTAGATCGTTTCTATACAAGTTTCTATAGAATTTTTTTTGTTATCCCTTCACGCCAAAATCACTGAAGGGCACACACTTTGCAATGGTTTAGTTCTAGACCTAGAATAACATATATGCTACTCTTTACCGCATAAATCAGTTCCCATGAGATAAGAATGAGTTGTCAAAGTTTCTATAGAAAAATACTTTTGTTCTTTGTTACCCCTTCATGCCAAAACGACGTAGCGACCGCAGCTCACTTTCTTCAACGAAAATAAGATCGCAATGATGAATCAGACACAATTTAGCACAGCAGCGTCCTCCAACTAACTCACTATAAGTCAGATAGGGCCGCAACAATGCGACATAACAAAACCAGCTACCGCAGCATCCTCCCAAACCATCCTCCCACCCAACCCAATCATTTTAATATTAATAACATTGCAATAATTAGTCATAAAAAAGCTGCTACCGCAGCAGCCCCCAGTTTACCCTATAGATAAACAGGTTGGTCGCAAGGATAAATAATAAATAAAAACCTAAAGGGAGTGGACTGCGGGTCGCTGCAGTAGCTGGATTTTTTATATAACTGACTTTTTACTCATTGTGCCTAATTTATAAGATATAACATGAAGAGAGTGGGCTGCGGTCACTACGTTAGCTGCATTTTTATGGCTATCATTGTGATCCTATTTATCTTGTAAAACTTGTTTACGACTCATCACTTCTACACTAACAAACCTAAATGGAGTGGATAGCGTGACGCTGCAATAGCTGCCATTTTTAGGGTTCCGTACCCAAAGGGTCAAACGGGACCCTATTACTAATCCTTCGCTGTCTGTCTGTATGTATGTCCCCAGTCTGTATCTTATGAACCGTAATAGTTAGACAGTTGTAATTTTCACAGAAGATGTATTTATATTGCCGCTATAACAACAAATACTAAAATCAGAATAAAATAAATATTTAAGGGGGTCTCCCATACAACAAACAATCACGTTTGTTGTATGGGAGTTTTAGTTCGTTTTGGTCGATATTGATAACGGCAAGAGGTAGACGCTTGAAATATTCACAGAATACTTAGTTATATATTCACTTTAAAAATAAATATTTAAATTAAAATATAACAAATATTTAAGGGGGGGGGGGGGGGGGGGGGGCTTCCAAGGCAAAAAGGTCAAAAATATTTTTTTTTGCCTTTTTTATAGACAATGGTACGGAACCCTTCGTGCGCGAGTCCGACTCGCACTTGGCCGGTTTTATTTCTAGATCTCAAAACAAGCTGTATGTAACTGTAACGCGGGCGAAGTCGCGTGCGGGTCAGCTAGTAACTGATAAAGACAGGAGGTTCCGTAACCCGTCATCTGTCAAAAACCGTTAATATAATTAGTATCCTCTTTTTTTGTGAAAAGCAGCAAAATTACTTTATTCAGACCTAAATGAGTGTTTGAATTTCGTCTCCGGCGAAAATTTATAAAGTCGGTCCTCTTGATGAATAAGCTTTTCCCTTTTGGCAAATTAAAGTTCCGCAAAAGTGTGATCACGGAACGCCGCGCCGTTAGCCGCGCACTCCTCCTCGACGGACATTTTTGTCACTTCAATACGCTCAAATCGAGGATTATTTGAGGAATTCAGTGAATCCTGAAGGCGCTCGCGGTTGTTCCTTACAGAACAGTTTAAGATAAGGATGTAATGTAATGAGATACGCGTTGTACTGCTAAACTATTATGGTTATGTCAACATTATTTCTACTAAAACAAATTTACTTTATGTATTCGGATCAGTTGCTAAAAGACAAGTCACTTTTTCATAAAAAATATAACCGATTTCAAAATGAAAACTTACAGGAAATCAAAATACGCAATTTCGTTTACTTGGATTACATATTTTTTCTAGTTATTTTATATTAAAAACTATTCAGTGATCCGGTTTTAATGCAATTCCTATGGAACCAATCTCAAAGAATATCCTTTCAAATAAAAAAAAATCTTACAAATCGATTGATAAATGTCGGAGTTCTGAGTAACAAATATAAATTATAAAATCGAACGTCCTCCTGTTTTTGAAGTGGGTTGATAACAAAAAAATAAAAAAAACCGGCCAAGTGCGAGTCGGACTCACGCACGAAGGGTTTCGTACCATTATCTATAAAAACGGCAAAAAATCAGGTTTGCTGTATAGGAGGTCCCAATAAATATTAGTTTTAGTTTATTTATTTAGTTTTAAAATGAATATATAATTAAATATTCTGTGAATATTTCAAGCGTCTACCTGTTGTCGTTATCAATATGAAGCTAAAAAGAGCAAAAAAAATCAGGTTTGTTGTATGGGAGCCCTCCTTAAATATTTATTGTATTCTGTTTTTAGTATTTGTTGTTATAGCAGCAACAGAAATAAATCATCTGTGAAAATTTCAACTATCTAACTATTCATTATTATAAATACGGGATTTATCACGTACCGTCTTATCGGTGTTTCGACCGACAATGTTTCGGTTCAATTCGTGAACTTTCATCAGGGTGAGTGCGATCCGCTCCGAATAACGTCTCGCCTCGCACTGCGCGCTGCTGCCCTCTGCGCGCGAGCGGACGGGCGGGGTGGCGGGGATTGGACCAACGAAATCACAGCGCGTTGACCGGCTGTGCCATCATCATTATCATCACTGGTATCTAACTATTACGGTTCATGAGATACAGCCTGGTGACAGACGGACGGAGAGATAGACATACAGCGGAGCTTCAGTAATATGGTGCCGTTTAGCCTTTGGGTACGGAACCCTAAAAAAGCCCTCGACACATAAAAATCCGCAATAGATTCCCATTTTACATTAAAATCGTTTATTTTGTATTAAAATACACGTGCAGAATATTGAATATACATAACTAATACGCAGTTTAGATTACATTTCAAAAACCTACCTTAGGTTACATAAAAACACGCTACTAGCCCCCACACTAGGTTACCCTGGGGTGGGGGCGCTAGTCTCTTCCTTTACATGTCAGATCTTATTGAGTAGTCAAGAGTCCAGCACTTGTGTGCCCTGCAGGTAAGAGTGTAGCAATATTATAGCTAGCCAGGTAGATCTAGTGGAATCGAAGTTGGCCGATATTACGTTTTGAATTGGTTATGTAGTGAAATCATTCATGTATACAATTATTTACATGACTTGTCGTTATAATAATTATCGAGTGTAGAACCTAACTCCTTCTGTTCCATTAGTATATATTTTATTTTCAAAGATGACTAATAGGTAGGTACCTATACAATTTAAAATCTTATGTTTGCTTGTTTTTTAGAAGCGCTAGGGGAAGGGCGTGTAGGACGGATAGAACGGGCAAGATGGATACTCGAAATATCCCAAAGACGCAGCGAAATTTTACGATCTCTGCATAACAACAGCGCGGGCACGGTCGGCGCCTAGGCACGCTGTTGTTATGCAGAGATTGTAAAACTTCACTGCGTCTTCGGGATATTTCGAGTATCCATCTTGATCGCTCTATCCGTCTTACCCGCCCTTCCCCTAATTAGACTAAAATTCCAATTAAGATTAGGTACCTGTTCATATTTAGCTGGTGCATGAATAGAAACGAGCACATTGACGGTATCGTATTGACCCGGCCGTCGTTTCCATACTGCACTGTGCATCATACGTACGAATCTATTTATCTAGGATGAGATGCAATTTATATGTAAAACAATTGGACATAGATTGATCTTCTCTATTGTTAGTTAGAGCGCTGTTTGACGTCGGAGGCGGGCGCGGGGGTGAAGGGGGGGGGTGTGTGCTGATGATATATTTTTATTGTGGAATTGCTGTGTGATGAAATATTGTTTGAATTGAGACGCACCGGAAAATCCATCACACACCTTCAATAATTCACCGAATCAAACACCTGTTGCGAACCAAATTTTTCCTTGTATTGTGACCGCTAGTATTATGCCGCAGCCGTCGCTGCCGCCGCCGCCACTGAAACGCAGTGGGCGGAGGCGGCAGCGGCGATGGCGGTGACGCGAGGTATTACGTAAATCATACAACAAGCAAAATCCCTCATAATATCACCTCGCCATTTCTAAAATGGGGCCGCTTCACTTTTTGCGCCGCGGAGCCGTAGCTCGTTCTTCCGAACGGCATTGTGTTGGCTTTTACGTTTCTAATATCCTCGGCTAAACGCGCCTAAACAACGACAAATGTTTTACCGACTCTTTAATAAAAAAGTAGGTGTTGTAAGCTTGTGACACTTTTCTTTAATTGAAAGTGCTATTTAGTATTATTTGTAGAACATTTCTGAATGCCGTGGGGCGCCGGCGATGCCGTGGGGCGCCGGCAATAGAATGTTGCCCCTCCGCTCTTGCCCGTGGATGCAGTAGGAGTCTGCTAAGGGATACCTCCGAAAGATGGGCAGCAGCGTCTTTTCGTGTTTCAACACCTATACTGCGCTCGCCAACCCGCCTGCCAAGCGTGGCGAGTATGGCAACAACCCCCTTATGGATATAGTGCAACATAAAACCAGGCCCCGAGTCCCCAGCGGCCCCGCTAATCCTGGCTTCGGTAGCAGTCACGGTAACGGCGGGGCCAGGGGTGCTAAGAATCCCCGGGAGACGATCGGCTACCAAACACTACGACGACCACTGGCCCTGGTAACACACAACATCCGCACTTTGAGGACAGACGAAAAGATTGTTGAGCTGGAAGAAGAAATTAGTAGATTACACTGGGACATTTTGGGGTTATCAGAAGTCCGTAGAGAGGGCGAGGACACGATATCCCTTAAGTCTGGTAACCTACTATACCACCGGGAGGGCGACCAACAGTCCCAAGGTGGTGTTGGGTTTCTCGTTCACAAGTCACTCATCAACAACATTATCACCATCGACAGTGTGTCGAGCAGGGTCGCGTACCTGACACTCAGAATATCTAAGCGATATTCGCTGAAGGTCGTTCAGGTATATGCGCCGACCTCTTCACACCCAGATGAAGAAGTAGAGTCTATGTATGAGGACATCAGTAGAGCCATACATACGAACAAAACTCACTTTATTGTTGTTATGGGGGACTTCAATGCAAAGCTAGGCATGAGAAGCGATGATGAGTTGAGAGTGGGGCAATTTGGACATGGGCAACGGAACCCCAGGGGACAGAGGCTGGCCGATTTTCTGGAGAAAGAAGGACTCTTTATGATGAATTCTTTTTTCCAGAAGCCGCCTCACAGGAAATGGACCTGGATGAGTCCCAACGGTTCCACGAGAAATGAGATTGATTTCATCTTGACCAACAAAAAACGGATATTCAATGATGTCTCTGTGATTCACAGGGTGAAAACCGGCAGTGATCACCGAATTGTTAGAGCCACATTGAATATGAACGTTAAACTTGAAAGGTCCCGTTTGATGAAATCTACGCTCCGACCCACTCGCGCACATATCCAAAACCTCGAGAGCTTTCAACTCGAACTTGCAAATCGCTTTGACTGTCTAGAAGTAGATGCATCAGTGGACGAGATCAATAACAGGTTCGTTGAAACCGTCCATACGGTGGGGTCCCAGTTCTTTAAGACCCCCCGTACCAATAGACCTCAGAAACTTTCTGATGACACCCTTAACCTCATGGCTAAACGACGTTCTTTGCAACTGCAGTCTCCCGATGATGCTCAGTCACATAGGCAGCTCAATAGAAAGATTTGGAAATCCTTGCGGCACGATATTCGTACCTTTAATACATCTCGTATTAAAGATACGATAGAGCGGAATAAAGGCTCCAAAGTGTTCGCGAGAGATAATTCTATTGGGCAGAGCCGCATGACGAAGCTGAAAAGGGAAGATGGCAGCATAACGTCAAGTAAAGCGGAAGTGTTAAGGGAAGTCGAAAGGTTCTATGGACGGCTCTACGATTCGGTCACTAAACCTGTTTGCAGTGCGGCCAACGACCCAAGAGCCAAACTGACCCGACATTATACCGAAGATATTCCGGACATCAGCCTGTATGAGATCAGGATGGCCTTAAAGCAGCTTAAGAACGACAAGGCGCCGGGTGAGGACGGAATCACTTCAGAGCTTCTGAAAGCGGGTGGAGCACCGGTACTTAAAGTCCTTCAGAAGCTTTTTAATTCCGCCTTGCTTGAAGGTACGACGCCAAAAGCATGGAACGGGGACGTGGTGGTTCTGTTCTTCAAGAAAGGTGACAACACCTTGCTTAAGAATTACAGACCCATCTCGCTTTTGAGCCATGTTTATAAGCTGTTTTCGAGGGTCATCGCGAACCGTCTCGAACGCAGGTTTGATGACTTCCAGCCTCCCGAACAAGCCGGGTTCCGTAAAGGCTACAGTACCATAGACCACATACATACGCTGCGGCAAGTCATACAGAAGACCGAAGAGTATAACTTGCCGCTATGTCTCGCGTTTGTGGACTATGAGAAAGCCTTCGATTCGATCGAAACATGGGCAGTGCTTGAGTCTCTCCAACGATGCCGTTTTGACTATCGGTACATCGAAGTGTTGAAGTGTTTGTATAAAAACGCCACTATGTCAGTCCGAGTACACGAACAGAGCTCGAAGGCGATTCCCTTAAAAAGAGGCGTAAGACAGGGAGATGTCATCTCTCCGAAACTGTTTACGACCGCATTGGAAGATGCCTTCAAGCTTCTGGAATGGAAAGGACTGGGCATCAATATTAACGGCGAATACATCACTCACCTTCGGTTTGCCGACGATATTGTGGTCATGGCAAAGTCGATGGAAGAGCTCAGCACGATGCTCGAAGGCCTCAATCGAGTCTCCCAACGGGTAGGACTTAAAATGAACATGGACAAGACAAAAATCATGTCGAATGTCCATGTCGTCCCTGCCCCGGTTATGGTTGAGAACTCGGCTTTGAAGTTGTCGACGCGTATGTATACCTAGGACAAACAGTCCAATTAGGTAGGTCCAACTTGGAGAAAGAGGTCAATCGTCGAATCCAACTCGGATGGGCAGCGTTTGGGAAACTTCGCAACGTCTTTTCGTCCAACATACCTCAGTGCCTTAAGACGAAAGTCTACAATCAGTGTGTGTTACCAGTGATGACATATGGAACCGAAACGTGGTCCTTCACTATTGGCCTTATGAATAAGCTCAGAGTCGCTCAACGAGCTATGGAGAGGGCTATGCTCGGGGTTTCTCTACGGGATCGAATCAGAAATGAGGAGATACGTAGGAGAACTCAAGTCACCGACATAGCCCGACGGATTAGCACGTTGAAGTGGCAATGGGCAGGCCATATAGCGCGCAGAACAGATGGCCGATGGGGCCGAAAGGTTCTCGAGTGGAGGCCACGGACCGGCAAGCGCAGCGTAGGACGTCCACCCACAAGATGGGCAGACGACTTGGTAAGAACCGCAGGTCGGCGTTGAATGCAGGCCGCTTCCAACCGCAGTTCCTGGAGATCAATGAGGGAGGCCTTTGTCCAGCAGTGGACGTCCTACGGCTGATATGATGATGATGATGATTTCTGAATGTAGAGATTCATTTGTGTGTCGGTACGGTACCCGGTACCACGAGAGGGCAGGATTAATGGGATCCGTGTGGTGACGTTGGTGCTTTGTCTCGCGGACGCAGTTCGTTAGTGGGCGAGTCCGAAGGGATCGTCCTCCGTGCTGCGGCCGCAACACTGATTGCCTCTCGTTATCGATCATCGCGTTCTCTGTCGCAGGCCTCTGCCGTCTAACCTCTGCCTACCTCTGTACAAACTAATGCTTGTGAGCTAAGGTACTTATCTTAAATACTTTTTCATCACTCATGCTCTGAAAGTTGTTCATTGTAAACTCGGTATCAGCTCCGTAAATGCAATTTACAGGTAAATAAATTTGCAAATAGAATCAGACTCGCTGCATTCATAAAAAGCTGAAATGAAATGCTATCTCGATGACAAACCCTTAACTCTATTTAAAATGAAAGATGACAAATTCATAATATGCTATACCTTCTGACAACCCCTTATCTCTATTAAATGAATTATGTCATCTGCTAGCAAAACAATGTATACACTGGGTAAGTAGGTACATTTTATTTTTATTAACAAACTGTTATTATAGACTTTTTAATTTCCTCACATTTTTTTTGTGACGGACTCAGCGGATTAACTTGCTGTGGGTCTCTGAGAACAAACTTTTGGCGAGCCATATAAGTTTTGATGAGGCAACTAACGCAAGGGCACCACGTAGGTACGAATCTCGGCTTAGGCCGTTGCCAGGATGGGGATAGGAGAGAAACGCCCAGGTATACGAGTATGTTTGTACATTTTGTAGGCGGCGACTGAAGGGACTCATTGACCTCGCCGTCAAGGTCGGTGTATCTGTGAAGTGTTTGCTCTGTCTAATGTAGATGACCCAGAAATCTCCGCTCGCCATCGGCAAGGAATCCTTCCACATATCTTGGAGACGATGTGGTCGCATACCGTGAGGTTCCAAAAGAATTTCCTCCCTCGAACACTTCGCTTGTGGAATGGTTTTCCCCAGGGACTCAAGTAAGGGGTTCTTCAAAAAGGGCGTTTTGAAAATTTTAGGGTCGGCAACGCGCCAGTAATACCTACCTTTGGTGTTACAAACGTCAATAGGCTACCTACGGTAACCGCTTACCATCAGGTGGACCGTATGCTAGTTTGCTACTTTAGAGTATAAAAAAAATCTCCTCAAAATGATTTCATCATCTAGATTTCCGAGAACATGTCTCAGTCGATGGAGGTTTATTTCCTCCATTCGCGATAAAAAGTAATGTGTTATAGTCTGGTGTAAGCGACCAATAACAACCACGAGTAGCGTCCCAACTCGGATTCACTCGCTCCAACGGCAGAATATCTCTGGTGTAAGCGACCAATAACAACCACGAGTAGCGTCCCAACTCGGATTCACTCGCTCCTACGGCAGAATATCTCTGGTGTAAGCGACCAATAACAACCACGAGTAGCGTCCCAACTCGGATTCACTCGCTCCTACGGCAGAATATCTCTGGTGTAAGCGACCAATAACAACCACGAGTAGCGTCCCAACTCGGATTCACTCGCTCCTACGGCAGAATATATCTGGTGTAAGCGACCAATAACAACCACGAGTAGCGTCCCAACTCGGATTCACTCGCTTCTACGGCAGAATATCTCTGGTGTAAGCGACCAATAACAACCACGAGTAGCGTCCCAACTCGGATTCACTCGCTCCTACGGCAGAATATCTCTGGTGTAAGCGACCAATAACAACCACGAGTAGCGTCCCAACTCGGATTCACTCGGTCCTACGGCAGAATATCTCTGGTGTAAGCGACCAATAACAACCACGAGTAGCGTCCCAACTCGGATTCACTCGCTCCTACGGCAGAATATCTCTGGTGTAAGCGACCAATAACAACCACGAGTAGCGTCCCAACTCGGATTCACTCGCTCCTACGGCAGAATATCTCTGGTGTAAGCGACCAATAACAACCACGAGTAGCGTCCCAACTCGGATTCACTCGCTCCTACGGCAGAATATCTCTGGTGTAAGGGACCAATAACAACCACGAGTAGCGTCCCAACTCGGATTCGCTCGCTCCTACGGCAGAATATCTCTGGTGTAAGCGACCAATATCAACCAGGAGTAGCGTCCCAACTCGGATTCACTCGCTCCTACGGCAGAATATCTCTGGTGTAAGCGACCAATAACAACCACGAGTAGCGTCCCAACTCGGATTCACTCGCTCCTACGGCAGAATATCTCTGGTGTAAGCGACCAATAACAACCACGAGTAGCGTCCCAACTCGGACTCGCTCGCTCCTACGGCAGAATATCTCTGGTGTAAGCGACCAATAACAACAAAATTGTACATGAGAGTGTAGTGAAGTGCCAAGGTTTATGTTTCCCACTGAGTATGAGTATTTGGTACTTGTTCTTAAGACTTTATGACTCCCTAGGCAAGAGCAAGCGTATTTAGGAAGCTCGTTGCGGTAGCACTTACACTATATATTACGGGAACTATGTTCAACAAACAATTTAGTTCTGAGTAAATGCTAACACTGATGTTGCACATAGATTATAAGTAAGATATGTATGCTTTGAGAACCTTACTACATTGCTCACTAGGCCATTTATTTATTTATACATTTTTATAATTTATGTATGTAGGTATGACAATATATATATATAAATATATATATATATATGTATTTTATGTATCTTAATATTAATATTTATTAATTTTATGATTATATTATTTAATATAATTAAGCATTTTATTTTATATTAACTATATTTTTTATAAATTGTAATATATGCTTGTTTTTTAAAAAAAAAAACTGATTCTAAAAAAATCTTATGCCGCCGTCCTTATTTATTCATATAGATTCTGTTCATCCAAAGGTTGCCTGGAAGAGATCGCTTTTAGCGATAAGGCCGCCCATTGTACCTATGATTTGAAATTGTATTTTCTTTTATATGTTTGTATTTAATGGTGTGCAATAAAGAAATTATCTAATCTAATCTAATCTTACTAGCTATTAATATGTTACAAAATAAGGTCTTAAAATTACATATGATAGTACTTAAAAATATTATCTGCCGGTTAGGGCTCGCACCGTTATACTAATTCTTATCAGTTCTAATTATTTTAATATATGTAATATTAAAATAATCTTAAATTAAAATAATATTAAAAATCGGCCGCAGGTCGGCGTTGGATGCAGGCCGCTTCCAACCGCAGTTCCTGGAGATCAACGAGGGAGGCCTTTGTCCAGCAGTGGACGTTCTACGGCTGATATGATGATGATGAAAAAATTATCTAGCTGAGTAATAGCAATGATTCAGTAGCCATGTGAATAATTTATATTTATATAGATTAAGTAATAATTCCTTAATGTCATTAGGTAACTTATTTATAATACATTCTTATGTATTATTTCATTGTGTATAATTATGTTTGTTTAAGTGTTTCGTTTGTTTTGTTGTGTACAGTTTATGTGAATAAATGTCTTCTTTCTTTCTTTCTTTCTTTACATACAATACACATTTTTATCATATATGTCAAGTCTTATGCTAGGTAACTTTATGGTTATATTACGATGTGTGGCAGAATCATTTTCTTCAATAAACAAATCAATGGCAAATAACTCAAAAACTACAAGGAAAAAAGAAGGGGGTCAAAATGTACTAATAAATAATAATAATACCTTTTATTAGACGTGCCACTTGACCGGATAGTCCCATTTTGTATTTTTTACCTCTCTTGAACCCCAACCCTCAAAACCCCCCCTACATTTTTGGCTCATGTAGTCAAACCAAAATTGTGCCATCACTAACTACATAAAAATCAAATTTCACGATGATCAAATAAACACTTCGAAAGTTATCCTCGGACAAAAAAACATACAACGCCGATTTGTCCAAGTTGATTAGGAAAAATGACAGAAAATAACCCCTGCGGCCAAAGCTTGTCAACCAAAAACAATGGTAGTTTAGTCTCTTCTCTGACACATAGGTAAAACTTGTAGGCATTGTTGTCCTTTTCAAAGCGAAATATAATTTTCTCCAAAGAAATCCTTTCTTGCGATCTCTTATATTATTTTGTAGTGGTTTCTTTATGCACTTTGGTAATGAAAATTGGCACCTTCAAAACCGCCGCTTTCAAGTTTCCCCCTGCGTCCCCCCGCGCCGCGTCCTGGGAAATCCCGATTTACCGAGATAGCGGTCATTCATTCTCGCTGGACGACTTTCCATTCGTCCTCCGCCTTCGTAGTTTCCGCAAATGATACTTTACGGCCAGCCAAATGATTACTGCCCTATTTGTTAGTCATTGCGTCAACATTTGCCGATGATAATTCAATTCATTTATTTCTCAGACATCCATTTTGTTAGGAAACAATAATAAAATCTTAGATTGATGTTACTAGACAGATTATTGTAATTAGATAAACTTAAATAACATAAAAAATCGGTTCATTCTAATAATCAAACAAGCAATAATAAATTCAAATTCAGACAATTAATAGATGGGTCAAACAAACAAACCGCCGTCGCATCTAAATATTTTCGCGTCAGTCTCTCGTGACCACGGCCGATGTAGCTTGGCCGAAACGTCGAGGTTAGTCAAAATTATGATTTTGATATAAATCTGTGCGCGAAAAAACCCGTTTTGTCTTAGTATATTATGTAAAAAAGTTCTATTTTAAAGTATTATTATATTCGCAATAACTATGACAGGTTAGTAGAGTGCCGGCCGGCGACCTTTGATATCCAGTGTTATATTATATGTGTTCGGCTACCGACACAGATTACTGCAACAGTTACCTGCCAACGACGGATCAGATATTATTAATAAATCGCCCATACTTTACATGATCAATGATTGAATTTTAGACCGTTTGAGAACTTGTCTGACCGGCGCCGCAGCCGCGGCTGAACGATCGGTCAGAAACCTTTATCTCGTACCGGTTTGTAGCTGCCGCCGCCGCTCGCTGCCACTACCACGGCGGCAGTGTCTGTCTGGTGACATGTGTGGCGATATCTGCTTGCCGGTACCGAGCGCGCTCATTAGCATGACAGGTGGACCGATGACGCTAAGCTGACGTTTATTTACCTACGAATTAATAAATAACTTTACATAACTAATGTAGGTACTTGCTCGCCTACGGCTAGTTACTCTTTCCACATGTATATGCTGGTCACTGCGTGGTTGCTGCGAGACACCTTCTCAGTTTATTCGTAATCAATCACAATTGTTCGTCAATATCACCAATGATGTAGTTTATTGATGGATGCTGTAAAAAGCACAGCTAATTGATTGGCGAAGCAGAGAGAGGCGGCGCAGGCCAAGTGACGCCTCGCGCCTCGCGCCTCGCGCCTCGCCCGCATGACCACGTGCAGTTGGAGCTTTTGCAAGGTATTGTCTTTGTTATATTATGATGCCGCCGTGCTCCGCTCAGGGTGATATTCCGTTTGACAAAACAATTATCCAAAACTTCCACCTTTTTTATTGTTTTATTTTTTTCTGTTCTAATCTTTTATGTATATTTCAGTGCCGAATATTTCTAAGCTTTTAGATTATTAAAATACAGACGCAGACCCGATCCGCAAACAATCAGAGCTACGTCGCAATGCTCTCACTCACAACGTCATTATCACACGTAGATGTGTATGAATGTGCTACGTGCCTACCGTATGCCAGTACAGCAGCAGATCCGCAAACAATCAGAGCTACGTCGCAATGCTCTCACTCACAACGTCATCATCACACGTAGATGTGTATGAATGTGCTACGTGCCTACCGTATGCCAGTACAGCAGCAGATCCGCAAACAATCAGAGCTACGTCGCAATGCTCTCACTCACAACGTCATCATCACACGTAGATGTGTATGAATGTGCTACGTGCCTACCGTATGCCAGTACAGCAGCAGATCCGCAAACAATCAGAGCTACGTCGCAATGCTCTCACTCACAACGTCATTATCACACGTAGATGTGTATGAATGTGCTACGTGCCTACCGTATGCCAGTACAGCAGCAGATCCGCAAACAATCAGAGCTACGTCGCAATGCTCTCACTCACAACGTCATCATCACACGTAGATGTGTATGAATGTGCTACGTGCCTACCGTATGCCAGTACAGCAGCAGATCCGCAAACAATCAGAGCTACGTCGCAATGCTCTCACTCACAACGTCATCATCACACGTAGATGTGTATGAATGTGCTACGTGCCTACCGTATGCCAGTACAGCAGCAGATCCGCAAACAATCAGAGCTACGTCGCAATGCTCTCACTCACAACGTCATTATCACACGTAGATGTGTATGAATGTGCTACGTGCCTACCGTATGCCAGTACAGCAGCAGATCCGCAAACAATCAGAGCTACGTCGCAATGCTCTCACTCACAACGTCATCATCACACGTAGATGTGTATGAATGTGCTACGTGCCTACCGTATGCCAGTACAGCAGCAGATCCGCAAACAATCAGAGCTACGTCGCAATGCTCTCACTCACAACGTCATCATCACACGTAGATGTGTATGAATGTGCTACGTGCCTACCGTATGCCAGTACAGCAGCAAATCCGCAAACAATCAGAGCTACGTCGCAATGCTCTCACTCACAACGTCATCATCACACGTAGATGTGTATGAATGTGCTACGTGCCTACCGTATGCCAGTACAGCAGCAGATCCGCAAACAATCAGAGCTACGTCGCAATGTTCTCACGCACAACGTCATCATAACACGTATAGATGTGTATGAATGTGCTGCGTGCCTACCGTATGCCAGTACAGCAGCCCATCCGCAAACAATCAGAGCTACGTCGCAATGTTCTCACGCACAACGTCATCATAACACGTAGATGTGTATGAATGTGCTACGTGCCTACCGTATGCCAGTACAGCAGCCGATCCGCAAACAATCAGAGCTATGTCGCAATGCTCTCACGCACAACGTCATCATAACACGTAGATGTGTATGAATGTGCTACGTGCCTACCGTATGCCAGTACAGCAGCAAATCCGTAAACAATCAGAGCTACGTCGCAATGCTCTCACGCACAACGTCATCATCACACGTAGATGTGTATGAATGTGCTACGTGCCTACCGTATGCCAGTACAGCAGCAAATCCGCAAACAATCAGAGCTACGTCGCAATGCTCTCACGCACAACGTCATCATAACACGTAGATGTGTATGAATGTGCTACGTGCCTACCGTATGCCAGTACAGCAGCAAATCCGCAAAAAATCAGAGCTACGTCGCAATGTTCTCACGCACAACGTCATCATCACACGTAGATGTGTATGAATGTGCTGCGTGCCTACCGTATACCAGTACAGCAGCAGATCCGCAAACAATCAGAGCTACATCGCAATGCTCTCACGCACAACGTCATCATCACACGTAGATGTGTATGAATGTGCTGCGTGCCTACCGTATGCCAGTACAGCAGCAAATCCGCAAACAATCAGAGCTACGTCGCAATGCTCTCACGCACAACGTCATCATAACACGTAGATGTGTATGAATGTGCTACGTGCCTACCGTATGCCAGTACAGCAGCAAATCCGCAAACAATCAGAGCTACATCGCAATGCTCTCACGCACAACGTCATCATCACACGTGGATGTGTATGAATGTGCTGCGTGCCTACCGTATGCCAGTACAGCAGCAAATCCGCAAACAATCAGAGCTACGTCGCAATGCTCTCACGCACAACGTCATCATCACACGTAGATGTGTATGAATGTGCTGCGTGCCTACCGTATGCCAGTACAGCAGCAAATCCGCAAACAATCAGAGTTACGTCGCAATGCTCTCACGCACAACGTCATCATCACACGTAGATGTGTATGAATGTGCTGCGTGCCTACCGTATGCCAGTACAGCAGCAGATCCGCAAACAATCAGAGCTACGTCGCAATGCTCTCACGCACAACGTCATCATCACACGTAGATGTGTATGAATGTGCTACGTGCCTACCGTATGCCAGTACAGCGGCAAATCCGCAAACAATCAGAGCTACGTCGCAATACTCTCACGCACAACGTCATCATCACACGTAGATGTGTATGAATGTGCTGCGTGTCTACCGTATGCCAGTACAGCAGCAGATCCGCAAACAATCAGAGCTACGTCGCAATGCTCTCACGCACAACGTCATCATCACACGTAGATGTGTATGAATGTGCTGCGTGCCTACCGTATGTCAGTACAGCAGCAGATCCGCAAACAATCAGAGCTACGTCGCAATGCTCTCACGCACAACGTCATCATCACACGTAGATGTGTATGAATGTGCTGCGTCCCTACCGTATGTCAGTACAGCAGCAGATCCGCAAACAAAATATACATTTGGATTGTGTGCTCTGAGGTGCGCAAACACGATGCAAGCGGCTGCCAACACTCTCTTCAGAAGGTCACGCGGCCGCCTCAAGGCGACCACCGACGAGTGTGATCCCACAACACGTAGCTGAGCTATTAAAGATAGACTGCGCTATTACTGGCCGACAATGCAGATTAGATTGTTGAGCGAATCTATTCGCATAATAGAGTCACCCGCCGATCGCCGTGACATCGATCGCCGGCTAGGTACGTACATCGTCATGCTGGAAATACAGATCCCGTATCCTGGCTAGTGGCAAATTCTCCATTTCTTCAAACACGTCGTTTATTATTTCTACATACTTCGTAGCACTTAAAGTACCGCGGATTTCACACCAACAATTAAACGAAGATTTAATCTGAGGGATATCCTTCACGTGTTCGCAATGGATTCTCTTGAGACCAGTAATGTTAATGTTTCCGATTGTACATTCCGTTGTTTGAGAGGTTTTTTCGTCGGAAAATAGGATGCCTATCCATTTCTTCCATGTGGCAAAACTTCAGGCGCCTTTCACCTAGATGAAAGTTTTGAACAACTCGTCCATAACGATTGCACTTGTATTTATGTTTTTGAAGAACTGCAAAAACGGTGATCCGGGAAACTGGAAGGTTCGTTTCTGCTTCACGAGTTGAAGTAGTCGACATATTCTTCGAAAAATGTCATTATTACCCGTTCTAAAACTTCGTTGACGATTTGTGGATTTTGTGTCAATGGTTTTTTGTAACTTCCAGTCGCTTTTAAATTATTCGGCATAGTTTTTAGCACTTTTTCCGAGGGTAAAGAAAGAGCACTGTGGATGTTTGTTTTGATACCAGCTAAGTGCGCGAACTACTTATGCTTCTACTTTTTAAGAAATAGGCCTATTTGATAAATCCATTCTTAGAAATATATTTTTTGTTACATAGACCAACACAAACAACTGAATATACTGAATCATCATTATTCGAAGAAACCGAATGGAATCCTACTTTCAAATATGTAATATTTTTTTTTTTAATTTTTAAGTATCAGTACAGTGGTGCTATGAGTTTCACACATAACGACTACAAAGGTTGAATAGGAGGTGAGTTTTCTTCCGTGTAAAAATAATAAAATTTGATATTTCCTTTAATTTTCCCTAATACATTTTTTTTGCAAAGATTAATCTTTATCAGCAACAGAATGTCTTTTTTTTAAATAATTTTGGTCGATTTCCGTCAAAAGTAAAGATTAAAAAAAACTAAATATGCAGCTAACGTTTTCTTACAAATCGAGGGCATGACTCATTTCACGACTTTTCTCTAATTCTCGTGGTTTCGGACGTGGCCATCAGCGCCTTTCTCAAAATACCAACCTGTATACCAAATTTTATAAATCTCGGTTTAGTCGTTACGACGCGACGTGAAACCGTAAGGACAAACAAACTTACTTTTGCATTTATAATATTACTAGGAGCCGCCCGCGGCTTCGCACGCGTGGTTGGTCATTTAAAAGTATACATTTTTTAAACTCGAGTTGTTTACCCGCGACCTCCTTCGCGTGGATTTATATTATTAACAGCGTCAATTATCGAAAATCGCATACGTCCGAAAATGTCGTCCGTCCATTCGGGTAAGCATAGTCATGGTTTTTAGGGTTCCCTACGCAAAGGGTAAAACGGGACCCTATTACTAAGACTCCGCTGTCTGTCTGTCCGTCTGTCACCAGGCTGTATCTCATGAACCGTGATAGTTAGACGGTTGAAAAACAAAATCAGGATTGAAATTCTTGTGTTTGGCAATCTCAACTGCCTCTTGAAGGAACATATCAGGGCGGTGAACAATTTTGACAGGCAAAAGTCTGCCATAGCGGAACATCTGCTGGACTCAGGCTCAAACCACTGGATCGAGCTACACAACCCACAAGTAATCTCAACTGAGCGACATTACATGCCAAGATTGGTTCAAGAGGCAATTGAGATTGCCAAACACAAGAATTTCAATCGTGAAGATGGTTTTCAATTATCTGGAGCCTGGAATCCTGTGGATGAAAATGAGAATGTGTAAGAACCGAAGAAGTGAAGTGTCAATTACGCGTCCTGATACCGTGAGTGTTGTGTGTCGGAATCGAGTTATGATCGAGAATGAAACCGGTGGTAGTAATAGAATTAGCGAATTCATTCCCAGCAAGAGATTAAGAAACAGGGTAGATCGTTATATCTGCCAATAACTACCTACTCGCAAAGAATTCAGTTTACCCGTGATCATGGCGCATGCAACTGTGCCGAAATATCGGGATACTCAAATACTCACAAATCATGGTAAATATCCCGTTTTTAGTATAAATAATGATGTTCTTACCTAGATGTGTTGCTAAAAAGTTTCTAAACGTGAAAACCTATAATTGGCTTTCTGTTTTGTTTTAGTTAATTGTTAAGTTAATATAGCTGTTGGTTTTCCATAAGATAAATAAAGAATGATCTAATCTATTATAATTTAATGCTGGTATGTCTGAGGTGTTATTGTGGGATTGATGTATGAATGGTCTATACTATAATGTAATGCTGGTATGTCTGAGGTGTTATTGTGGGATTGATGTATGAATGGTCTATACTATAATGTAATGCTGGTATGTCTGAGGTGTTATTGTGGGATTGATGTATGAATGGTCTATACTATAATGTAATGCTGGTATGCCTGAGGTGTTATTGTGGGATTGATGTATGAATGGTCTATACTATAATTTAATGCTGGTATGTCTGAGGTGTTATTGTGGGATTGATGTATGAATGGTCTATACTATAATGTAATGCTGGTATGCCTGAGGTGTTATTGTGGGATTGATGTATGAATGGTCTATACTATAATGTAATGCTGGTATGTCTGAGGTGTTATTGTGGGATTGATGTATGAATGGTCTATACTATAATGTAATGCTGGTATGCCTGAGGTGTTATTGTGGGATTGATGTATGAATGGTCTATACTATAATGTAATGCTGGTATGCCTGAGGTGTTATTGTGGGATTGATGTATGAATGGTCTATACTATAATGTAATGCTGGTATGTCTGAGGTGTTATTGTGGGATTGATGTATGAATGGTCTATACTATAATGTAATGCTGGTATGTCTGAGGTGTTATTGTGGGATTGATGTATGAATGGTCTATACTATAATGTAATGCTGGTATGCCTGAGGTGTTATTGTGGGATTGATGTATGAATGGTCTATACTATAATGTAATGCTGGTATGTCTGAGGTGTTATTGTGGGATTGATGTATGAATGGTCTATACTATAATGTAATGCTGGTATGCCTGAGGTGTTATTGTGGGATTGATGTATGAATGGTCTATACTATAATGTAATGCTGGTATGTCTGAGGTGTTATTGTGGGATTGATGTATGAATGGTCTATACTATAATGTAATGCTGGTATGTCTGAGGTGTTATTGTGGGATTGATGTATGAATGGTCTATACTATAATGTAATGCTGGTATGCCTGAGGTGTTATTGTGGGATTGATGTATGAATGGTCTATACTATAATGTAATGCTGGTATGTCTGAGGTATTATTGTGGGATTGATGTATGAATGGTCTATACTATAATGTAATGCTGGTATGTCTGAGGTGTTATTGTGGGATTGATGTATGAATGGTCTATACTATAATGTAATGCTGGTATGCCTGAGGTGTTATTGTGGGATTGATGTATGAATGGTCTATACTATAATGTAATGCTGGTATGCCTGAGGTGTTATTGTGGGATTGATGTATGAATGGTCTATACTATAATGTAATGCTGGTATGCCTGAGGTGTTATTGTGGGATTGATGTATGAATGGTCTATACTATAATGTAATGCTGGTATGTCTGAGGTGTTATTGTGGGATTGATGTATGAATGGTCTATACTATAATGTAATGCTGGTATGCCTGAGGTGTTATTGTGGGATTGATGTATGAATGGTCTATACTATAATGTAATGCTGGTATGTCTGAGGTGTTATTGTGGGATTGATGTATGAATGGTCTATACTATAATGTAATGCTGGTATGTCTGAGGTGTTATTGTGGGATTGATGTATGAATGGTCTATACTATAATGTAATGCTGGTATGCCTGAGGTGTTATTGTGGGATTGATGTA
Source organism: Philereme vetulata (assembly GCA_918857605.2). NCBI lineage: Eukaryota > Metazoa > Arthropoda > Insecta > Lepidoptera > Geometridae > Philereme > Philereme vetulata. The sequence goes on from OU975482.1 coordinate 6,264,942, forward strand.
TGAATGGTCTATACTATAATGTAATGCTGGTATGCCTGAGGTGTTATTGTGGGATTGATGTATGAATGGTCTATACTATAATGTAATGCTGGTATGTCTGAGGTGTTATTGTGGGATTGATGTATGAATGGTCTATACTATAATGTAATGCTGGTATGTCTGAGGTGTTATTGTGGGATTGATGTATGAATGGTCTATACTATAATGTAATGCTGGTATGCCTGAGGTGTTATTGTGGGATTTATGTATGAATGGTCTATACTATAATGTAATGCTGGTATGTCTGAGGTGTTATTGTGGGATTGATGTATGAATGGTCTATACTATAATGTAATGCTGGTATGCCTGAGGTGTTATTGTGGGATTGATGTATGAATGGTCTATACTATAATGTAATGCTGGTATGTCTGAGGTGTTATTGTGGGATTGATGTATGAATGGTCTATACTATAATGTAATGCTGGTATGTCTGAGGTGTTATTGTGGGATTGATGTATGAATGGTCTATACTATAATGTAATGCTGGTATGCCTGAGGTGTTATTGTGGGATTGATGTATGAATGGTCTATACTATAATGTAATGCTGGTATGTCTGAGGTATTATTGTGGGATTGATGTATGAATGGTCTATACTATAATGTAATGCTGGTATGTCTGAGGTGTTATTGTGGGATTGATGTATGAATGGTCTATACTATAATGTAATGCTGGTATGCCTGAGGTGTTATTGTGGGATTGATGTATGAATGGTCTATACTATAATGTAATGCTGGTATGCCTGAGGTGTTATTGTGGGATTGATGTATGAATGGTCTATACTATAATGTAATGCTGGTATGCCTGAGGTGTTATTGTGGGATTGATGTATGAATGGTCTATACTATAATGTAATGCTGGTATGTCTGAGGTGTTATTGTGGGATTGATGTATGAATGGTCTATACTATAATGTAATGCTGGTATGCCTGAGGTGTTATTGTGGGATTGATGTATGAATGGTCTATACTATAATGTAATGCTGGTATGCCTGAGGTGTTATTGTGGGATTGATGTATGAATGGTCTATACTATAATGTAATGCTGGTATGTCTGAGGTGTTATTGTGGGATTGATGTATGAATGGTCTATACTATAATGTAATGCTGGTATGTCTGAGGTGTTATTGTGGGATTGATGTATGAATGGTCTATACTATAATTTAATGCTGGTATGCCTGAGGTGTTATTGTGGGATTGATGTATGAATGGTCTATACTATAATGTAATGCTGGTATGTCTGAGGTGTTATTGTGGGATTGATGTATGAATGGTCTATACTATAATGTAATGCTGGTATGCCTGAGGTGTTATTGTGGGATTGATGTATGAATGGTCTATACTATAATGTAATGCTGGTATGTCTGAGGTGTTATTGTGGGATTGATGTATGAATGGTCTATACTATAATGTAATGCTGGTATGTCTGAGGTGTTATTGTGGGATTGATGTATGAATGGTCTATACTATAATGTAATGCTGGTATGCCTGAGGTGTTATTGTGGGATTGATGTATGAATGGTCTATACTATAATGTAATGCTGGTATGTCTGAGGTGTTATTGTGGGATTGATGTATGAATGGTCTATACTATAATGTAATGCTGGTATGCCTGAGGTGTTATTGTGGGATTGATGTATGAATGGTCTATACTATAATGTAATGCTGGTATGCCTGAGGTGTTATTGTGGGATTGATGTATGAATGGTCTATACTATAATGTAATGCTGGTATGTCTGAGGTGTTATTGTGGGATTGATGTATGAATGGTCTATACTATAATGTAATGCTGGTATGTCTGAGGTGTTATTGTGGGATTGATGTATGAATGGTCTATACTATAATGTAATGCTGGTATGTCTGAGGTGTTATTGTGGGATTGATGTATGAATGGTCTATACTATAATGTAATGCTGGTATGTCTGAGGTATTATTGTGGGATTGATGTATGAATGGTCTATACTATAATGTAATGCTGGTATGTCTGAGGTGTTATTGTGGGATTGATGTATGAATGGTCTATACTATAATGTAATGCTGGTATGTCTGAGGTATTATTGTGGGATTGATGTATGAATGGTCTATACTATAATGTAATGCTGGTATGTCTGAGGTGTTATTGTGGGATTGATGTATGAATGGTCTATACTATAATGTAATGCTGGTATGTCTGAGGTGTTATTGTGGGATTGATGTATGAATGGTCTATACTATAATGTAATGCTGGTATGCCTGAGGTGTTATTGTGGGATTGATGTATGAATGGTCTATACTATAATGTAATGCTGGTATGCCTGAGGTGTTATTGTGGGATTGATGTATGAATGGTCTATACTATAATGTAATGCTGGTATGTCTGAGGTGTTATTGTGGGATTGATGTATGAATGGTCTATACTATAATGTAATGCTGGTATGCCTGAGGTGTTATTGTGGGATTGATGTATGAATGGTCTATACTATAATGTAATGCTGGTATGTCTGAGGTGTTATTGTGGGATTGATGTATGAATGGTCTATACTATAATGTAATGCTGGTATGTCTGAGGTGTTATTGTGGGATTGATGTATGAATGGTCTATACTATAATGTAATGCTGGTATGTCTGAGGTGTTATTGTGGGATTGATGTATGAATGGTCTATACTATAATGTAATGCTGGTATGTCTGAGGTGTTATTGTGGGATTGATGTATGAATGGTCTATACTATAATGTAATGCTGGTATGTCTGAGGTATTATTGTGGGATTGATGTATGAATGGTCTATACTATAATGTAATGCTGGTATGTCTGAGGTGTTATTGTGGGATTGATGTATGAATGGTCTATACTATAATGTAATGCTGGTATGTCTGAGGTGTTATTGTGGGATTGATGTATGAATGGTCTATACTATAATGTAATGCTGGTATGTCTGAGGTGTTATTGTGGGATTGATGTATGAATGGTCTATACTATAATGTAATGCTGGTATGCCTGAGGTGTTATTGTGGGATTGATGTATGAATGGTCTATACTATAATGTAATGCTGGTATGTCTGAGGTGTTATTGTGGGATTGATGTATGAATGGTCTATACTATAATGTAATGCTGGTATGTCTGAGGTGTTATTGTGGGATTGATGTATGAATGGTCTATACTATAATGTAATGCTGGTATGTCTGAGGTGTTATTGTGGGATTGATGTATGAATGGTCTATACTATAATGTAATGCTGGTATGTCTGAGGTGTTATTGTGGGATTGATGTATGAATGGTCTATACTATAATGTAATGCTGGTATGTCTGAGGTATTATTGTAGGATTGATGTATGAATGGTCTATACTATAATGTAATGCTGGTATGTCTGAGGTGTTATTGTGGGATTGATGTATGAATGGTCTATACTATAATGTAATGCTGGTATGTCTGAGGTGTTATTGTGGGATTGATGTATGAATGGTCTATACTATAATGTAATGCTGGTATGTCTGAGGTGTTATTGTGGGATTGATGTATGAATGGTCTATACTATAATGTAATGCTGGTATGTCTGAGGTATTATTGTGGGATTGATGTATGAATGGTCTATACTATAATGTAATGCTGGTATGTCTGAGGTGTTATTGTGGGATTGATGTATGAATGGTCTATACTATAATGTAATGCTGGTATGTCTGAGGTGTTATTGTGGGATTGATGTATGAATGGTCTATACTATAATGTAATGCTGGTATGTCTGAGGTGTTATTGTGGGATTGATGTATGAATGGTCTATACTATAATGTAATGCTGGTATGCCTGAGGTGTTATTGTGGGATTGATGTATGAATGGTCTATACTATAATGTAATGCTGGTATGCCTGAGGTGTTATTGTGGGATTGATGTATGAATGGTCTATACTATAATGTAATGCTGGTATGCCTGAGGTGTTATTGTGGGATTGATGTATGAATGGTCTATACTATAATTTAATGCTGGTATGTCTGAGGTGTTATTGTGGGATTGATGTATGAATGGTCTATACTATAATTTAATGCTGGTATGTCTGAGGTGTTATTGTGGGATTGATGTATGAATGGTCTATACTATAATGTAATGCTGGTATGTCTGAGGTGTTATTGTGGGATTGATGTATGAATGGTTTATACTATAATGTAATGCTGGTATGTCTGAGGTGTTATTGTGGGATTGATGTATGAATGGTTTATACTATAATGTAATGCTGGTATGTCTGAGGTGTTATTGTGGGATTGATGTATGAATGGTCTATACTATAATGTAATGCTGGTATGTCTGAGGTGTTATTGTGGGATTGATGTATGAATGGTTTATACTATAATGTAATGCTGGTATGTCTGAGGTGTTATTGTGGGATTGATGTATGAATGGTTTATACTATAATGTAATGCTGGTATGTCTGAGGTGTTATTGTGGGATTGATGTATGAATGGTTTATACTATAATGTAATGCTGGTATGTCTGAGGTGTTATTGTGGGATTGATGTATGAATGGTTTATACTATAATGTAATGCTGGTATGTCTGAGGTGTTATTGTGGGATTGATGTATGAATGGTTTATATTATAATGTAATGCTGGTATGTCTGAGGTGTTATTGTGGGATTGATGTATGAATGGTCTATACTATAATTTAATGCTGGTATGCCTGAGGTGTTATTGTGGGATTGATGTATGAATGGTCTATACTATAATTTAATGCTGGTATGTCTGAGGTGTTATTGTGGGATTGATGTATGAATGGTCTATACTATAATTTAATGCTGGTATGTCTGAGGTGTTATTGTGGGATTGATGTATGAATGGTCTATACTATAATGTAATGCTGGTATGTCTGAGGTGTTATTGTGGGATTGATGTATGAATGGTCTATACTATAATTTAATGCTGGTATGTCTGAGGTGTTATTGTGGGATTGATGTATGAATGGTGTATACTATAATGTAATGCTGGTATGTCTGAGGTGTTATTGTGGGATTGATGTATGAATGGTCTATACTATAATGTAATGCTGGTATGCCTGAGGTGTTATTGTGGGATTGATGTATGAATGGTCTATACTATAATTTAATGCTGGTATGTCTGAGGTGTTATTGTGGGATTGATGTATGAATGGTCTATACTATAATGTAATGCTGGTATGTCTGAGGTGTTATTGTGGGATTGATGTATGAATGGTCTATACTATAATTTAATGCTGGTATGTCTGAGGTGTTATTGTGGGATTGATGTATGAATGGTCTATACTATAATGTAATGCTGGTATGTCTGAGGTGTTATTGTGGGATTGATGTATGAATGGTCTATACTATAATTTAATGCTGATATGTCTGAGGTGTTATTGTGGGATTGATGTATGAATGGTCTATACTATAATGTAATGCTGGTATGTCTGAGGTGTTATTGTGGGATTGATGTATGAATGGTCTATACTATAATTTAATGCTGGTATGTCTGAGGTGTTATTGTGGGATTGATGTATGAATGGTCTATACTATAATGTAATGCTGGTATGTCTGAGGTGTTATTGTGGGATTGATGTATGAATGGTCTATACTATAATGTAATGCTGGTATGTCTGAGGTGTTATTGTGGGATTGATGTATGAATGGTCTATACTATAATTTAATGCTGGTATGTCTGAGGTGTTATTGTGGGATTGATGTATGAATGGTCTATACTATAATGTAATGCTGGTATGTCTGAGGTGTTATTGTGGGATTGATGTATGAATGGTCTATACTATAATTTAATGCTGGTATGCCTGAGGTGTTATTGTGGGATTGATGTATGAATGGTCTATACTATAATGTAATGCTGGTATGTCTGAGGTGTTATTGTGGGATTGATGTATGAATGGTCTATACTATAATTTAATGCTGGTATGTCTGAGGTGTTATTGTGGGATTGATGTATGAATGGTCTATACTATAATGTAATGCTGGTATGTCTGAGGTGTTATTGTGGGATTGATGTATGAATGGTCTATACTATAATGTAATGCTGGTATGTCTGAGGTGTTATTGTGGGATTGATGTATGAATGGTCTATACTATAATTTAATGCTGGTATGTCTGAGGTGTTATTGTGGGATTGATGTATGAATGGTCTATACTATAATGTAATGCTGGTATGTCTGAGGTGTTATTGTGGGATTGATGTATGAATGGTCTATACTATAATGTAATGCTGGTATGTCTGAGGTGTTATTGTGGGATTGATGTATGAATGGTCTATACTATAATATAATGCTGGTATGTCTGAGGTTTTATTGTGGGATTGATGTATGAATGGTCTATACTATAATTTAATGCTGGTATGTCTGAGGTGTTATTGTGGGATTGATGTATGAATGGTCTATACTATAATTTAATGCTGGTATGTCTGAGGTGTTATTGTGGGATTGATGTATGAATGGTCTATACTATAACGTAATGCTGGTATGCCTGAGGTGTTATTGTGGGATTGATGTATGAATGGTCTATACTATAATTTAATGCTGGTATGCCTGAGGTGTTATTGTGGGATTGATGTATGAATGGTCTATACTATAATTTAATGCTGGTATGTCTGAGGTGTTATTGTGGGATTGATGTATGAATGGTCTATACTATAATGTAATGCTGGTATGCCTGAGGTGTTATTGTGGGATTGATGTATGAATGGTCTATACTATAATTTAATGCTGGTATGTCTGAGGTGTTATTGTGGGATTGATGTATGAATGGTCTATACTATAATGTAATGCTGGTATGCCTGAGGTGTTATTGTGGGATTGATGTATGAATGGTCTATACTATAATGTAATGCTGGTATGTCTGAGGTGTTATTGTGGGATTGATGTATGAATGGTCTATACTTTAATGTAATGCTGGTATGCCTGAGGTGTTATTGTGGGATTGATGTATGAATGGTCTATACTATAATGTAATGCTGGTATGCCTGAGGTGTTATTGTGGGATTGATGTATGAATGGTCTATACTATAATGTAATGCTGGTATGCCTGAGGTGTTATTGTGGGATTGATGTATGAATGGTCTATACTATAATGTAATGCTGGTATGTCTGAGGTGTTATTGTGGGATTGATGTATGAATGGTCTATACTATAATGTAATGCTGGTATGTCTGAGGTGTTATTGTGGGATTGATGTATGAATGGTCTATACTATAATTTAATGCTGGTATGTCTGAGGTGTTATTGTGGGATTGATGTATGAATGGTCTATACTATAATGTAATGCTGGTATGTCTGAGGTGTTATTGTGGGATTGATGTATGAATGGTTTATACTATAATGTAATGCTGGTATGTCTGAGGTGTTATTGTGGGATTGATGTATGAATGGTTTATACTATAATGTAATGCTTGTATGTCTGAGGTGTTATTGTGGGATTGATGTATGAATGGTCTATACTATAATGTAATGCTGGTATGTCTGAGGTGTTATTGTGGGATTGATGTATGAATGGTTTATACTATAATGTAATGCTGGTATGTCTGAGGTGTTATTGTGGGATTGATGTATGAATGGTTTATACTATAATGTAATGCTGGTATGTCTGAGGTGTTATTGTGGGATTGATGTATGAATGGTTTATACTATAATGTAATGCTGGTATGTCTGAGGTGTTATTGTGGGATTGATGTATGAATGGTTTATACTATAATGTAATGCTGGTATGTCTGAGGTGTTATTGTGGGATTGATGTATGAATGGTTTATACTATAATGTAATGCTGGTATGTCTGAGGTGTTATTGTGGGATTGATGTATGAATGGTCTATACTATAATGTAATGCTGGTATGCCTGAGGTGTTATTGTGGGATTGATGTATGAATGGTCTATACTATAATGTAATGCTGGTATGCCTGAGGTGTTATTGTGGGATTGATGTATGAATGGTCTATACTATAATGTAATGCTGGTATGCCTGAGGTGTTATTGTGGGATTGATGTATGAATGGTCTATACTATAATGTAATGCTGGTATGCCTGAGGTGTTATTGTGGGATTGATGTATGAATGGTCTATACTATAATGTAATGCTGGTATGTCTGAGGTGTTATTGTGGGATTGATGTATGAATGGTCTATACTATAATGTAATGCTGGTATGCCTGAGGTGTTATTGTGGGATTGATGTATGAATGGTTTATACTATAATGTAATGCTGGTATGTCTGAGGTGTTATTGTGGGATTGATGTATGAATGGTCTATACTATAATGTAATGCTGGTATGCCTGAGGTGTTATTGTGGGATTGATGTATGAATGGTCTATACTATAATGTAATGCTGGTATGTCTGAGGTGTTATTGTGGGATTGATGTATGAATGGTCTATACTATAATGTAATGCTGGTATGCCTGAGGTGTTATTGTGGGATTGATGTATGAATGGTCTATACTATAATGTAATGCTGGTATGCCTGAGGTGTTATTGTGGGATTGATGTATGAATGGTCTATACTATAATGTAATGCTGGTATGTCTGAGGTGTTATTGTGGGATTGATGTATGAATGGTCTATACTATAATGTAATGCTGGTATGCCTGAGGTGTTATTGTGGGATTGATGTATGAATGGTCTATACTATAATGTAATGCTGGTATGTCTGAGGTGTTATTGTGGGATTGATGTATGAATGGTCTATACTATAATGTAATGCTGGTATGCCTGAGGTGTTATTGTGGGATTGATGTATGAATGGTCTATACTATAATGTAATGCTGGTATGCCTGAGGTGTTATTGTGGGATTGATGTATGAATGGTCTATACTATAATGTAATGCTGGTATGCCTGAGGTGTTATTGTGGGATTGATGTATGAATGGTCTATACTATAATGTAATGCTGGTATGTCTGAGGTGTTATTGTGGGATTGATGTATGAATGGTCTATACTATAATGTAATGCTGGTATGCCTGAGGTGTTATTGTGGGATTGATGTATGAATGGTCTATACTATAATGTAATGCTGGTATGCCTGAGGTGTTATTGTGGGATTGATGTATGAATGGTCTATACTATAATGTAATGCTGGTATGCCTGAGGTGTTATTGTGGGATTGATGTATGAATGGTCTATACTATAATGTAATGCTGGTATGTCTGAGGTGTTATTGTGGGATTGATGTATGAATGGTCTATACTATAATGTAATGCTGGTATGTCTGAGGTGTTATTGTGGGATTGATGTATGAATGGTCTATACTATAATGTAATGCTGGTATGCCTGAGGTGTTATTGTGGGATTGATGTATGAATGGTCTATACTATAATGTAATGCTGGTATGTCTGAGGTGTTATTGTGGGATTGATGTATGAATGGTCTATACTATAATGTAATGCTGGTATGTCTGAGGTGTTATTGTGGGATTGATGTATGAATGGTCTATACTATAATGTAATGCTGGTATGCCTGAGGTGTTATTGTGGGATTGATGTATGAATGGTCTATACTATAATGTAATGCTGGTATGCCTGAGGTGTTATTGTGGGATTGATGTATGAATGGTCTATACTATAATGTAATGCTGGTATGTCTGAGGTGTTATTGTGGGATTGATGTATGAATGGTCTATACTATAATGTAATGCTGGTATGCCTGAGGTGTTATTGTGGGATTGATGTATGAATGGTCTATACTATAATGTAATGCTGGTATGTCTGAGGTGTTATTGTGGGATTGATGTATGAATGGTCTATACTATAATGTAATGCTGGTATGTCTGAGGTGTTATTGTGGGATTGATGTATGAATGGTCTATACTATAATTTAATGCTGGTATGCCTGAGGTGTTATTGTGGGATTGATGTATGAATGGTCTATACTATAATGTAATGCTGGTATGCCTGAGGTGTTATTGTGGGATTGATGTATGAATGGTCTATACTATAATGTAATGCTGGTATGTCTGAGGTGTTATTGTGGGATTGATGTATGAATGGTCTATACTATAATGTAATGCTGGTATGTCTGAGGTGTTATTGTGGGATTGATGTATGAATGGTCTATACTATAATGTAATGCTGGTATGCCTGAGGTGTTATTGTGGGATTGATGTATGAATGGTCTATACTATAATGTAATGCTGGTATGCCTGAGGTGTTATTGTGGGATTGATGTATGAATGGTCTATACTATAATGTAATGCTGGTATGTCTGAGGTGTTATTGTGGGATTGATGTATGAATGGTCTATACTATAATGTAATGCTGGTATGCCTGAGGTGTTATTGTGGGATTGATGTATGAATGGTCTATACTATAATGTAATGCTGGTATGTCTGAGGTGTTATTGTGGGATTGATGTATGAATGGTCTATACTATAATGTAATGCTGGTATGTCTGAGGTGTTATTGTGGGATTGATGTATGAATGGTCTATACTATAATGTAATGCTGGTATGCCTGAGGTGTTATTGTGGGATTGATGTATGAATGGTCTATACTATAATGTAATGCTGGTATGTCTGAGGTGTTATTGTGGGATTGATGTATGAATGGTCTATACTATAATGTAATGCTGGTATGTCTGAGGTGTTATTGTGGGATTGATGTATGAATGGTCTATACTATAATGTAATGCTGGTATGTCTGAGGTGTTATTGTGGGATTGATGTATGAATGGTCTATACTATAATGTAATGCTGGTATGTCTGAGGTGTTATTGTGGGATTGATGTATGAATGGTCTATACTATAATGTAATGCTGGTATGTCTGAGGTGTTATTGTGGGATTGATGTATGAATGGTCTATACTATAATGTAATGCTGGTATGTCTGAGGTGTTATTGTGGGATTGATGTATGAATGGTCTATACTATAATGTAATGCTGGTATGTCTGAGGTGTTATTGTGGGATTGATGTATGTATGGTCTATACTATAATGTAATGCTGGTATGCCTGAGGTGTTATTGTGGGATTGATGTATGAATGGTCTATACTATAATGTAATGCTGGTATGTCTGAGGTGTTATTGTGGGATTGATGTATGAATGGTCTATACTATAATGTAATGCTGGTATGTCTGAGGTGTTATTGTGGGATTGATGTATGAATGGTCTATACTATAATGTAATGCTGGTATGTCTGAGGTGTTATTGTGGGATTGATGTATGAATGGTCTATACTATAATGTAATGCTGGTATGTCTGAGGTGTTATTGTGGGATTGATGTATGAATGGTCTATACTATAATGTAATGCTGGTATGTCTGAGGTGTTATTGTGGGATTGATGTATGAATGGTCTATACTATAATGTAATGCTGGTATGCCTGAGGTGTTATTGTGGGATTGATGTATGAATGGTCTATACTATAATGTAATGCTGGTATGCCTGAGGTGTTATTGTGGGATTGATGTATGAATGGTCTATACTATAATGTAATGCTGGTATGCCTGAGGTGTTATTGTGGGATTGATGTATGAATGGTCTATACTATAATGTAATGCTGGTATGTCTGAGGTGTTATTGTGGGATTGATGTATGAATGGTCTATACTATAATGTAATGCTGGTATGCCTGAGGTGTTATTGTGGGATTGATGTATGAATGGTTTATACTATAATGTAATGCTGGTATGTCTGAGGTGTTATTGTGGGATTGATGTATGAATGGTCTATACTATAATGTAATGCTGGTATGCCTGAGGTGTTATTGTGGGATTGATGTATGAATGGTCTATACTATAATGTAATGCTGGTATGTCTGAGGTGTTATTGTGGGATTGATGTATGAATGGTCTATACTATAATGTAATGCTGGTATGCCTGAGGTGTTATTGTGGGATTGATGTATGAATGGTCTATACTATAATGTAATGCTGGTATGCCTGAGGTGTTATTGTGGGATTGATGTATGAATGGTCTATACTATAATGTAATGCTGGTATGTCTGAGGTGTTATTGTGGGATTGATGTATGAATGGTCTATACTATAATGTAATGCTGGTATGCCTGAGGTGTTATTGTGGGATTGATGTATGAATGGTCTATACTATAATGTAATGCTGGTATGTCTGAGGTGTTATTGTGGGATTGATGTATGAATGGTCTATACTATAATGTAATGCTGGTATGCCTGAGGTGTTATTGTGGGATTGATGTATGAATGGTCTATACTATAATGTAATGCTGGTATGCCTGAGGTGTTATTGTGGGATTGATGTATGAATGGTCTATACTATAATGTAATGCTGGTATGCCTGAGGTGTTATTGTGGGATTGATGTATGAATGGTCTATACTATAATGTAATGCTGGTATGCCTGAGGTGTTATTGTGGGATTGATGTATGAATGGTCTATACTATAATGTAATGCTGGTATGCCTGAGGTGTTATTGTGGGATTGATGTATGAATGGTCTATACTATAATTTAATGCTGGTATGCCTGAGGTGTTATTGTGGGATTGATGTATGAATGGTCTATACTATAATGTAATGCTGGTATGTCTGAGGTGTTATTGTGGGATTGATGTATGAATGGTCTATACTATAATGTAATGCTGGTATGTCTGAGGTGTTATTGTGGGATTGATGTATGAATGGTCTATACTATAATGTAATGCTGGTATGCCTGAGGTGTTATTGTGGGATTGATGTATGAATGGTCTATACTATAATGTAATGCTGGTATGTCTGAGGTGTTATTGTGGGATTGATGTATGAATGGTCTATACTATAATGTAATGCTGGTATGTCTGAGGTGTTATTGTGGGATTGATGTATGAATGGTCTATACTATAATGTAATGCTGGTATGCCTGAGGTGTTATTGTGGGATTGATGTATGAATGGTCTATACTATAATGTAATGCTGGTATGCCTGAGGTGTTATTGTGGGATTGATGTATGAATGGTCTATACTATAATGTAATGCTGGTATGCCTGAGGTGTTATTGTGGGATTGATGTATGAATGGTCTATACTATAATGTAATGCTGGTATGCCTGAGGTGTTATTGTGGGATTGATGTATGAATGGTCTATACTATAATGTAATGCTGGTATGTCTGAGGTGTTATTGTGGGATTGATGTATGAATGGTCTATACTATAATGTAATGCTGGTATGTCTGAGGTGTTATTGTGGGATTGATGTATGAATGGTCTATACTATAATGTAATGCTGGTATGCCTGAGGTGTTATTGTGGGATTGATGTATGAATGGTCTATACTATAATGTAATGCTGGTATGCCTGAGGTGTTATTGTGGGATTGATGTATGAATGGTCTATACTATAATGTAATGCTGGTATGTCTGAGGTGTTATTGTGGGATTGATGTATGAATGGTCTATACTATAATGTAATGCTGGTATGTCTGAGGTGTTATTGTGGGATTGATGTATGAATGGTCTATACTATAATGTAATGCTGGTATGCCTGAGGTGTTATTGTGGGATTGATGTATGAATGGTCTATACTATAATGTAATGCTGGTATGCCTGAGGTGTTATTGTGGGATTGATGTATGAATGGTCTATACTATAATGTAATGCTGGTATGTCTGAGGTGTTATTGTGGGATTGATGTATGAATGGTCTATACTATAATGTAATGCTGGTATGTCTGAGGTGTTATTGTGGGATTGATGTATGAATGGTCTATACTATAATGTAATGCTGGTATGCCTGAGGTGTTATTGTGGGATTGATGTATGAATGGTCTATACTATAATGTAATGCTGGTATGTCTGAGGTGTTATTGTGGGATTGATGTATGAATGGTCTATACTATAATGTAATGCTGGTATGTCTGAGGTGTTATTGTGGGATTGATGTATGAATGGTCTATACTATAATGTAATGCTGGTATGCCTGAGGTGTTATTGTGGGATTGATGTATGAATGGTCTATACTATAATGTAATGCTGGTATGTCTGAGGTGTTATTGTGGGATTGATGTATGAATGGTCTATACTATAATGTAATGCTGGTATGTCTGAGGTGTTATTGTGGGATTGATGTATGAATGGTCTATACTATAATGTAATGCTGGTATGTCTGAGGTGTTATTGTGGGATTGATGTATGAATGGTCTATACTATAATGTAATGCTGGTATGTCTGAGGTGTTATTGTGGGATTGATGTATGAATGGTCTATACTATAATGTAATGCTGGTATGTCTGAGGTGTTATTGTGGGATTGATGTATGAATGGTCTATACTATAATGTAATGCTGGTATGTCTGAGGTGTTATTGTGGGATTGATGTATGAATGGTCTATACTATAATGTAATGCTGGTATGTCTGAGGTGTTATTGTGGGATTGATGTATGAATGGTCTATACTATAATGTAATGCTGGTATGTCTGAGGTATTATTGTGTATGTATTTAATAATTCAATTTATTATTTATGTGTGTTATTTGATGAATTTTTTGTATGAGTGTGTATTATTTTATGTTTAATAATTTTTATATAAATAAATATAAATATTGCTGGACATTTCACACAGCGCTATCTAGCTCCAAACTAAGCAGAGTACTGTGGGAACCAGATAACTGATAGAATACTTATAATTTTTTTTGTAAATACATACTTATAATATATAGAAAAACATCCAGACCCGGAACCAATATCTGTAAATTATGCAAACATTTGTTCCACGGCGGGAATCGAACCCGGGAATACGTAGATTTATAATGTGATTTAGATTTTAATTTGACTATTTTAGTTATTATTGTTTTTAATTCTTTTAAATTAGTGTGATTGGGGAATCCGTTCTCAATTTCTGATTAAATAAATAAATACTTTTACTAAAATACTCCGTGTAAAATACGTATCAAATACCGTAAAAATATCCCGCAATATGTATTATATTTTTTATTGCTAGATTTTTCACACAGCGCTATCTAGTTCCAAACTAAGCAGAGCTTGTGTTTTGGGAACCAGATAACTGATACTTTTATACATTTTTTTTGTAAATACATACTTATAATACTAATAATAATAATAAGACTACTTATCATAATTGTATGCAAACACCAATTAGTGCGTATTCGTTCTTACGAGTTCTAATGACTTGCCTAAAAAAGGTTTCTGCAGAATAACAGCGCCGAGCTGTCGATCGGTGGCGAGGCATAATGCTGAGCTGGAACCCATTTGCTGCAGTAGCACATACACACCTACTTGCCTCCTACTTCCCTGACTATATCGTATATTTATTATTTCATTCTATTGTTCCTATGTTTGTTGAATGTAATTGTGCTTTCTCTTTGATGTTATACCTTTTGATTGTATTGTGTGAATTTGTGTGTGCTGTGGTAGCAAATAAATGTCTGTCTATGTCTATAATATATACAGAAACATCCAGACCTGGAACAAATATCTGTAGATCATGCAAACATTTGTTCCGCGGCGGGAATAGAACCCGCTACCTCCTGCGTCTCAACCGGCTTTTCGGCCACTGCACCACGGAGGTTGTCAATATTATATTGTATCCGGCTACTGGTTGAGGAACCTTGTAGGTAGGTACTGGGTGACGCGCGCGACACGCCCGCCTCCGGCCTCGGCTCGGTCGGCCGCGACTCCACGAGTCATCCGATATCCGCACAAATTGCTTCAGTTCTGTTTCCTACAGATTTATTTACTCGAGCTTTTAGTGGAACGATTCCAAATTCCATTATTGAATGAATTGGGAACAAGTAGGCAGGCACCTTTTATTATTTGGATCAATCTAATGTAAGTATCGTTATGACTTGGGTTGTACGTTTGTTTAGGCACGTAGCGTAGCGTAGGTCACAGCCACCAAAGAATACAAACTAACTATTATTGTTACTGGGCGTCGTGTCGCGTGGCGTCGGGCAACATCGTCCGTAGTAGACTGTGTGTGGTAGTACCAGTACGTAGCGCTCGTAATAGTGGCGGGCGGAGGCGCGCGCCGCCGCCGCCCGCCCGTGCCAAAGTGCCAGCGCGCCCGACATTGCCACTTTTATAATAATACACTGTTCAAAATAAATATATCAACGTGGATATTTTTACTTCACCCTGATGTCTGTCTGTTTTGTCTCCGATGTAAACAAGTCTCACCACAATTTTCGCGTAAAAAAAACATTTATGAAAGTGATATATTGAAGTGACGTCGCCGCGTCGTCGTCGCGTCGTAGGTACCACGCGCACGCGTTCAGATTCAGCTGTTGCGTGCCCAATTAGTAGACGCTCTTTGCATTGTTGTTCAGCTAGAGATACATATAGATTATAAATAATTATAACGATGAAATGACAGAGGTAAAGGGTTAAAGGAGCTCTATTTCTACGTCTCGCGTCTGTGTGATTATTATAACAATTCCGTTCAGAGTAGGCACCTAGTGTTGTTACAAGAAATACACGTGTACTTACCATTTATTTTGCAAACTCTGACACCAAGTTAAAGGTCAGTGGGAGCCAGTAGGTTATTCTAGGGCTATTCAGATTTGTTCATAGACGCAGAATGTTAGTCGGCATAATGTTGGTTTATCTGACAGGAGTTCACTCTATTCTCAGACAGGAGTTCACTCTATTCTCAGACAGGAGTTCACTCTATTCTCAGACAGGAGTTCACTCTATTCTCAGACAGGAGTTCACTCTATTCTCAGACAGGAGTTCACTCTATTCTCAGACAGGAGTTCACTCTATTCTCAGACAGGAGTTCACTCTATTCTCAGACAGGAGTTCACTCTATTCTCAGACAGGAGTTCACTCTATTCTCTGACAGGAGTTCACTCTATTCTCACTTCTCAAAGGGATTGAATGTGGTGAGGCGTTCCCTTGAGACCGCGCGTAGGCATGGCAGTGGCCGCTCGCGCTCTCACCATCTGCACTGTATCTGTGTAACATTTAGCACGCTAGCTTAATTGATAATGCATTTATTTGCTTCAATTAAAAGCTGTTTATAATATGCACAATATGCACATTATATACAGTCAGGTATCACAATAAAAGAAACTATAAAATGCTGTCAACAAACAAAATTACTAACTCATCAAATTACAATTATTTAATGAGTTGATTATTCATAATTTTTTTTTATCTTTATAATGAGCTTTATCACAATGGCAATGCCGCTCAGTTGTTACAACAAAAACACATTACTAACTAATCAAATTTGTAGGTAATCTAGAAATCAACAACCCTAGCTTGAATGAAATACAACTAAGACCATCAATGATCTGAGTTGAACTTCAACTCGTAAAGCATGACTAAATATTTAATTTTATCTGACAATGGATTTGACAATATAATGTTGCAATCAGCAGATTCTTTCAGAAATTGTTTACAATTATTAGATCGATATGCCTCGTTATGGGCACATTCCAACAAGACATGCATTAAGTCCTCCGGTACACGGCAGAGGTCACAGTTCGGTGACGGGACTTTACCCATTAGAAAAGCAAATGTCTTCGATGGAATATGACCTGAACGAAGCCTCATCGTCACTACTGCGGCTCTTCTAGATATATTATGATTATCAATCCATGGGATTCTAAAGGGTTGCGGTTGGACGGTTTTATACCAAATACCTATTTCTTTTGAACGTAAATCAAAATAATCTTCCCAGAGGTTGTAACACTGCCTCTTTATCAAATAGATACAATCAGTATAATATGGTATATTCCATTCCGTCAGTCGTAGCTTGTGCTGCTAAGTAATCAACTTGTTCATTATACTCAATACCACATTGAGAGGGAATCCATTGCAACTTAACCGATCTGTAATTAGATGTCAATTCAATAATAGTGTTCAGAACAGAATAGGCTGTCGGTGAGCCTCGGATACCCGAAGCACACCGAGCCAAATGCTGAAGCGCGCTTCTTGAGTCAGTAAACACCACCACGTCATCGTACCTATCCAATGAAACCGCGTATGAAAGAGCTTCGCTAAAAGCGATAAGCTCCGCTTCCATTATGCATACATCTGTATTGATTTTAAATTGTTGACTCAGGTTACATTGTGGGTCAAAGAAAGCTGCACCAATTCTATCTCTGGCTTTGGATCCGTCTGTAAATAATTTATAAAAATTCCTATAATGCTGGTTAATAAAATCAACACAAATTAATTTTAAACTAAAAGAATGATAACTACGTTTAGGTTTGGAAAGGTTTAGAATGTTTAAACAAACGATATTACCTAAATGAAGTGCGCTTACCCAAGTGTTCATAGAAAACATCTGTAATTGGTGGCACGTATGAATGCTTGTGTCAGCAAGATACTCGTACGATGATAACAGTAACGGTTTCTTTTTATTGCGCCAGTACCTATCGTTTTGATATTGAGATAACTCATTTATAATGTTAATGGTAATGTTATTGGTACGAGATCTTGCTTTCAACATAAATTTACCTGCTAAATACATTCTCCGTACATGCAATAGAGGGAAACATACTTCACTTTCCATTGCATGTATGGGAGTTGTTTTAATAAATCCTCCAATGATTCTTAGTGATTGATTTTGAATTGTATCTAGTTTATAAATTAAAGTTTTACTACAATTATTATATAAAAAACATCCATAATCAAGTCGACTCCTAATAATAGCAATATATAGTTTCCGTAGATGTTTGGGATGTACTCCACATCCAGACCCTGCCAATACTTTAAAAATATTTAAATACTTAGAAACTTTGATTAACAACTCCGCAATATGTTTATTCCATTTCAATGAACGGTCCAACCACATCCCCAGATATTTTACGGCAATAACTACGTCTATTGGGCTATCGTTTAAATTAAGTACAATCGGCTGTCGGTAAATACCTTTTTTAAAAATACAAACCTTCGTTTTAACAGGTGATATATCTAAGCCCAGATCAAGTAACATCGTATACATTTTGTTTAACGCCGATTGTAATTCTTTTGTTGCATCAGAAATATTTTTACGTGTTATGTACAGTGCGTAATCACTACGTATCAGCGTACTGCGAAATCACTACGTTACTAATCTCCTTACAAATATGAAGAGTTGCAATGTTAAACAGCAAAGGAGATAACGGATCTCCTTGGGCTATACCGCGCCCTCTACACTTGGATAAAATTAAATTTTCAACTTGTACACTTAAATACCTCTCCTTCAAAAATTTCCACAGCTATTTACTACAGATTTTAGAGCCAACACCCAATAGGTCCAAGTTAGAAAGCAATACGGTAATGTCGATATTGTTGTAAGCATTTTCTGTATCAATAAAGCAACCTAAAGTTATTTGATCTCTCGAGAAACCTAACTGTATTCTAGATATTAAATTACTAAGATTATCAATCGATGATTTAGTTTTCCTAAATCCTGTGGTCTCTTCATAAAACAAGTTTCGATTTTCCATAAACCACTCCAATCTTTTCGATAACATACTATGAAAAATTTTACAAAAACAAGACAAGAGAAATAGGTCGTAATGCCGATTCAGATGAGGGGTCACGACCTGGCTTAGGTATAGGTATAATACGTATTTCACGCCATTGGGAGGATACAAAACTTAATGAATAGAATAGATTGAATAATCCAAGAAGGATATTAAATGCGTTGCCTGGAAGACGATTGATCATTGAGTAAGAAATAAGATCAACACCAGGCGATGTGTCTTTCGATTTAATACAGCTTTGTAGTTCACACAGCGACAAGGGAGATTCGATTTGGGTATTACGAGATGCAAAAGTGGGATATTTTGGGCCAACAAAGTCAGGAGTCAAGTTATGTAGCAATGTCAAGTTACAAGTTATTTGCCATTGAGTCGACATAATTATTAGTTGATCTATAACCTTTCAACCATTTCATCTTACGCCACATCTCAGTTACCGATGTCGTCTCATCTATCGAGGAATAGAAATCAGAATAGGATTTACGTTTAGCACTTCTTATAAGTCGTTGTGCATCTCTTATCTTATCATTTAATGTAGCTAAATTATTAGGGGTGGGATTTTTTCTGAATAGTGTAAGAGCAAGCCGTCTTTACGCAACCGCTTTCGATAAATCGGGACTCCAATAATGTTGTGGGATAAAATGCTGTGAAGGATTTTGACTAATTTTATAAAAAGGGATATGAGCATCAGCCGCTTCATTAATAGTGTTAAGGAATAAATCATAAGTCGTTTGTGGATCCTCATTAAATATTTCAAAATTAGTAAGTTGAAACTCAATGTATTTCTTGTATCCCTCCCAATCTGCCTTTTTATAGTTTCTTTTTTTAATAAATTGAAGACTATTCATTTGATAAGAGACACCAATTATAATCATCAAATGGTCACTGCCCAGTGACTCATTAGTAACCTTCCAATCAAAGTGTAAAGCAATATCAGATGATGCTATAGAAATATCCGGGGGGGGGGGGGGGGGAGACTCCTGCAAAGTCCCATTTACATATTTAGAACGCGTAACTCCGCCATTATTCAGTGACACATAGTTATAATCTACCAACGAGTCAAAAATGTAACGACCTGTCATATCCGTCTTACAGGACCAGCTGGGGTCTTACAGCCCATTAAAATCACCTAGTATTAGCGTATTGCAAGTTTTAAAAGAAAATACTTCGTTCCAGCCACTTTGAGAGGTTCGTACAGATGGAGGGCAATATATAGAAATAATATACTTAACAAAATGACAATTAAAAACTTTAACACAAATACCTTCAATTCCAGGGTTGGGTAATTGAAAGGGTATTAATTGCGTTTTAATGGATTTATGCGCTAAAATGGCCACTCCACCATACGAGTCCTCGCGATCCTGCCGAAAGATACTATAGTCCTTAATTCTAAAATTAATTTCACTGTTGAGCCAGGTTTCACTCAGAACGGCTACATGAATTTTTTCACTACAATGTAACTGTTCAAATTCCACTTGTTTAGGCCGAACACTCTGTGAGTTCCACTGTAGGATGTTAATTTTACATTTTAAACCCATTATAAACTAAAAAAGTTTTTAAAAGGCAGATCCCTGAGGTACTGCCCCGCCACCGATACTAACCATTCAATAGATAATGAAACTGACTGGACTATCTTTATCTTCATACTATCTTGTGAAAATACTATTAAAATCAATTTAGAAATCAATTGCTTAAAACTCAGCTTAGATTTATATTTCTCTCTTCTCTCTTTTCTTGCGCTCATTTCATTTTCTGACTCCTCGAAAACATTACTAAGCCCTGCTTCTGACTCAGACGAAATATCCTAGTTAAATTCTTCATTTTGACTACGATTTCTTTTGTTATTTTTCTTCTTTCGGGGTTTTTCCTGCATATACTGAGAAATATCCATTGGGCATGGTTGAGTAGATGATGTTGCATCAGCAATACTGTCAGTATTGTCACGGCGCGTCGTATTTTTAACTTTACTCGCATACGATGTCATAATATTTGAGTGATTAAGTATTAGTGAACGAGCAGGTGTAGCGGCAGGCACGGACTTAGGCAACTCACATGTGGGCGTAGATAAGGATGGTTGTTCATCATACACGGCAGGGGGTTCTGGGGGAACATACATCTGTATGGCTTTTCTGTAAGAACAGTTTGACTCCGCCATTAGGACTCGTAGACGTTTTTCTTTTTTTAAAATAGGGCATGTTCTATCTAACGACATATGACAACCAGTGCAGTTAATACATTTAAGTATTATGGTCTCACAGTTAGCATGGCCTTTTCCACACTTAGGGCATAAAATCTTTTTAGTAGGGCACATGCGTAATGTATGTCCAAATCTCCAACATCTTGAGCACTGGGTGACAGAAAACACGTACGGTTCTACAACAATCTTCATCCCATATATAAACACACTAGTTGGCAAAGTGGGGCCCTTAAAACCTAGACGAATAGACTCGCTTTCTTCCCATCCCGAACCGTCCTGAGTCCTTCGCCTCAATCTTTTCACAGCAATCAGTTCATACGTACTTGGAATAAGAGTCAACATGTCATTTTCGGTTAAGTCTAATTCCACGTCCTTAATCACTCCATAAGAGACAACTACTTCTAATGGTTTCTGACATCTCCAACCTAAATCTTGCAGAGGTTTTTTTTCGGCGCTATCTGCGTTATCAAAACTGTATAAACACCTTATAAGGGTTAAGGTATTTCACACGATTAATATTCTGAATCTTGTAGGTATCTAATAACTTGGCTAACGCAAACTGTTTAGGTAATTTGTCTGGGCAACTGACGTATATGTCTACTTTCTGCACCATTCTCTTTCCGTTTCTTCCAACCGTTATCCATTGTTCTTCTTTATCAGTCTCTCATCCTCTCTTACTTGGTCTCAACTGTGCTTCAATTTTCTCCATTTCCTGTGAATCCACTGGTAAAACAGTCTCCACTAACTCAACATAACTAGTATTATCCTCGATTAAAATGTAATTCATCATTTCTTCCTCCATCATTAAGTCCTCCGCCATGATGAAAGTGGTGCACTAACAAATGCACCTCATTATATCAAGCGTAAGTACGTATGTAATTAGGCGATAAGCGCAGCAATCGAAACGATACCTGTGTTTAACGCACTAGCTCACGGCGAACTGATTATTCATTATTATAACGTCAAATATGGAAATATATAATATATATAATGGAAAGGACTGGGCATCAATATTAACGGCGAATACATCACTCACCTTCGGTTTGCCGACGATATTGTGGTCATGGCAATGTCGATGGAAGAGCTGAGCACGATGCTCGAAGGCCTCAATCGAGTCTCCCAACGGGTATGGCTTAAAATGAACATGGACAAGACGAAAATTATGTCGAATGTCCATGTCGTCCCTGCCCCAGTTATGGTTGAGAACTCGGCTCTTGAAGTTGTCGACGCGCATGTATCCCTAGGACAAACAGTCCAATTAGGTAGGTCCAACTTCGAGAAAGAGGTCAATCGTCGAATCCAACTCGGATGGGCAGCGTTTGGGAAACTTCGCAACATCTTTTCGTCCAACATACCTCAGTGCCTTAAGACGAAAGTCTTCAATCAGTGTGTGTTACCAGTGATGACACATGGAACCGAGACGTAGTTCTTCACTATTGGCCTTATGAATAAGCTCAGAGTCGCTCAACGAACCATGGAGTGGGTGGGCTCGGGGTTTCTCTACGGGATCGAATCAGAAATGAGTAGATACGTAGGAGAACTCAAGTCACCGACATAGCCCGACTAATTAGCACGTAGAAGTGGCAATGGGCAGGCCATATATCGCGCAGAACAGATGGCCGATGGGGCCAGAAAGTTCTCGAGTGGAGGCCACAGACCGGCAAGCGCAGCGTAGGACGTCCACCTACAATATGGGCAGACGACTTGGTAAGAACCGCAGGTCGGCGTTGGATGCAGGCCGCTTCCAACCGTAGGCCTTTGTCCAGCAGTGGACGTCCTACGGCTGATATGATGATGATGATGATAACTATCAAAATATTGCCACGAAATGCATAACCAACTTGACCTTGACCTACAGTTCCATTCGAATTACCGGTACCGGGAGTTCATGCTAATAGGTACCTGCTTTTTGGTGTACAAGTTGCAGTTATTCCAAATTTCAGACTTTTCTCTATATTTGTGTCACTAAAGCTACAAGAATACCAAATTTCAGCACTGTGGGGTCACTGGTGCACCCTGTGAACTTCGTCAAAGTTCTGTTTTTATTATGGCTAATAACTTAATGACCACAAAGTTTAAACTAAAAATGAGGTCGAAATGTACTAATGAAGAACTTTCATTAGACGTGTCACTTTAGCAGAATATATAGTCTCATTTAGTTTTTTGAACTGTAAACTTCTTTAGGCGCGTTGAGCATTGTTTAAATGAGAAAAACCATTGAACTCGCGACACTATAACCGACACCTGTCACTGACTACTGACACTGACTGTTACTGACACCTCTGTATATGATTGCGCGCGGGCTCTGAATGATCTAGTCGGATACCTAGTTGCTAATATTTTAATACGGACAAAGTGACTGGCTGGATTGGAATAAATGGGGGATTAAATCAGGACCAAAATTAGTTTCCAGAAAAAAGTTCAGTTGCTTCACCTCGCGAAGTACACAACACTACACTTTTCTGTTCTTATTTCACAGCAGTTTCTTTATTGACTTATTTCGGCACAGAGCACTTAAGTATCTAAGTAAGTAGCAAGCAGTTAGCATCTGTAGTGTGGTCTGCTTTTAATCAAGTTTTCACTTCTGTCGGCACCTCCGGAGTGCCACTTTTTTTTACCCTACCCCTTTTGGATCCTAATATATCAAGAACCACCACACATTCTTAGCTCATTTAGTTACACCATGATTGTGCAATTACTACCTATATACCAAATTTGAAGATGATCGGATCAATGCTTCGAAAGTTATCCTCGGACATACAAACATACTTACATACAACGCCGATTTGTTCAAGTAATTTTAAGTATGATAATGAGAGGTTGGAGTTCAAGAGAGGTAATAAAAATAAAAATTGTACTATCCGATCAAGTAGCACGTCTAATGAAAGGTCTTCATTAGTACATTTCGACCTTGTAGTTTTCGAGTTATTACAATAATAAAAACCGGCCAAGAGCGAGTCGGACCCGCGCACGAAGGGTTCTGTACCATTATCTATAAAAACGGCAAAAAATCATGTCTGTTGTATGGGAGCCCCACTTAAATATTTATTTAATTCAATAGTACAGTTCTATTTATCTACTTTATTTGAGGTTGTTTCCAATTAAGATAGACCTCTAAATTGTATGAGCGCCCATACAACTCAGGGGACTATCTTAATTGGCGTCAACTATGTATGTATGGGGACACCCATTAATTTTAACATTTTTTTTTTTGAATTTCGCTTTTATTTGTGCTTTAAGACCTCTTGTCCGTCTGTCCGTCTGTCTGTCCGTGTGTCACCACCGATTTTCTCAGGAACGGGTGAGCCTAGAAAGTTGAAATTTATACCAGATACTGAGGTCCCTATTAGGTGTATAAAAATTAAGGTCCTGAGTCAACACGATAAAAATATATGGACAAGTTTAGATTTTCGCGTAAACTTACCAGTAAAAGTACCAAAATTTACTTTACATTTCAACTTTTTTTCATTTATCGTAATTTTCCCTTTACTTGTGCTATAAGACCTTGCTTTTAACCAAAATTGACAATTCTAGGTCAACTGGAAGTACCCTATAGGTTTTGGGTCGAAAACCTATAAATGGTAGGTTCCGTTGACCTAGAATCACGAAATTTGGCAAACGCTTTTTGCCAAATTTCGTGATTCAACGGTGAACGGAAAGTAACCTAGGTTTTGATTCTAGGTGAACGGAAAGTAACCTAGGTTTTGATTCTAGGTGAACGGAAAGTAACCTAGGTTTTGATTCTAGGTGAACGGAAAGTAACCTAGGTTTTGATTCTAGGTGAACGGAAAGCAACCTAGGTTTTGATTCTAGGTGAACGGAAAGTAACCTAGGTTTTGATTCTAGGTCAACGGAAAGTAACCTAGGTTTTGATTCTAGGTGAACGGAAAGTAACCTAGGTTTTGATTCTAGGTGAACGGAAAGTAACCTAGGTTTTGATTCTAGGTGAACGGAAAGTAACCTAGGTTTTGATTCTAGGTCACCGGAAAGTAACCTAGGTTTTGATTCTAGGTGAACGGAAAGTAACCTAGGTTTTGATTCTAGGTGAACGGAAAGTAACCTAGGTTTTGATTATAGGTGAACGGAAAGTAACCTAGGTTTTGATTCTAGGTGAACGGAAAGTAACCTAGGTTTTGATTCTAGGTCAACGGAAAGTAACCTAGGTTTTAATTTACTTATTTTTCTTTATGGATTATTTTTGTATTCCTTTTGAGGTACGGAACTATAATACTTCAAAATGGATCACATCTCTGAATATCGTCTCAAACTCAAGTGACTACCTACTCGCCTTCGCCGGAATGCTCATATCCTTTCTCTGCTTTACAACATACCATACCATAATCCCTTAACCCCCTCCTATTTGAAGGAGCGATTTGAGTTCCTTCATTCTTCCAATCCCCGCCAACACTGGTCGCCTGAAAATTGATTGCTAAAAACGCCAGCCCATAGTACTAGTTTCTATGATAGCTCTTTTACCGACCGAGCATTACGTCTATGGAACGGATCACCAGTCTATTAGCTCCATTCTTAGCTACATTTAAATCTAGGGTAAAAAGCTTATATAAATCAGAAACGTCGTAGTATCGCACATAAGTTGTCTGTCCTATGTAACTAATGCATGTATTATACATTTTATATATATATATATATATACATATACGTCAGTTTGTATGATAAAGTATTTAGGTATTAGTTGCACTCCCTTCATCCATATCTTTTATATGAAATGAAATGTCTGTAATTTTTATTTTTTAATGTGTACAATAAAGTGTTTTCATTCATTCATACGGAAATCTAAAAAGAGGTTGAGATAATAGTACTGCCGATAATAATTCTTGGCAATAATGCTTGCCCCAGAGAGGTCATGAAACACAACTAGTGGTTCGCGCCGAACTGAGATCTCGCCTTTACTCTCCGATTAAAACAAACAAATATTATTTATAATCTTTCACCTCTTTGACTATCAAAATAGTGTCACGAAATAAATAACCAAGTTACTTGACCTACAGTTTCATTCAAATTTTAGGTAACGGGAGTTCATGTTCATTGGATCCTCTTTTTTGGGGTACAAATTGCAGTTATTTTGGATTTCAGACTTTTGCCTATATTTGTGTTACTAAAGCTACACGCATACCAAATTTCAGCATTGTGGAGGTGACTGGTGTACCCTGGGAATTATGTCAAATTTCCCTTTTTATTATGACTAATAACTCAAAAACTATAAAGAGTTAACGAAACATAAAAACAAAATCTAAATGTACTAATAAATACCTTTCATTTGACGTCCCATTTCACTAATTTTCATTTATTTTACCCCTCTGGAACCCCAATATTTCAACAACCTTCCAACATTTTTAGCACATTTAGTCACACCAAAATTATGCCATCACTATCTACCTATGTATTAAATTTGACGATGACCGTATCAACGCTTTGAAAGTTATCCTCGGACAAACATACATACATACAACGCAGATGTGTCCAAGTTAATTTAGAGATCTCGCTTCGCTCGATGAATAAGTTACAATGTAGGTTAGTACAGTAGGTACTCTTATAGAAGCAAGGCGCGTGTCATTCCAGGGATCGGTCTCGCGACAAAGGAGACTGCGGTCGCTTTGAGCCGCCGCGCCCGCGTCCACGTCCGCGCAACCTTCGTCTGGATATCACACCGCAAGTAACTCTTCATACCACGTGTTTTATTATCCATTGTGTTTGGGTTCACTGCCATTGCCTAAACAATAGATCTACGAGTACTCTGCTACGATGATGGTATATAAGTTTCACTTCATAATCATAGCTAAAATACTTATCTTACAAATATCTTGTAAACAAACAATGTTAGTTGTTCTGCCGAGTGTCCTCTTCATTATCGATATCGCCGCTGTTTCAGCGCAACCCTTCGCTTCGGTAAATCAGGAATTAGGTTTTACGATTGATAGTTGTTTTAGCCTCAAGGCAAACGCCTATGTTGGTTGTAGTACAACATACCAATATATTATGATTATGTACCTTCTTCCAAAAACTTTTTTTACGAATTGAACTAATTATAGTGTGCGTTCTGCGCACAGCGCGATATCTACTTACATCTCATGCTAACTACCTACCTCATTTTAACTGGAAACAAAATAAGGATTTGTTGTAATTCATTCATTATGATTATAGCATGTTATTAGCTAGTGGTTCGCCCCGAACTGATGTCTCGCGAGTCACCCAAAAAACAAAAAAAATATCACACTAATATTAAAAATACGAAAGTTTGGATGTTTGTAACTCAAAATAACGTCGTAACGGCTTAACCGATTTCAATGAAATTTAGTATGTACCTACGTAGATAATAACCTGGATTAATACATAGGCTACTTTTTATCCCATAAATCAGGTCCCATGGGATAAATAATGGGGTGTCAAGTCAAGTTGCAACAGCGAGTTTAGCTTTATTTCTAGGTAACCTACACATTTAGTAGTGTATCGCGTACGAGGTCGTGGGCAACCGCTAGTTATTCATAATCTTTGGTTAATAAAATAGTCCCAAGAAATGCATAACCATCTAACTTGACCACCATTTTCATTCAAATTACAAGTAACGGGGGCTTATGTTAAGTAACTCTTTTTAGAGGTAGAAATTGCAGTTATTTTAGATTTCAGAACTTTTTCTTTAATTGTGTTAATAAAGCTACACGAATACCAAATTTCAACACTGTGGGGTCACCGGTGCACCATGTGAATTTCAACACTGTGGGGTCACCGGTGCACCATGTGATTTTCAACACTGTGGAGTCACCTGTGCACCATGTGAATTTCAACACTGTGGGGTCACCGGTGCACCATGTGAATTTCAACACTGTGGAGTCACCGGTGCACCATGTGAATTTCAACACTGTGGGGTCACCGGTGCACCATGTGAATTTCAACACTGTGGAGTCACCGGTGCACCATGTGAATTTCAACACTGTGGGGTCACCGGTGCACAATGTGAATTTTGTGGAATTTTGTCATAATTTATTTTTGATTATGCCTAATAACTCAATAACTACTAAAAATGAAAGAAAAATAAACACGGCGTCGAAATATACTAACGAAAACCTTTCATTAGACGTCCCACTTGACCTAATAATCTCATTTTAGTTTATTTTTACCTCTCTTGAACCCCAATATCTCGAAAAACCTCCCACATTTTTAACTCATATAGTCACACCAGGATTGTGCCATCACTGCCTACCTATACATCAAATTTCACAATGATCAGATCAACGCTTCAAAAGTTATTCTCGGACAAACAAACTACATAGCTCTATAAATAATGGCATACATAATGTTAATAGATAGGTGTAGATAAGATAGGTGTCCTTTGGCGCGGACGAAGCAGCTCATGTAAACGAGTAAACTGGTTAATATCAGGTTTCTTAACATTTGGTACTCGCGATACAATCTAATGCTAATAATACTCTATGAGATATTATTATTTTTGGGGTTCCGTATTCGAACACGAAACACTCGTCATATCTGCCTGTCTGTCTGTCTGTCTGTCATGTCGTTCTGTCCAGCCAGAGTTACAAACGCTTAGCCGTTTTGCTCGCTACTAATGGTTCGCCCCGAACTGAGATCTCGCGAGTCACCCAAAAAACAAAAAAGTATTAATTGTAATGTTTGAGTTTTTGACTATCAAAATAGTGCCATGAAATGCATGTCCAAATTACTTGACCTACAGTTTCATTAAAATCACAAGTAACGGGAGTTCGTGTTCATTGACGACCTCCGTGGCGTAGTGAACGAATAACCGGCTGAGACGCACGAGGTAGCGGGTTCGATTCCCGCCGCGAAACAAATGTTTGCATGATCTACAGATATTTGTTCCGGGTCTGGTTGTTTCTCTATGAGTATGTATTTACAAAAAAAAAAGTATATAAGTATTCTATCAGTTATCCGGTTCCCATAGTACAAGCTCTGCTTAGTTTGGGGCTAGATAGCGCTGTGTGAAATGTCCAGCAATATTTATTTATTGGTTATACTTTTTAGGGGTAGAAATTGCAATTATTCTGGATTTCAGACGTTTTCCTATATTTGTGTCACTAAAGCTACATGTATACCCAGCCTGCGAATATTCTCAAATTTCAGTTTGAGGTTTGTTTATTTGTTACTCAATCACGTCGGACGAACTGATTTCGATGAAATTTGGGGTGGAGATAGATTATGACCTGGATTCAAACATAGGCTACTTTTTGTTTACAAACAACGCGTACGACGCCGCTGGCGGAAGCTAGTTATTTATAATTAATCGATCAAAGCGAGATCTCCGATTTAACTTGAACGAATCGGCGTTGTATGTTAAGTATGTTTGTTTGTCCGAGAATAACTATATACGCGTGAAATTTGATATATTGGTGTGATGGTAATGAGCTACAAATTGGGGGGTTGTTGAGATATTCGGGTTCAAGGGGGAGAGGGGGGGGGGGGGGGAACAAAGTGGGACTATTCGGGAAATTAGCACGTCTAATGAAAGGTCTTTATCAGTACATTTCGACCTCGTTTTTATTTTTAGTTTAATCTTTGTAGTTTTAAAGTTATTAGCTATATAAACTGAACTGTGACGATATTCCCAGGGTACACCAGTGACCCCACAGTGCTGAAACTGAACTGTGACGATATTCACAGGGTACACCAGTGACCCCACAGTGCTGAAACTGAACTGTGACGATATTCACAGGGTACACCAGTGACCCCACAGTGCTGAAACTTGGTATGCGTGTAGCTTTAGTGACACAAATATAGGGAAAATTCTGAAATCCAGAATAACTGCAATTTCTACCCTTACAAAGTATGAACCAATGAACATGAACTCCCGTTACCTGTAATTTGAATGTAAATGTGGGTAAAGTTATTTGGTTATTTATTTCATGCCACTATTTTTATTGTCAAACATTACAAATAATATTTTTTTTGTATTGTTAAATGGGAGACTCGCGAGATCTCAGTTCCGCGCGAACCACTAGTTTATTACGTATTCTATCATTATTAAATGTGGCGTTTCATTTTAAATATTGTGTTTGTGTTTAAGATTTTTAGATGGATTTATAATCTGAAATAAATGAGTTGATAATTAAAGCAATATCTCACCAAATGCCTCTCCACAATGCGATGCATAGGCACGATCAAATACATACCTATTCATATAAACTATACATACACGGTAACTATATAACGGTAATTACGGACGAGTGTACGTCCGTAATTACCGTTATACAGATTATGAGCGAGCGTTGCGAACGAATGTGATATTTATGGCCGCACTTTACGGCAATCACTTGTACATTTTGTGCGGTCGCCCTGCGAAGGTCACTTAAGAATATTGAATGGGCATCTGTTCGGAGAAATGAAAATAAACTCGGGCCGGAGCCGCGAGTAACGCGGACGGTGCGCGCGCGCGCTGCCACCGGGTAGTCGAGTGTTGGGAACAGTAACCAGCCAGCGCATTCCACAAGCACGCACACATCCCATGTACAGTCGCCAAGAGCGATCGCGGCCGCGTGTACTTGCTTTGCCCACCAGCCCACCAGTTACCACTAAAACCAACCATACAAAATGAATTACCTTCCCACTTTATTCAAAGGCGCTGAACTGACGTTACGTGATAAATATTTTTTTAAATACAAAGGGCTAAGCCAAATAACCGGACGTATGTCCCTCGTTGTTCAAATCAATAAATGAGTGTGCTAGCTTCATTCGAAACATGCAAACGAATACGTTTTCAAATTGGATACACTTGACTCTTGTCGACTGTACGTGGGTCACACTGAATGTTTTTAGATAATAAAAAACCGGCCAAGTGCGAGTCGGACTCGCGCACGAAGGGTTCCGTACCACTATCTATAAAAAAGGCAAAAAATCACGTTTGTTGTATGGGAGCCCCGTGTAAATATTCATCATCATCATCAGCCAGCAGACGTCCACTGCTGAACATAGGCCTCCCCCTTAGATCGCCACAACGAGCGGTTGGTAGCCGTTTGCGCCCAACGGCTCCCTGCGATTCTTACTAGATCGTCGGTCCACCTTGTGGGGGGCCGGCCTACACTGCGTCTTCCAGTCCGTGGTCTCCACTCGAGAACCTTTCTTCCCCAGCGGTTATCGGTTCTACGAGCGATGTGGCCTGCCCATGTAAATATTAATTTAATTTAATTATTTATTTTAAAGTGCATATATAACTAAATGTTCTGTGAATATTTCAAGCGTCTATCTGTTGCCGTTATCAATATCGAGCAAAAAAATCACGTCTGTTGTATGGGATGGGAGCCCCCCTTATAAATTTATTTTATTGGTTTTAGTATTTGTTGTTATAGCGGCAACAAAAATACATCATCTGTGAATATTTTAACTATCTACCTACCAGGGTTCATGAGATACAGCCTGGTGACAGACGGACAGACAGATAGATAGGCAGCGGAGTCTTAGTAATAGGGTCCCGTTTGACCCTTTGACTACGGAACCCTAAAAACGGAGAGATGTAGAAGCCTGTTAAGGCGCTAACCGTAGCCGATGACCTTGAGCGAATGGGCGTAGCTATTGTTTCGGCCCCGCACCAACCGCACCTTCCGCCACACGCATCTAACCGACCAGCAAATAGGTGAGTGCGAGGCAGACGAGCACAACCCTCTCGTATGACAGTCAGCGGTCCACTGCCGCCCGTCGCCCGCGCAACCACCTTCTAAGGGGACGCCCGCTAGTTATTCGGAAAAATTGAAAATAATTAATTGCCACGTGAAAGTCCGTCGCAGCACAGCATCATTTGTTCAACTTGAAGGTTAGTCTTTGCCCACATTTAGGTGAAAGAAAATTACAAAATTTTACGTCGTTTAGAGATTGAATGAAATTGTAAGTCGAAAACAGCTAGATTTAGTTATTGTTTTTCTGATAGTAATTAAACTGGTACAACTATTTTGTATGTTCACTTTGCAGATAAAAGGTCAATGAATGACATATATTTTTTTGAGCACATAAAACTGATTCCTCCCTGAGGAGAAAGCCTCCTAATAAGACCAATCAGCTACTTTTGAAAAAACCTTCAACTGTGTACAACCAACACAAATTTTCACCTTCAGATTTCCACCTGTTTCAGTCTCTTCAGAATTCTTTAGGCAGTGTCAGGTTAACATCACGACAGGACTGCCAAAACTACTTGTCGCGGTATTTTGTTCAGAAGCCCCAAAATTTCTATAGCAATAAGATCATGTCCCTACCTACAAGATGGCAAAAAGTTATCGAACAGAATGGTGCCTACATACTTTAGTTAAATGTAAATAAACTATACTAAAAAATGTTTTGAAATTTCTTAAAAAATGGGAAGGAACTTTTTCCCCAACTTAATATAAAGATAGATTTAATAGATTATTTTATTACCAACTAATGTAACCCACGTATCGCAAATAAATTAATCTTTATCTTATCTTATCTTTAGGTTGCAGCGCGAAAGGAATGTGGCGCTGGTAAAGTAGTACCGCCTAGTCTAGTCGGTGCTGCGCGTGCGATATCAGCTTCGAGTAGAGGGCGCCCTATAAATAGCAAACAACAGGTGCGGCCGTGCGTTAGTTATCCTCCGTCGTCCGAGACACGTTCTCGGAGACCCGGATGACGAAATCACCTCTGCTAATGCGGAAGGTGAGTCATCTATATCAGACAGAGCAAACACTTCACAGAAACACCGACCTCGCCGGCGAGGTCGACGAGTCCCTTCAGTCGCCGCTTATACGAGGTACAGACATGTACCCGGGCGTTTCTCTCCTATCCCCATCCCGGCAACAGCCCAAGCCGAGGTTCGTACCTAAGTGGTGCCCTTGCGCTAGTTGCCTAAAAAACTTACAGGGCTGAGCGCCATCTGCGCTCGCCAAAAGTTCGGTTAAGCTGTCACGGCCTCAGAGGCCAACAGCGAGATTAGTCCATACGAAAAAAAAAAAAAAAAAAGGCCGTGCGTTAGTTGCGGCGACCGCGGCGCGCGCCGCTGTCTGCCGGCCACCGCCACATTCCACTCCAAGTTCAGCGAGCGCGCCCTCTACTCTAGCCAACTGCCCACGAATCAGCTAACTCCTCCACATTCTGGAATAATACCGACTGACACCTTACCGCTATCTTATTTGCAAATAAAGGAACTTTTCCCGATAAACCGGTTAATATAGAGAGAGTAGTGTAGGAGTGAATTGATCCGCGGCTAAGACGCTGTTTAGGCGCATTAGCGTGCGACGCGTGACGCCGCCTTACATATTACATAAATATATTAGGTATATAATAATTATGTGTTTAGTATTGATTGTTTAGTCGAGTGGCCTGGCCTACCTGTGCCGAGTAAAATAGGTCGATGCGTATAATGGATTCAGTTTGATGATAGACAACTGAACCCAGATGGTTGTCTGGAAGAGATCGCTTATCTAGAAATATATAAGACCGCCGGTTATATTTTGCAATACTCGTAAGTATTTCTTTTGTTGTTAACATGTTGGTATTTACATATGTTAAAGAAGAAAGAAATACATTGTTGTACAAGGGCCGTAAGCGATCAATTGCATCCCAGATATTATGGTATACGAGCGAGCGAAATCGAGCGAGGACGCTATGAGACGAGGGTGCTAATGATCGCGCACACCCGAGTATAACACATAACGAATGCGAGGGAATTAAAAAAAGTCTTTATAACAGTTTGTTACTAAAAAGAAAATTAGCGTTCCCGGTATCCATTGTTTTTATTCACTGCAAAACTATTGTCTCTTTTATTTAATCGAAATAAGATTTGTCCTGCAGATTGTACTTCAGTTTAGTATATTACGGATGCAACGAGCCTCATTCTATTTTCAAATTTACTTATGATCAACTTTCATAAAATACATTTTCATCCCATCTATTCGAAATGAGGCGAAGGCTTCCTCGATAAGTGCGCGCAAAATGGATCATTCTGGCGCACTTAATAACAGTGACGAAATGACTTTTGAATTTGGAACGATATATAATAAAATAGTTTGAACAATTCGCTTCGGTATTTCTGGCCGGTAATAAAAAAGCGCGCCTGCCGACCGACGTCAACCAAATTTAAAAAAATTCGCGGGAACTTCTTATTCGTTATTTTATTACTTTTTATCAAAATATTACAGACAATTTTAATTTGATTCACAAAAATTGAAAAAAAAGATGAGTTCTAGC
This sequence comes from Philereme vetulata, assembly GCA_918857605.2. NCBI lineage: Eukaryota > Metazoa > Arthropoda > Insecta > Lepidoptera > Geometridae > Philereme > Philereme vetulata. The sequence continues at coordinate 6,299,693 of OU975482.1, forward strand.
AGTGAACGTGAAATATTAACTCCAAAAAGTGTAAAGTTAAATGCATAAACTGACATAAACAATTTACCACCATATATATCAGATAAGGCGAAAAATAAGGCAAAAATTCACAAGCGCGTAGTTGACCGTATTAAATTACGGCTTTTCTCAGTTAATCCACCGATTCAACCTTTGTCGCCGCGCCCATCCACTTCAAAGCAGCGTGAAATGTCACCATTGACTCAACATGATCATCAAGCAGAGTCTGAAGTTATTACGAATACCCAAGTGATAAATAATTCGACGACATTTTCTGTTCCCAACAAAACAGTTAATATAAACTTTCAACATTGCGAAACCGTATCTAATATTAATGTAAATTTGTAAATTAGTTATGTATATATAAATATACGTCACTACTAAAAGCATCTCTTATTTATTTATTTCATAGAGGAGGAAGGAAAGCAGAGTGTGCCACACGGTACCAAAATTATTTAATCTCGAGCGACGACGTACTTTGGATCCCTCGCTACGCTTAGGATTCTACTTTAGAATTCTTCGCTTCGCTCTGGATGCATATAATCGCTCTCGCCCTCAATACATTATTTTGGTACCTTGTGACACAATCTATTATTATTTGTTCCCACATAATTTAACACACTAAATATTGCACACACATACAATTACATGTACCTAATGATAATGTTGCGTGGGGAATGGGGATGGAGACCAAACGGAAACCAAACCCCTGTCTCAGCATTCGCTGCTTCGAACCACGATGCGTAGGACACAGCGCTGCTTTTCTGACAAGGTCTAAGTAAGTGAGGACACGGACGGAACAGACGACGGTAGACAGTAGAAACAATAAGGTACGTAAATACTGCAACAAGTTATATACGAAAGTAATAAAATAGTTTAAATAATACTGTAATAGGTATGTAGGTACATTTTATTGAAACTATATGAATTAAATAGATAAATACATACTTACAAAAGATACAGGTTAGCTTGTAGCAACAAACACCTAGCGCCATCTACAACTAATTCCGAGGCACACGCCTCATACTACTGTAATCATTTGCTGTTATTTTAGTGTGCATGATCGATTTATCGTACGTGCTGTACAATAAAGCAGTTTTCTATTATATTCCATCCATTTTATAGTGGTCTGGTGCTGGTTCGCAAGTGGTGAGAGATGTATCGATATGCGGAGTCAGAACGGACACTTGTTTGTTCCCATCATCGCTGGAAACATGTAGACGGCTTCATTAGTTCTGAGTCGTGCTTGTGAGGTGTGCGGACGGTGCGTTGCCGATACTGTTTTCGTTGTCTTTCATAACCGTAAGTACCTGCAGCAATCGCTAATAAAATAATAATTAAAAATAAAACCGGACAAGTGCGCGGACCAAGGGTTCCGAAAAGATATTTTTAGGGTTTCGTACCTCAAAAGGTAAAAAAAGGAATGCTTATAAGATCACTTTCTTGTTCTTCTGTCTGTCCGTGTGTAACTACCAATTTTTTCAGGAACGGGTGGACCTAGCAAGTTGAAATTTATACCAGATACTGAGGTATATAGTCCCTATTAGGTGTATAAAAACCAAGGCGCCGAGTCAACACTATAAAAAGATATGAGCAAATTTAGATTTTCGCGAAAATTTGTAATTACCATAATTTTCCTTAATTTTCAATTTAATTTATTTTTCGTAATTTTCCCTTTACTTGTGCTATAAGACCTTGATTTTAACCAAAATTGCCAATTCAAGGTCAACCGGAAGTACCCTATAGGTTTTGGGTCGAAAATCTATATGGTAGTTCCCGTTTACCTAGAATCACGACTTTTGGCAAAAAGCAAGGTCTTACAGCACAAATAAAGAAAAAATCCAAAAATACAAAAATAAGGTAAAAAAATAAAATTGTGCTATTGAATACAATAAGTATTTAAGTGGGGCTCCCATACAACAGACATGATTATATTGCCGTTTTTATAGATAATGGTACGGAACCCTTCGTGCGCGTGTCCGACTCGCACTTGGCCGGTTTTTTATGTGATACTAACTGACCAATCCGCAGTTTTGCACGCGTAGTTTTTCAATAAACACATTACCTTCCTTCTGCGCAGTTTCGTAAAAAATAGCCTATATGGATAATGTACGATTCTAATTGTGAGAGAATTTTTAAAATCGGATCCGTAGTTTTTGATTTTATTAGTTGCAAACTTACAAAAACACAAATCTTTCCTCTTTATAATATTAGTATACCTAAGTATTAGTATATTAGTTAACTACAAGTTAACTTAATAACAAATCAACATAATTTAGTAAATAAATAAAACTGAAGTTGATAATAAACGTCACATAGAGTTGGTACCTAGGTGTTGGTATATTCGTGGAGCGGGATGGCTAGATCGCGAAAGCTTTCAAACCGTCACAACTCTTCCGATGTGTCCATTATAAAGTTAGCGTCCATAGAAGCCATATACTCGTAGAAGCGCAGCGATGCGTCGCTACTTCTTGTTCCCTAGTGGTTGTACGCAGCGCAATCCCGCGGCGCGCGAGCCGACACTACGCGTACAACTAACTCATCCAACTAACATTTTAGTGTTTGCCAACGTTTCTTTTCATCGCCCATATATTTTATATTAGTAGGTAGGTATGAAGCGCGTGGATATTTACGAGGGACATCATTTTTACGATTCCGTTTGTTAGGATACCTACAACAACAACGCTTTTCCGAAATGACGCACAAAGTAACTGTTTAATCGGCTGTCAAATGACACCGAAACATTTCCGCCCACGGACGTTATTACAGTGTGACACGTGTGTCGTGTGCGGTGTCAATACCAACAGTCCAGAGTGCTCAGTCGTGCAAACTGTCGACACGGCGGAGATTAACGAAGCTGCAAACTTATAGTTTCTTTCAAAGAATCAAAGTCGCGCGACAGACGGCACGACACTGTGGCGGGCGGGTGTCGCGCGCGCGACGCCGACGGACGCCCGGCGCCAGAGGTTACGTTCCCCACGAGATGTGGCCGGTGTCGCCGGAAACGTCGGACGCCGGCCGACGGACATCCAGTTTTACACTTCTCTTTTCGACCTTACATTTTTATTCGCAAGCCGTGCGCTTCTTGTTCAATTTTTACTTTTATTGGACATGCAACGCATTCGGCTTTTAAACGAGGAAATACTTACAAAATAAAACTTGTAAATAGTACGCGGCGCGGCGCCGCGCTCGTCGTGCCGCGCCGCGGCAGTTTGCGTTTAGTTCGGAAGTAGGCTCCGTCGCTGCTCAATGCTGACATTTAGCGGCTCAATTATAAATGCCGCTGGACTTGAGCTCACCGCTGGCCGCTGGGCGGATCTTGATCTATTTTGCTAGTTCCCTTTGTAACCCCTTGCATGTTTAAACATTGAAATATAAACTTCGCACGCGTGGTTTCTTAATAAAAAATAGCGTATGTGTGAATCTAGGTTATAATCTACGTACACAACAAATTTCATCGAATTCTGTTAAGCCGTTACGACATGATTGAGTAACAAACAAACAAACGTAAACAAACATCCAAACATTTATAAATGATGAGAGACTGATTCGTTCGTTTATTCAAACATTGATTTTATCCAAACACTGTAATATTTTTTTTAAGAAATGCTGAGCGACGCCGATGATATTGAAATCCATCGATGAATAACGCTACAGCAAACTTCCTCCCTTTCTCCCCCTATTTTCTCCCAATTAAAAAATCGCATATGGCTAAAAAAACAAAACACGGAACTTGTGTGCCAATTTTCGTCAAAATCGGTTAAAATGCGACCTGCAGGCGAGAACAGACAGACAGACAGCCGGACAAAAGCATTTGACTGAGACGCTTCACTCGCTCGACCAAATATTTATTATGCCTTTTTAATTAAACTAGTGCTTAAATCTCTTTCAAAATATACATATATTTTTTAGCTTAACTATTTTTCACCCTTCCTTTTCCTTATAAGCGTAGACTATTCCAAATCTCAGAATCCTCCGCCTTGCGCACAATTACCTTAAAAAACAAAATGTTCTCTTCACGTGTCACTATATACATTATTTATAATTTTACTTTGGAAATGTCCAACCATATGATGGATGACTCATTATTAATTAATATAAAATCTCGTTAAATCCAAGTTTCAGTATAATATATATAACAATTAATGAAAGCTGAATAAATATCAACTATTCCGTACATTTAGCCGAGTACTCTAGGTATTGAACATTGTTTGTTAGCACTTCAGTTCCGGTTCATTAGTGCGTAAGTTGCTCGACAATATTCGATAGGACAGTCTCACCAACCACTATAGAATAAATGCTGACTGGATGAAATGGCGACAGGTAACAGGAACATAGTGCGATCCTCGAATGCCCCTTAAATTTAAGGGGGAAAATTACAAGACGATCATAAGACCTGTCGTAATGTATGCTTCTGAGTGTTGGACCACGAAAGGGACGGATGAAAGCAGAGTGCACGCGACGGAAATGCGAATGTTGAGATGGATGTGTACGGTAACGAGAATGGATAAAATAAGGAATGAGTAAGTATATTAGAGAAAGTTTAAAAGTAGCGCCAGTGATAGAAAAATTGAGGAGTAAGAGGCTAACGTGGTATGGGCATGTCATGCGTAGGGAAGAAAATCATGTGACTAAAAGAGTGTTAGATATAGAGTGTGGATGGATATATAAGTAGAGGAAGGCCGAAGAAGAGATGGATGGACTGTGTGAAGAATGATATGGGTAGGAAGGAAGTGATGTTGTGCCGACCCCACGTAATGTGAGAAAAGGGCAGGAAGAAGAAGAAGTCTCACCACTATCCTGAAGGATGTGCCAGAGTGCTACGACTATCAGTTTAAGCTAACAGAACTGGGTAGCAGCACCGTGTGTTTTGGGGATGAATATAGAGCGCTGGTAAATAAGAATTTTTTGACCTTTTAAATTGAAATAATAAGTATATAATATATGTAGGTATGCTTTAAAGGCGCGTTCAAACCAAATGAACATAGAGCTATTAGAGCTAGAACAAGAGCATTCTTTCTCGATTTTTGAGTGTAAACGAAAGATCGTTCTTAGCATTTACACCAAAATATCAACGAGCAAGAATGAGAACCAACAACTAGAATTCTTGCACGACACATGTTTAGATCAGCCCAACGAATGCTCATCAGTATATTATATTTTTAAGAACAGTTTGAAGAGACCACTCCGGGGATAGAGATACATATGTGCTCCAAATGTCATAAACACACCTCAAATGGTTATTTAGATATTAACGTCCAAAAATCGACATATTTATCACTGACTGACTGACAGATCTACCTATATTGATTGATCAAAACTAAATAAGAGAAATAAGAGAGCTTAGTGATGATATTACGGCTAAAATTGTTTACTTTAGTTATTTTCATTCACTGATGGCTTATGGTATCTTGTTGTGGGGTAATGCTGCAGATGCAAAGCAAATCTTTATACTCCAAAAGAGGGCAGTTAGGGCAATTTACAAACTAGGATCCAGGACCTCACTCAGAGAAAAATTTAAAACAATAAATATTTGAACGATGCCATGTCAGTATATTCTCGCTAACTTATTGTACGCGCGAAAATGGTCGGCAAATTATAGAAAGAATTGTGACGCACATACATACTTAACAAGAAACCGGGAGAATTATATTTTACCAATATGCCGACTACGACTAGCAAAGACCAGTAAATCATTTGTAGTCAATTGTATTCGTTTTTATAATATGTTACCTAAGTGTATACTGGAACTTGGTGAAAAATCATTTAAAAATATTGTCAAGAAAATTCTTATTAGAAAAGCCTATTATAATGTAGATGATTTTCTGAATGTTAAAATGGAATGGAAAAATATTGACTTAGAAACATTATGAATAAAGCTAAAAATCATTGAAATTTAATTATAATGACATGTTAATTATTTGTAACAAAATTTATTTAATTACAATTAATATGGTAAATCTTTGACATCCATTATTGACAAAGCCCCGGCGGTACAGCTGCAACCACTTGACATCCATTATTGACAAAGCCCCGGCGGTACAGCTGCAACCACTTGACATCCATTATTGACAAAGCCCCGGCGGTACAGCTGCAACCACTTGACATCCATTATTGACAAAGCCCCGGCGGTACAGCTGCAACCACTTGACATCCATTATTGACAAAGCCCCGGCGGTACAGCTGCAACCACTTGACATCCATTATTGACAAAGCCCCGGCGGTACAGCTGCAACCACTTGACATCCATTATTGACAAAGCCCCGGCGGTACAGCTGCAACCACTTGACATCCATTATTGACAAAGCCCCGGCGGTACAGCTGCAACCACTTGACATCCATTATTGACAAAGCCCCGGCGGTACAGCTGCAACCACTTGACATCCATTATTGACAAAGCCCCGGCGGTACAGCTGCAACCACTTGACATGCACCTATTAGTATTTAAGTTTAAAATTGTTAAGTCCTCTTTACAGCCGCTTCTATTAGCTGTGCTCATCATTAATTTATTATTTTATTTTATATCATTTTGTATCTGATAAAAGCCCAGAGCTGCTATTTTAATAATATGGTACCTTTACAAACTTAATTACTTATAATTTATTTTAAGAATATGTGTTTTGAATATGTGTTTTTGAATATGTGTTTTGAATATGTATTTTTGAATATGTGTTTTTGAATATGTGTTTTTGAATATGTGTTTTGAATATGTGTTTTGAATATGTGTTTTTGAATATGTGTTTTTGAATATGTGTTTTTGAATATGTGTTTTTGAATATGTGTTTTTGAATAATTATTTTATAATTATAAATAAGTGACGTAACTAAGTGTCCTATTATGTACCCATGGTTTGAAAATAAATGAATATGAATATGACTCTAACCCAGATCCAGATGACCTAGAAAGTTCAAATTTGACATCCAGATAGGTAGATAAAGATAAAAGATTATTTTATTTGCGATACCTGGCTTACATCAGTTGGTAATACAATAGTCTAAGTAGAGCCATGACCAGCATGACAAGCATGCTAAATTATTCAACCACTATTATGCATTAATTATCAGTTTAATATAAATAAATTAAAAATATGTCAAGTCATTGCAATTTGTCCATTAAATATTCATCTATAGTGTAATAAGCTTTTTGTAAGAGTATTTTTTTAAGTTTTAATTTAAAGTCATGAATTTGGTCAATTTCTAATATATGTTTGGGTAGGTGATTGAATATCCTAGGTGCCATACAGAACACACTGTTATTATATAATGCTGTACTAAATTTAGGACAACAGATTTTGGAGCCATAACGTTGGCTTTTAAAGTTATTAAATAATGACATGTTCTTCTTTACAAATAAAGCTATTTCATATATATACAGTGAGGGTAATGTCAAGATATTAAGTTCAACGAAAAAATGCTTACAGGTGTCAGTTTGTTTTAATTTACATATTGCCCTCACACATTTCTTCTGCGCTTTGAAAACAGATTCCTTTCCAGTTGAATTACCCCTAAATATAACAGCATACCTGAGTATTGATGCAGCATAACCATGATAGGCAGTGATAACTGTTGATGAGTTTGAAACTTTAGAGAGCATGTACAGGGCATAGGACTGTTGACTTAGTCTATGACACAAACTCTCGACATGTGAGCGCCACTCAAAATTTGAGTCAATAAATAAGCCTAAAAATGTTGTAGAGAACGCGTTTTACTTTTTGTCCTAAATAATGTATGTCAATGTCTTTAATTCTAACAGTTCTATTCCTAAAAATCATTAAATTTGTTTTGCTTATATTAATCTTCAAATTTATTCAAGTCAACCATTTTATTATGTCACTAAGAGTATTGTTGATATCACTTTCAAGTACTGATTTGTTATTTCCTGTAAACACAATCGTACTATCATCTGCTAACATAATAGTTTGATGTTTAGATATTTTTGGTAGATTGTTTATATATATTATGAAAAGTACAGATTCAAGAATGCTGGTAGCGGCTAGTTGGCCGAATACAAAGGAATAAATCGGAAACTAGTAAATTTGTATCATTTTATTATAATTTTTCAATTAATTGATTCTATTAGGAACACTTACTTATAGTGCCTGTAATATAAGAATCAACAATCAAAATTGATTGCTGATACAAAATAACACAATAAAAAAACAATTATACCCCGTACACGTACACGTAGGAAAATACAGTAGATTCACAAAAGCCATTTGGTATTCATTTTATTATAAATAAGTACTTACTAATAATTTTTGTACAAAAACTAATGATATCCCATCAAAAACATAAATGTGGAATGAGAGCCAAGTTCAATATTTATGCCTACAATATATGCCTTGGTTGTTGACTTCAACGACAAAAGAAGTGAGATCTAAATAGGGGCCAAGTTAAATGGTCACTCCTCAAATGTATATATAACAATATAAAATATTGTATGACAACTTACAATAGCATTTCTTCTTCTAGCTTAGGATAATATATTGAAGCTTAAGCTCTGACTTGGCTAGTTTTCATATACCAATTATATTATAGCCTTCGCAAGTTCCAAAGCTGAAATTTCTCATTTTATTCTTTCAAAAATTTGGCTTACTGGTAGAAACTAGCCATCGAACATTACTGTTTTTGTAGTACTTAATAATAGTTCGTATCTATATGAGAACTAGCAAAGTCAGACTTTAAGCTTCGATATATTATAATCCTAAGTTATAAGAAATGATATTTTAAGTTGCTATAAAATATTTTATATTGTTATAAATACATTTCAGGACTGACCATTGAACTTGGCACCCATTTAGACCTCACTTATTTTGTCGTTGAAGGCAACAACCAAGGCATATATTGAACTTGACTCTCATTTCACATTTATGTTTTTGATGGGATCCTATTTAGATGATCGTATATCGCGAGCCAGGCTCTACGGCTACGTGTTCTACGCGACATGCTACGCCGTAGCGGGGTAATCCGGCTGGCAACATGGCGGCACAATGGTGGCGCGCGGCGAAACATTGCGGACGCGGCGCGCGGGGCGAGCCACATAATAACATTCCCGATTAATTGTTTCTCGCTGAAATATATTCGAATCCTTTGCTATTATAAAACGTACAATCAAATAAAAGAGATAATTGGAGTCGCGCGAGTCGCTGTCGAGTCGCTGTCGCACGGCGCACTGAAGGATTCCGTAGTCAGTCAGTCAGTACGAGTTGTACCGAACTGACAGACGTCAACAGACGTCAAATGTTACCTATTAAAATGGCCTGACTTTAGGCAGTATAATTCTGCGTCTTAAGTCTAGATGAATTAATATTTTCGCCGATAATGTAAAAAAAATAAATCATATTATACTCATGATAAACTTTACCCCAAACCGTAAATTGTTTGATTTTGTTTATCATATTAAATAATTGAATTGTATTGTATTACAATGTAAACTCTCCTTGCTAAATAATTGTAGTTATTTTTAGTTTGCATTGAACTTTTTCTGTAATTTTGTATTATTGTTTACGTTATAGATTTCACGTTATTTAATTTAAAGCCCATTTAATAATCTTCATACAGTAAATATAATTAACTAATTGGTAATTAGTCTGCTATTTGAGTTTTGGTTATGTTACTCGCACGCCACTTATTCGCATGCTGTCTACAGCTCACCAGCTATATGTTACTCGCACGCCACTTATTCGCATGCTGTCTACAGCTCACCAGCTATATGTTACTCGCACGCCACTTATTCGCATGCTGTCTACAGCTCACCAGCTATATGTTACTCGCACGCCACTTATTCGCATGCTGTCTACAGCTCACCAGCTATATGTTACTCGCACGCCACTTAATCGCATGCTGTCTACAGCTCACCAGCTATATGTTACTCGCACGCCACTTATTCGCATGCTGTCTACAGCTTACCAGCTATATGTTACTTGGTTGCAGTTACTCTCGATTACCTATAATATTTAATATGATGCTCAATAAACAAAATAGAATGAGTCCAATAAGCCTCATAGTGCTTTTAGAAGACCTATTAAACGATACCCTACACAATGAGATGCGCGAGTAAAGAGTAACATCACCCCGAACTTCCCACAGTACAATTGTTGAGCACAAAGCGAAGCCTTCGGGAAATCGTTTTCATTTTCGGTAATCTCCGGATAAAGTATACGGTTTATCTTTGTTCTCAATTGTGATTAGTTTCTACAAAAATATTGTGATTTTTATTACCAAGAGATAGTTGACAACAAATTAATATCTATGCTAGCTTTCATGACTGCTATTCCAAATAGTATACGCCGTCAAAACTGGTGTAATATATAGGTATATTCTAATATTATATGACAAGTACGAAGATGCAGGTAAGCCGAGGAGTCGATGGAATCGAGGGACGCATCACCGCGCGAGCCATGAATGCGCCATTGCACTTTCAAAGTTTACTATCCAATATACTGTTCGTCTTAGCCGACTTTGGGCATCAGCATAATGTCTCCTCAACATTCAGTAAGTACTATGAAGCACAATAACTGTGAGAGCGAGGGGCGCAGTCGAGATGCGGCCTGCGCCGTACCACATCTACCGGCCGATATACGCGCCACCCTTCATTATCTGCAATGAAGGTACCTACTGCTACAGAGCTGGTTTCTAGAACATTTTTTTTTAAACATTATAGGCTTGCGTTTGACCACGATCTCGCCTGATGGTAAGCGATGATGCAGTCTACGATGGTACACGCTTGCCTAGAAGAAACCTATTCACTCGCGACTTAAAGATACCTTAAGATAACTATCGGCTAGTGTGATGTGGTTTACTAGTCATTATTATATACAAAGTATCTATCTACATATATTATATATGTATATTATATAAGAATCACACACTGTGCATACTGACATACAACGCACAGACTAAACCGCTGCTATTTGGAGGGTCAGAAAAGGCATTCGAGCACTGGGCCGTGTTCCATTCTCTCCATCGAATCGTTGTAATATTGACCAGCACTTGCGTTTTGCACGTGATCTTGTTCTTCTGTCCGGTAGTCGGACGACATTGTTAGCATGGTAGGTCAGCAGTGGATGAGGATAGCGCGGGACTGGGGAGAATGGCCGGCGACCGGCGACCGGCGGCGGCAGCTCGGAGCAAAACTATGCTGAATAGAAATAGATAACGGAATCGCTCGCCGCCGGCCGCCGACCGACCTACATCATCTCTGTAACAAGGCTAATGTGGGAAACAGACCAACTTCCCAAACAACCGATTTAACTTATCTCGACCTTTCCAATCCCAAGCGACATCAAATAAGTTTTGATAGCTTCAGATATTCAATTATTTATTTGAAGCTGTGTATTATTAAGTAAGTAGGTTGAAGTGGTTGAGTATCGGAGACGTCGGGTTCCGTGCATTTGCCATTTTGGATGTTACGTTTATTTAATTTTTTTTTACGTTTATGTAACGCCTAGTAATTTATGAAATGGAAACTAAAATATTACTGATCCCCCCCCCCGCCCCCCCCCCCCCTCCCTCTATGTGGCTAATTTATTCTACGTACCTACCCACTCTATTGGAATCACATGGGATAGAGATATTAGTAGGTACTACCAGGGCCGGATTAACCCTATCGGCGCCCCTGGGCAATGCAATTCTCGGGCCCCCTTTCTTTTGCCCTTTTCTTACTTTTTAAAATATATTCTTTCTATTACAAAAGTCGAGTTGATCAGATTAACTCCTGCTTTTTGCTTGCATTGATATGATCTTAATGAATAGATAATAGTTCTAGATAAGTGATTATCCAGGTCTCATGATGGAGTAGAAAAGAGAAATAAGACGCGACGCAGTTATTTAAACTTCGATTTTGTTAAATGCAATAAAATATATTGTTTAACGAAAGAAAATATTTTAATGAAATAGGTACACACGGCTACACATCAAGCTATACATTTCCAGTATAAGCGGGCCTACACAATGCGAGGTCAGCTTATACTGGAAATGTATAGCCGTGTGTACAATAAGTTGAAATACATACATACTCCTGGCTGTCTTGCGATCATTAAACCTATCACAATCTGCCATCACTTGGTTCAGTTCTTATCTCTGCGGGCGCCAGCAGTGTGTCAGGATTGATGATATCACCTCGGACTGGTGCTGTGTTGATGCGGGCGTCCCTCAAGGAGGTGTTCTCTCAGCCCTCCTTTTCTCCATTTTCATTAACACTCTCGTATCGAACATTGGCTTCTCATCATACCATCTGTACGCGGATGACGTCCAACTATACCTGAGTTTTGAACCCGATCTGGTGGTACGTGGTATTAAAGACCTTAACAAAGACCTCAGTGATGTGTATGAGTGGACCCAGAAGTATGGTCTACTTATAAATCCTACTAAAACACAAGTTATGATTGTTGGTAGTAAGTATCACATTTCCAGACTAGACATTAGTTCCCTCCCCCCAGTCAGATACAATAGTTCTCCCTTACAATACTGCACAGAGGTAAAAAACCTTGGTCTGTATATCACTAACGACCTATTATGGGACCGTCACATTGCTCAGGTTAGTAAAAGAATGTATGGAAGCATGCATTCCCTGAACTTGATGAAAACCTTTCTGCCTCAATCTGCAAGGAGGACATTGGTGACTGCTTTTTCCCATTCTAGACTACGCCGATGTCGCTTATTCCGATGCTACAGAGGATGGGTTGAACAAGCTGGAGCGTTTGCAAAACCTCTGCATACGTTTCATCCATGGTTTGAGGAAATATGATCACGTCTCTGCTTTCCGCGCTCAATTACAGTGGCTCGAGGTCAGAGAGCGTTAGGATGTACATATACTATGTCTACTTTATAACATCCTACATGACCCCAAATCACCTAACTACCTCAAAGAGCGGTTTTCTACCCTGCAGACCGTCTTGTACGTTCCACACAACTTCTCCAGTTAATAACTCCTCAACACAACACAACCTGCTATTCTAATTATTTCACCATTACTGCTATCCGACTATGGAATAGTATTCTGCACGAGATTCGGCGTGTTTCATCTATTGAGGTTTTCAGATTCAAAGTGTGCAAGCACTACCTCACTCTCATGAACGAAGCCTACAAAATGAGTGGTGTCCTGTAGATGCTCTGTCATTTATCCACTCTGTTATCTTTATATCATATGAGTTTATTTAGTTTTATTGTAACTACCTATTTATTAGTTTATCTATTATTTTTCAACTAGTGTTTATTGAGATGTAATATTTGAAAGTACGTTTATTGAAAATACTCTATATATATTTGATGTGTCGTTCGTATTCTCAATATATCTTAGTCTTATTTTTTTATTATAAAATTTTTCCTGCTACATTATGTCATGCACTACCTACAAAAATATTTTTTCAACACTACGCAAAGGTTAACTGGAAGAGAATGCTTGCTAGCATTAAGTTCGCCTGTGTACAGCTTTATGTATTTTGTGCAATAAAGAATTTTCAATCAATCAATCAATAATATTACATTCGGGAAAGTTGATTGTACCGCTTTTTAAAGTAAGTAAAATCATTGTATCAATAGCAGCATTACCGGATGTAAATAATGGGGAATGTCACGAATGAAACATTTTTTTTTCTTGGTGCGTGGCCCACATCGACTAGACCCCCGTGGGCCCCTAGTCGGTGCGGGGCCCCTAGGCCCTAACCCGCCTTATGGATAATCCGGCCCTGGGTACTACGTACCTGCCCGAAATGTTTAAACAATGTTTTAGAATATTACGAGTGATGACTCTAAATGGTTCCCGTAAACAATTTGCTTAAGAGTCGGAGTTATGTTATGACTCACCAATCACTGTGCAGAACGTGGAGATAAACGCTTTAATCAATAGGTGCACATATTTCGGCCCTGACGGCACAGAATTCGACGCTGACATATTATATCCATTACGTATAAAATGACACATAGTGAGTGACAGCCTGAAGAGCCGACTGTGTAAGCAGAGTGCTCTACCAACTGTGGCATGGCAGCCGGCGCCGGCGCTGGCGTCGAGACACGCGCGTGATTGTTTCTGTTTTTTATTTGCTTTACAAATAAGGTTTCTTTACTAAAAATACTATTTATAGCTAAAGCAAGCAACTGGGTTTTATTCGAAAAAGAGTTGGGTCGATTCCCGTGGACATTTTTCCAAAATCTTTTTGTTTTTAACGGACTTCAAAAAAGGAGGAGGTTCTCAATGCCTCGAAATATTTTTATAAGTATGTTCCCTGATTACTCAAAGACGCCGAGACCGATTCGAGAAATTATTTTTTGTTTAATATGGTATACTTCCCAGGTGGTCCCATTGGTACCAAGGCAGGATCTGATGGTGGGATCAAAAAAGAATCAGGAGCAACTGTCACATTTTATAGGGACGCTTATTGTGTTTTATATATTTTCTATAAAAAACTATTCTAAAGTCGGTTTATTTTTGTTGAAAAGTTACTTGTTATCACTCTACTACATATCAACTCAATGTATACATACAACTTTAGTTAGTTTTCGTTCGCGCGTACTGTAAGGTGTCGAGGAACGCGGAAGAATGCGCTCAGCTGTAGGTACCATGCGCGTCTGGCTGCGCTCGCGCAGTGCGCTTACTGTAAGGTGTCAAGGGACGCAGAAGAATGCGCTCAGCTGTAGGTACCATGCGCGTCTGGCTGCGCACGCGCAGTGCGCGTACTGTAACGTGTCAAGGGACGTGGAAGAATGCGCTCAGCTGTAGGTACCATGCGCGGTTTGGTGCTCGGGCCTAATTTCAGAAAGCTCAAAAAGTTTTGCGCGACCTTCATTTATATATATCAATCGATAGGTTTTAATAAAATTTTGTTTCACTATAATCAATGTCTATGCCACTCTCATGATTCAGGCGATTCTAATATTACCTACCTCATTTTTCAAAATACGTCAAGAGTTTAGCCTATGCGCCAAATTAACAGACATAAATACATACCTAAGTGCACCCTTAACCATTACCCTCCTTTTACGCAGTCGGATGAAAATTATGTAGGACATAGGGGGGTTTTTGAAGAAATCCGATAGTGTTAACAACGCGACGCCATATAGTGAGGGATTAGTGTGGGCTTGGCAACCCAACGCGCCCCGACTTACTTACGTTTCATGCAGTAAGTCATTGCAGTAAAAGCATAGGCTACGAAGCAGAACTTGCATGTATTTTTGTGTGATTCGGCGCGCATTGTGCCTTACTACTCATTTGCTAAGTACTCGTAGCGGCGCAGAATGCGCTCCTTATATTTCAAGTAAAGAGAGACTATAGTGGGTAATAATCTCTACATATAAAAATGAATCCCTATTTCCCTTGGTCACGCCATCCACGCGTGAACGGCTGGACCGATTTCGCTAATTCTTTTTTTGTTGTATTTCTTATTGTCAGGAGATGGTTCTTATGAAATAAAAAATTAAGAAAATTACGCGCCAAATTAGAAAATTTAAGAATACTTAACCACCATAGGTATAATATTATTTATAATCTAACCTTAGCGCTTTTATAATATAACCTTATGACGTTTGACATAGAATTGACAGAATGCGTGCTGCAAATATCGTCAAAGAGGATGTAAAAAAATTAATATCGTTTGAATCAGATGCTTCGGTCGGAGTTATCCCGAGATATTGTCTATATATATAAAAATGAATTGCTGTTCGTTAGTCTCGCTAAAACTCGAGAACGGGTGGAGCGATTTGGCTAATTTTGGTATTGAATTATTTGTGGAAGTCATTAATTTTCTAATACATAACGATGACCGGGGACAACAATTGACAATTCTACCAGGGTGACGTATATTGACAGCCCGCGTTAAATGCATGTCAAGGCGGTACGAAGTTCGGCAGGCCCACTAGTCTTATCATAAAAATAAGATCGTTCTCATGTTGTTGGAATAAATTATAGGCAGAATTCATTTATGTTGCGTGCAAGCGACAATTTTAATAAATTGTGCAATGATTTCAATCTAATCAGCACGAGTGTCAACTCAGCTAGACAGCGATTGAGCAAATACTTTTTGTTGGCGGTAACGTTAGTATGGTTTAATGTACTAATTAGTATATTTAATAACATATTAACAGTTTTACCGAGTGTTGGTACAAACTAGACGTTATGTTGCTAAAAAGTAACTATACGTGAAAACCTATAATTGACTTTCTGTTTTGTATTAGTTAATTGATAAGTTCAAATATTAAAAAAAAAACCGCCACTCGCCGGCACGTCCGGTCCAGACGTAGGTATCTGCCGATCGAGTGTGATTGATGCCTATCGAACTGCCTTCCCTCGCGCCCATCCTTTACGTATCGCCCTATGTGCCTCAACCACGTTTAATACCCTCATATTGTATCTTTAACAATAAACTCCGTGAGAGATTACCTACTGAAGAGAGATTTTGATTGTACAAAGGATCGTCCTCATGTATTACTTTTGAAAGCTTCACATCGGACGAGCGCCCATTCAGATCAAGAAACATTACTATCGAGCGCGGCCAATCTCGTCCCGAGTAACAATAGGAGTCCCGGCGGCCAGGCCCTTCGTCATTAGGGCGTCGCTCCGACCGCGAGGACTAAACGTTTCCATACAATAATGAAAAGAGTTTGTGTGGAGGCAAAACGGCAGTAACCTTGAGAACACCTCCACCTCTCCACTAGGCCAGCGACGACGCTCGACAGAGCCCGCATCGGGCTGCCTATCGGCGCGGTCCATATTCGATGCCCTAATCCTATCTCCCTATCGACGCGCTCTGGCGATGCCGCGCAACGCCCTCCGCGCCGCGCCCGCCCCGCCGTGCCGAGCGCGTGCTACCCACTGATTGATTACACACAGCTACGCTAGCAGCAGCTCGAATTCAATAATTAATAGATAATATAAGTTCACAATGAAAACAACATCAAGAAGTTGTGTTGCAATTTCATTAGGAAACAACATCAAGAAGTTATGTTGCAATTCCATTAGGAAACAATATCAAGAAGTTGTGTTGCAATTCCATTAGAAAACAACATCAAGAAGTTGTGTTGCAATTCCATTAGAAAACAACATCAAGAAGTTGTGTTGCAATTCCATTAGAAAACAACATCAAGAAGTTGTGTTGCAATTCCATTAGAAAACAACATCAAGAAGTTGTGTTGCAATTCCATTAGAAAACAACATCAAGAAGTTGTGTTGCAATTCCATTAGGAAACAACATCAAGAAGTTGTGTTGCAATTCCATTAGGAAGCAAAATCAAGAAGTTGTGTTGCAATTCCATTAGAAAACAACATCAAGAAGTTGTGTTGCAATTCCATTAGGAAACAACATCAAGAAGTTGTGTTGCAATTCCATTAGAAAATAACATCAAGAAGTTGTGTTGCAATTCCATTAGGAAACAACATCAAGAAGTTGTGTTGCAATTCCATTAGAAAACAACATCAAGAAGTTGTGTTGCAATTCCATTAGAAAACAACATCAAGAAGTTGTGTTGCAATTCCATTAGAAAACAACATCAAGAAGTTGTGTTGCAATTCCATTAGGAAACAACATCAAGAAGTTGTGTTGCAATTCCATTAGGAAACAAAATCAAGAAGTTGTGTTGCAATTCCATTAGAAAACAACATCAAGAAGTTGTGTTGCAATTCCATTAGGAAACAACATCAAGAAGTTGTGTTGCAATTCCATTAGGAAACAACATCAAGAAGTTGTGTTGCAATTCCATTAGGAAACAACATCAAGAAGTTGTGTTGCAATTCCATTAGAAAACAACATCAAGAAGTTGTGTTGCAATTCCATTAGGAAACAATATAAAGAAGTTGTGTTGCAATTCCATTAGGGAACAACATCAAGAAGTTGTGTTGCAATTCCATTAGAAAACAACATCAAGAAGTTGTGTTGCAATTCCATTAGAAAACAACATCAAGAAGTTGTGTTGCAATTCCATTAGAAAACAACATCAAGAAGTTGTGTTGCAATTCCAATAGAAAACAACATCAAGAAGTTGTGTTGCAATTCCATTAGAAAACAACATCAAGAAGTTGTGTTGCAATTCCATTAGAAAACAACATCAAGAAGTTGTGTTGCAATTCCATTAGAAAACAACATCAAGAAGTTGTGTTGCAATTCCAATAGAGAACAACATCAAGAAGTTGTGTTGCAATTCCATTAGAAAACAACATCAAGAAGTTGTGTTGCAATTCCAATAGAAAACAACATCAAGAAGTTGTGTTGCAATTCCATTAGAAAACAACATCAAGAAGTTGTGTTGCAATTCCAATAGAAAACAACATCAAGAAGTTGTGTTGCAATTCCATTAGAAAACAACATCAAGAAGTTGTGTTGCAATTCCATTAGAAAACAACATCAAGAAGTTGTGTTGCAATTCCAATAGAAAACAACATCAAGAAGTTGTGTTGCAATTCCATTAGAAAACAACATCAAGAAGTTGTGTTGCAATTCCAATAGAAAACAACATCAAGAAGTTGTGTTGCAATTCCATTAGAAAACAACATCAAGAAGTTGTGTTGCAATTCCATTAGAAAACAACATCAAGAAGTTGTGTTGCAATTCCAATAGAAAACAACATCAAGAAGTTGTGTTGCAATTCCATTAGAAAACAACATCAAGAAGTTGTGTTGCAATTCCAATA
The DNA here is from genome assembly GCA_918857605.2 of Philereme vetulata. NCBI lineage: Eukaryota > Metazoa > Arthropoda > Insecta > Lepidoptera > Geometridae > Philereme > Philereme vetulata. The sequence continues at coordinate 6,318,328 of OU975482.1, forward strand.
GAAAACAACATCAAGAAGTTGTGTTGCAATTCCATTAGAAAACAACATCAAGAAGTTGTGTTGCAATTCCAATAGAAAACAACATCAAGAAGTTGTGTTGCAATTCCATTAGAAAACAACATCAAGAAGTTGTGTTGCAATTCCAATAGAAAACAACATCAAGAAGTTGTGTTGCAATTCCATTAGAAAACAACATCAAGAAGTTGTGTTGCAATTCCATTAGAAAACAACATCAAGAAGTTGTGTTGCAATTCCAATAGAAAACAACATCAAGAAGTTGTGTTGCAATTCCATTAGAAAACAACATCAAGAAGTTGTGTTGCAATTCCAATAGAAAACAACATCAAGAAGTTGTGTTGCAATTCCATTAGAAAACAACATCAAGAAGTTGTGTTGCAATTCCAATAGAAAACAACATCAAGAAGTTGTGTTGCAATTCCATTAGAAAACAACATCAAGAAGTTGTGTTGCAATTCCATTAGAAAACAACATCAAGAAGTTGTGTTGCAATTCCAATAGAAAACAACATCAAGAAGTTGTGTTGCAATTCCATTAGAAAACAACATCAAGAAGTTGTGTTGCAATTCCAATAGAAAACAACATCAAGAAGTTGTGTTGCAATTCCATTAGAAAACAACATCAAGAAGTTGTGTTGCAATTCCAATAGAAAACAACATCAAGAAGTTGTGTTGCAATTCCATTAGAAAACTTTGGTTATTTATTTCAATCATATAAGTACTTCGTTATTTAACAAAAATATAATGGTCATATCTTAATATACACACACTGCGCTATGGAGCTTGTTTTTATTTAAGACTAGCTGGTACCCTCGACTTCGTCTGCGCAGGATTAGTAAGTACTTCGTGTAGCTTCGAGTATCAAAATTGTTTCTGCGGATTACTTGTGAAGGCGTAACGACAGACAGAATTACTTTGAGATACCCTTGTTCTATATTGAGTAATGTATGTACGTACATTGAGACTATTTTCGATAATGATCTCACTGATCTCATGATCTCACAATAAAAGGCCATATTTTGTGAGGATATATTTCCGGATGTATATAATAAAATTGGAGGTAATGCTAAAGTTATAGTTATAGGTACCTAGCTCATGTTATAGGTACCTAGCTCATGTTATAGGTACCTAGCTCATGTTATAGGTACCTGGCTCATGTTATAAGTACCTGGCTCATGTTATAGGTACCTAGCTCATGTTATAGGTACCTAGCTCATGTTATAGGTACCTAGCTCATGTTATAGGTACCTAGCTCATGTTATAGGTACCTAGCTCATGTTTTTAAGATGTTTTACATGTTGTTGTTACTACCAAATGTGCGTTAGAAATATATTATAAATTTTTATTGGATTTATGGTTTACTGTTTTGGCGATAATGGCTTACTCATAAAAGCTAGATAATGGACTTTTTTGTAGGACTAATTAAACTCTACAGTTGTTGCAGCGTACGCCAGAATAGCTCGCAGATGCCAGATTTTTTTCCGACTTACTTGACAATTATCTTTATATTTTGAACAATTCACACACTATCTTTAAAAATTATAGCCTATGTGTTATTTCTGTATTTATCTAATGAATAAGCTATATTATTGTAAACTTTCATTACAATCCATTCGGTAGTTTTTGCGTGAAAGAGGAACAAACATACACACATACAAACTTTCGTGTTTATACTAATAGTAGGATATTGAAACTGTATACCCAAGTAGGATTATATTACCATACCCTATCTAGGGAAACCTGTAATTGGCCGTTCTATTCATTCCTCAATATTCGTTATTTGATAGTTAGACGAATGCTGTTGCTTTTCTTAGTAAAATAAAATAAAACTAGGGGTTCGCCCCGAACTGAGATCTCGCGAAACTCCCAAAAAACCAAATATATATATTACTTTTAGGGCGATTTGGACAACGATGCCTAAACATATTTAGTGGCTAAATATGATTTAAGAAGTTGTGAAATCAGACAAATACGTCAAATTTAAACATGTTTTGTCGCTAAATACGTTTAGTGATCTTTGTGCATGCCGGCCTTAATCTTTGACTATAAAAAAAAGCGGCCAAGTGCGAGTCGGACTCGACAATGAAGGGTTCCGTAGCAGCAAGTAACATAATATAAAAGTTCTTGTAGTTCGTTGTATTTTTTTATATTTGAGTTGATTGAATGAAAGGTAAATTGCGGTTTACGATTTCTGACGCATTAGAAAAACTACTTACTAAGGTCTCGTTCAAACCAATTTTCGGTGGAAGTTTGCATGGTAATGTACATCATATATTTTTTTAGTTTTATCATTCTATTATTTTAGAAGTTACACACACACACACATTTTACCACTTTGGAAGTGTCTCTCGCGCAAGCTTCGGTTTAGAAAAAAATGATACTAGAAACCTCAATATCATTTTTGAAGACCTATACATATGGGTTTAATAAAAAAAAATTTAGAGTTCCAGTTCGAATATGGGGAACCCCCAAAATTTATTGTTTTTTTTTTTATTTTTGTGGGAAAATCTTAATGCGGTTCACAGAATACATCTACTTATCAAGTTTCAACAGTATAGTTCTTATAGTTTCGGAAAAAAGTGGCTGTGACATACGGACGGACAGACTGACAGACAGACATGACGAATCCATAAGGGTTCCGTTTTTTGCCATTTGGCTACGGAACCCTAAAAATGAGGGTGCTTTAGACCATACGACTGAAGTAACATTTCTTATTCAAAACATTAAGTTATAAATTTGTTCAAGAACGAAATGAAATTACGAAAAATAATCTAACGAACTACTGACTGATATATATATATATATATATGCATGAAATATATATATATATATATATATATATATTTCATGCAGTGGCTATGAGAGGTAGAGAGAAAGAAAATGTGCGCGCGCACCTTTCTATCTTCACTAACTTACCTAGTCAGGTCATAAATTCTGTCACATGTTTAATATAAAATAATTGAAACAAGTTTATTCATTATGTAACCATTTATATACCAAAATGAACTTAACAAAACATAGATTCTTATAACACTAAAGTTTATTCAAAATGACCTCCGTGATTTTGAATACAGGCCTTCAATCTGCGCGGCCAGTCGTCTATCGCAGCACGAACGAGGTCCATGTCAATATCGGCGGCTGCCTTAATCAAGGATGTCTTGAGTGACTCCAAATTGGGATGAGGCTTTGAGCACGCCTTTTCCTCCAAGTGTTGCCATGTCTTGTAATCTAACGGATTCAAATCTAGACTGGAGGAGGGCCAGTCTTCGTGCCGGATGAAGTCGATTTCACGCGCCGCCAGCCAGTCTTGTGTGCTCTTCGCTCTATGAGCTGGCGCCGAATCTTGTTGGAATACCCAGTGCCTGTTATTGAAAATGGTATGAGAAACAGGTTCCACAAGGTTCGTCAGGACTGTATTTTGATACACAACTGCATTCGTTTTAACACCTTTCTCACAAAAATGTACCTCTGTTAAACCCTAATAAGAAACTCCAAACCCTACCATGAGCGAGGATGGAAAATGACCTCGTTGGATACGCGGAATACGGTTGCTCGCTTCTTCACTACTGTGTGCGTACACCTTATCATTTTGTTTGTTGTAGCTCTCTTCTACGGTAAAAATTTTTTTATCCGAAAAAAGAATTTCCCGATATTTTTTTCCCGCGTACCGCTTCAACAAAGCGCGGCATCTCTTCAGTCACAGGTCCATTAGACGAGCATTAAAACGATGTCCTGTTTTTCTTCGATATGCCCGAAGTCTTCATTTAACACCCTTTTCACCGTGATTCTGCTTAACCCCATCTGAAGGGCCAACAGTTTCTGCTTACGTTTGGGATTTCTTTGAATTCGCGCCTTCACAGCTTTTATCACTGCTGGAGTCCTAACAGACCGAGGGCAACCACTTCTTGACCTGTCATCTACACTAGAGTCTTCATTGTATCGCTTGATGGTGCGATAAACGAATCTTTTGGTTATATTCAAATTTTTCAGTATGTCAAAAATTTTAATTGGCGCATAACCGCAACGATGCAACGCAATAACTGCAACACGGTCTTCTTTAAGCGTCCACTCCATATTTAAAATTGAGTAAAATTCTAAAACGTATACATTTTTATTTTCATGAACAATTCGAAATTCGAATTCTATAAACTTTTTTGTGGCCAGCATTCTAAAAGAAAAGTTTTTACTGTGTGACAATACTTATGACCTGACTAGGTATATATCCCTCTCAAATTCCGTTTACAATTTTCGTAACGCATTCACCAGCTTACTCAAGTCAAGCGTGCGTAAAAAAGTTTTACTTCAATTAGTGCCACGATATGGAAATCGAATAACTTGACCTACAGTTTCATTCAAATTAGAGGTAACGAGGGTTCATGTAAATTGGTTCTTGTTTAGGGGTAGAAATTGCAGTTATTCAAGATTTCAGACTTTTGCTTATATTTGTGTTACTAAAGCTACATGAATACCAAATTTCAGCAAGTATTGTTTTTATTAAGGCCAATTGCAGTAATAACTCACAAACTGCAAGATTAAACCAAATATAAAAACGAGATTGAAATGTATTAATGAAGACCTTTCATTTGACGTCCCACTTGACCTAATAGTCTCATTTTCATATTTTTTACCCCTCTTGAACCCCAATATCCTAACAACCCCCCAACATTTTTAGCTCATTTAGGCACACCAAAATTGTGCCATCACTACCTAACTATGTATCATATTTCACGATGATAGGAACAACGCTACGAAAGCTATCCTCGGACAAACAAACATACTTTAGGTGATTTATTGATCTCGCTTCGCACGATCAATAAATATGGCATTTGTCACCTAACAGCGATAAATCGGTACAAGTCCTGTATAAATATTAATATAGAAAACAAGAGCGGGCCGGTCTAGGAGGAACGACAACCGCGATCGCTCGGCTTGCATTATGAGATGGAATTAATATTGACGTCGCTATTGTGCTGTAAATTGCGTGTAAGTGGATCAATTGTGCGTCGTCGTCCGTCGCGTCGTGCAGCGCTCGCGCCTCAGGCGTGCGGTGCAGTGCGGTGCGGTGTGATATAGAACGAGAGCTCGATGGAGCAGAGAGCGGTGCGCGTGCTCTCAACAACGAGACCACTACCTACATATGATAAATATAATAATATCGTATTAAATTCATTAGTACTAATGATCCTAAAGTGGCGACACTACGGAAGGATGCGAGGGAGGATACTTTACACTTTCTTTGTTTGTTAGAGTCGACCTATTTCGGCGCAGCAGCAATGAACTAATAATTATCATAATTTCTCCATTCTGGGAAACCCGAAGGAGCCTCGCCTCGGGGGATATGGAGCTCGTAAAGTGGCGTGCTTTTGATCCGTATGCTATTTATCATAGCAGTTGAGTTGCAGGCGGATGAACCATAACCTTACTTAGAACCGAAGAGCAGTATCAGTAACCACTTCCAGCCCACATGCCTATTCTTGTTTGCCTCACAAGTATCCTACGTAATGTACTACGTAATGCGTTTCTAAGAAATATAATGAAAGCTGAGAGAGTTCACTAGTTTACGAGCAGTAGCTAGTCGGCTAACTTATGTATGTAGTTGGCTTTGTAAACAGTTTAAGTATATGATTTAAGTTTAAGTATTTGAATTATAATACTTAACCTAAGTGACTTTAGTTACGTACGGGAGAGGCCACTGCAGCACTCACTTCTGTAACACATGTCTTTGTACCTAGCTCAGATGTCAGAGACTTCATACGACGTCTGTAACAAAGTGTTTTTGAGTCAATAAAAATATTTTTCATTTGTTTCTATTTATTTATTGTTTATACAATTGAAAATAAAAAAAAACGAATGTGCACACGACTCAAGTAAAACTTCTTTTACAAAATATTCATTTATAAAATTGTTCAATTACAAAATTGTCCACACGTCTGTAGGTCGATTAGTCTATATTCATTCGCACATTAACGTTTCAAAATATACGAAACGTAACTCTCTCTCTCTCTTTCTATCTATCTTCACTAACTTATATTTCCATCTCAACTTCCGTTCGCATTTCCTTTGCGCATTCACCAGCTTACTTCCCAAGTCAAGCGTGCGTAAATAAGTTTTACTTCAAAAATGAAAATCAATTGCAAAATTAAGTTTGTATTATCATATGACTTACCGTACCCGTACCTACTGTTAGCCGTACCTACCTACCTACTAGTTACGATACAGGCGTAGGTACCTAGTAAGTACCTGCATTGTGCGTGGTTCGACGGGCGCTTCAACAATTTATTTCAGAGCCTATTGCATAAAATCTTCTAGAGCCCAATGCACCCCTTTATGCGGGGGGGGGGGGGGGGGGTAGTTTTCTTCCTTTAAGTTTATATCTTCATCAGTTTGGGATGCGAGACTCTCTTATTACGATTTGTTGTATCATTTCGGGAAGTTTTCAGGGAATGCACCATTGGGAATCGGTGAATTTCAAGGAATTGACTTGAGCGGAGAATCTAGAAATTGGTAGCACTGAGTTTTAGGCTTCAGTTCCGAAATCTATTTGGTACGTATCAATTCCAATTTAAGAGTATCAATAATGTATCTAATGAGGTAGGTACTCAATTTAGGCATATTCAGAATTGACAGATTCTCTTTGTGGAAGCAAGCTGGAGACGCGCACCCGAGTCTCTTAATGAGGATGAGTAATGTTATATAAAATTCAATAGAACTAGTATCCACGTTATTCTTTAAGACATATAAATGATATATCTTTTTGAATTATCAAAATCGGACCATTATTTACGAAGATATTACGTAGTATACTTATGCCGTTCCTCCCGCTAAAAGTCATTGTACGCGGGTGCGTGTGACGTCACTGTGACGGAACCGAGCGCAAGCGGCACTCTTACTTCACGCGCGAATGAGAAGCGAGCGACGCGTTTTTGTCAATTTGTTAAGAGTTGATAAGAGTTTATGAGTGTGTAAAAAATATGAGTAGGAAGTAATAGAGTAGAACCTGTTTTTATGCAAGCTCAATCAGATAACCTTCCAAAACTGGATTCTTTCATGGTATTTGATTACCTATAGGTAGGCTTAACATACGTCCCGGTTTCAAGCATTGGTCCCGGCGTCCCGGCCGGTTTGATATTTTGTCCCAGTTAAGTTAGCACGTGGTTCGTACGACCGTCGCAACGTGTAGGTATTATGAAGAACGAACAAACAATATAATGCCCAGTACGCGATTAAATAATTTTAACAAGACGGTGTTAATCATGGAAAAAAGTAACGCAAGCGCAACAGATATTATTTGAGAGTTAAAACGATTAAAATATAATCTTTAGGAAAGAATGTATAGTAAATTTGTCCCGCAAGGAGCAAAACAGTTGTTGCGAAAACTTGTTAATAGCCAGGATACCAATACATTTATGATAGAAGTACCGCATTTTACAGACGATGCATATCGTATATTGAAGAAAAGACAGTTTTGGTGGCGCTGAGATCTTCGCATGAGTTGGACTGAGTCATGTATTGTAATGGGATGAAATTAAATGATCTGTCGAAAAAAATTAATTCAATACACTGGTTCAAATGATCATCAAAAAATTAATATTGATAGTCTTTTTGACGAGGCGTCTCTTGCTAAAGCATTTTTTGCGTCACGTAATGCGTTGAGTAAGAGTTGAATAATGAGTCACGTAAGAGTGGAGTTCAACGTCAACCCAAATTGAGTACGATGACAAATGGGTCCATCTAATTAAACATTTTCAGGATCAGCGCATTGATGCACCTACTCTGGTAAAATTGCTCTTATACGTTTTGTGCTTACCAGGAACGTCCGCACCTAGTAGTCTATGTTTTTCTTTGGCCTATCCTGTCTTGCTCCGTTCCTGTCCCGGTTTAGAGCTTCATGATTATGGTAAACCTACCTATAGGTAATCATTCTAAGTTCACCAGCGCTGAAATCCGTGGTTGGAAACTACAAAGGTAAGGATGCTGCTTATTTATCTACGTACATAAGTGTCCAATAGTAATCTTTAGGTCTAAGCTATTAGTTGTAGGTAAAGTACCTACGATGTTATATATAGGTACAGAGATGTATTCAGAACGTGTGAGGGGTAAGTGTAAAAATAATTAATGTAAGTACTTAAACTTTTTTAACTTAAGAATCTTTATTCATAGTTATAGCTTTATTCGTGTTACTATAAACACGAATAAAGCTATAACAAGCTATTTTGATAACGAACGTTGTTTTCGTTCATTTAAATAAGTATGTAAATCTTTTCGCCGATGACTTTTTAACCTACTTTCGCTTTATACAGTGCATGGCTTTCTGCACTTAATGATCATTCCCATTATTATTATCATCTCGCCCATTGTTACAAAATCATTCATTCAGTATGTATGTACTTACATATGATAGGTTGAATAAAAATAAAAAAAATATATAATAGTTTGTTTTTTACTTCACTATCGTATATTTTTAGGTACATAAATATATTTATATTCCGTGTTATTTTTTATTAGAGATCTGCTCGTGAAACCTATGGAGATGATGCTGTAGGATTTGTCCAAGTCCAGAGGTCGGGACATATTTGTACAGTAAAAGCAAAAATAACGCCTGAACATAGAATAACACTCACAGCGAATCACGAGCACCGCTCGGCATTCATACTTTTCTCCAACTCGCGAATCACGAGTAGCACGCGTTGCCACCTTTCATACTGTTTATTAGAAAATCACGACGCCTAGTCGTGATTCGCGTTGTACGCGTTTGTAGCTGAGTTTATAAGCTACACACACATATGCAATACATGAACGAACCGGGAATAGACACGTGATTGAAATAATACCAAGTACAGAAAGAAGACAAAAGTGACAGAGTCTGTAAAGTTTGTGCCGACACTATCAAACACGAAACTGGGAAACGAGGACGTAAGGAGACTGTTTTACTGCCCGGACTGTAATGTGCCATTGTACTTTTTTTTCTTTTATAAATGACCATTTTGATTTTTTTTATAAATACATATAACATAAATAATATATTGTATTTTTATTTAATATCCATAAAATAAAAGATCTTATATACACAAAAAAAATTATCCATGTACTCATTTTAGTTATGTTTATATGACATTAACAAATATGCAGAAAATCGCCCGCGTTATGTATCAAGCGGCGCTTTAAATGCTCCGCTGTGAAAGTGTTAAAAAGTAATGCCTATTGCTGCACATTTACATGTGATGAAAAAGAGGAGACGGTTTTGAACGTGGAATGTCTATACTGTGCTGCTCAAAAAGGAGGCTGCAAATATAGCGTAGCATTTTTTATGTGACTCCATAGACGCAGTGAGGAGCCATCTCCCACAGTAAAAAAAATGTTACTGGGACAAACCACGTTAAAACGGCACGCTAAAAATAGTTTTTCTGTTGTTTTAATAGAAGTGTTTATACATTTCGGCACTATACAATATTTATACATAGTTAAAAAGGTGAATTAGACACAAATCGGACCCTTAGTTTCATTTAAAGTCACAAATAACCCCAACAAAACACTGCGCGCTGTATCGCTGCGAACAGCTAACTGGCGGCGACCGTCCCAGTGACGTCACAGCTACCGCGGCGGCCATTCAGTGAACTTCGCTAATAAATTGGTCATAACTTCGTAAATTTTTGTCGTAGAATTTTTTTTTGCACTATACCTATATATTATGGATTTTTTAGCTCTATAAATCTGCATTCTCAACTAAAAACGTTACGGATCCTCATTCGAAGGAATCACTTTGAAAGAGATAATAAATCGATATACAAAAAAGGTGACTGAAGACCAGCCATAACTGAAAAGCATAGAACGTGACCTACGTCTATGAATATTTATCGGCAGCCGCTTGATATCCAATCAATATTCATAAAATTTCAAAACACGACCAAGATAATTGACAAGCATCTCAAAAAAATAACTTATGTAGATATAAGTATTTCATTTATAACGATCACCTATGTACCTATGTACGATGAAACGAAACCCCAGTTCTAAGATACCACCACTCCTTTCTTGTAGGTACCTATATCTTAATACTCGTGCAACCTGAAGCCTGAAGTAGATAGATATTGCACACCATTCAATATATACTAAATAGCTCGTTACTGTAACCAAAACTGCGATGGTTTCGAGTGAGTTCGGTTTGTACCGTTACCTGCCTATACCTGGCTACTAGGTCGGCGTCGGCGTGGCCGAGGGTGCAGCCGCTCTCATTACCTGCCTATACCTGGCTACTAGGTCGGCGTCGGCGTGGCCGAGGGTGCAGCCGCTCTCATTACCCGCCGTTCCCGCAGTCCGTATTGTTTATTACTGCAACTATTGCAGATCCAACCACATGCGTAGGCTGTTGTGTAGATTCTATATCTAGAAGCGATGCATCGGACTGTGCTCAATCACAGCACAGTCCGATGTGTTTGTTAAACGTCGTCGTCATTAATCATACTCGATTGAGCGCACTTCCTCTCGGCTGAGCCGTACGCCGTGCGCCGAGCGCTGCTAGTGTCCGGCTCCGCGCGAGAGGGCAACACTGAATGTTGTTTATCGAAGCGTGAAAGTATAGAGAGTGCACCGAGCGACGCGGCGCGATGCGGTGCTGACTTCCGGCGCGATAGCCACGCATTGTGTCGTACCTTCAAATAAATTGGTAAAGCGCGAGTCGAAGCACGCACAGTGAACGGTTCCGTAGCCAGCACCTACCTACGGCTGTCTCATCATTTATACTTATATAGTCATACTAGTTATGTATGTATGTTTGTCTGAGGATAACTTTCGAAGCGTTGGGGGGGTTGTTGAGATATCTGGAATCAAGTAGGAGTAAGTAGTAAGTAGTAAAGTAATTAAGTTTGTAGTTTTACCTTGCAGTATTTGAGTTATTAGCCATAATATTAAACTGAACTTTGACAAAATTCACAGGGTACACCGGTATGCGTGTAGCTTTAGTGTCACAAATGTACGTAAAAATTTGAAATCGAGAATAACTGCAATTTCTACCCCAAAAAACATGAACTCCCGTTACTTATAATTTAACTGTAAGTCTGAAACTGTAGGTCAAGTTAGTTGGTTGTGCATTCCGCGGCACTATTTGAATAGTCAAAGATTACAAATAATATTTTTGAAGAGAAAACTTCTTTAGGCGCGTTGGGCATTTTTGAGATGGGAAAAAAAACTATTTAATTCGCGACACTGTTACCGATACCTCTGTATATAATTTGATTTATTTTTTGCTTGTGGAGGGGCATAAGACAACTTTCTTAGTAATTTTTCATGTTTATGCGACATCCATCATGATTATTTTGCCACATCCAAATTTTTGAAGTGAAAACTTCTTTAGGCGCGTTGGGCATTTTTGAGATGGGAAAAAAACCATTTAATTCGCGACACTGTTACCGATACCTCTGTATATAATTTGATTTATTTTTTGCTTGTGGAGGGGCATAAGACAACTTTCTTAGTAATTTTTCATGTTTATGCGACATCCATCATGATTATTTTGCCACATCCAAATTTTTGAAGTGAAAACTTCTTTAGGCGCGTTGGGCATTTTTGAGATGGGAAAAAAACCATTTAATTCGCGACACTGTTACCGACACCTCTGTATATAATTTGATTTATTTTTTGTTTGTGGAGGGGCATAAGACAACTTTCTTAGTAATTTTTCATGTTTATGCGACATCCATCATGATCATTTTGGCACATCCAAATTTTTGAAGTGAAAACATCTTTAGGCGCGTTGTGCATTTTTGAGATGGGAAAAAACCATTTAATTCGCGACACTGTTACCGACACCTCTGTATATAATTTGATTTATTTTTTGTTTGTGGAGGGGCATAAGACAACTTTCTTAGTAATTTTTCATGTTTATGCGACATCCATCATGATCATTTTGCCACATCCAAATTTTTGAAGTGAAAACTTCTTTAGGCGCGTTGTGCATTTTTGTAGACGGAAAAAAAACCACTGAACTCGCGACACTATTACCGTTACCGACACCGTTCCTGACGATTCAAAAAATACATATGTAATTGTTAAAGTTTTTACTTCTGTCGGCGCCTCCGCACTCCCGCCAGTTCGTTCCCGCCAGTTCGTTCCCGAGTGCCATTTTGTTTTGTTTTTATGGGAGCCTCGCGAGTCACGAAGCCTCGGTTCGGTGCGAACCACTAGTTATTACAATCCATTTTCATTGTTGCAGGCGCGATGCGGCTCCTACGGCTCACAGCGATTGCGCCGGTAAGTTCATAATGATTACTAACAAAAGTGAAGTTATGTACGTACCTACTCGTCGCCTCGCTACCGCCGCGTACCGCCTACTTCCTATTCGGGACCGCTACGCTAGAGCCAGCTAGCTAGAGCGAGCGAGTCGGCTCCATTGATCCACATCCATACTAACGGACAAGTAAAAGACGATGATTCTACAACTAGTTTAGGTATATTAGGGTAATGCCCAGTCAAGGCGGCGTTGGCACCTGCAGCAGTGCCGCCGTGAGCGCCAGCAGGAGAGGGGAGGCGGCGGCGGGGCGGGGCGCGGGTGCGGTCGATAACTGCTTCATTCGCAGTGCCTCCGCCGAGTGAATGGTGCCGTTGATGAGCACCGCGTAGCGCGCCAGCGACGTGAACACGCTGGTGCCGACGACGCGGTCACTTGGCGCGCTCTCGGCGCACTCCAGCGGCCCCATCGAGGTGACGGCCACCTGCGCGCCGCGGTACAGCACGGGCCCTCCCGAATCCCCCGCGCACACGCCGGCCTCGCCGCCGCGCGCTCCCACGCCGCACGCGCAGTGGTACCACCCGCCGCGCTCGCACGACACCAGCTGCAAGCGCGTCGAGAACAGCTCCTCGCCCCGCGTAGACTGCTCCGTACGCCCGAACCCGAGCACCTGCATCAACGACCGTGGTTAGCTCGCCAGCGGACCGCCCGGTACTTACAGCGACGCGACTCCATGTAGCGAAAACTAGATAGATACCTACCTCGACCTCATCGTTCCGGATGTCCACCGCGTCGTAGAGCGCCATTGCGGTCAGTAGCGAGAGCGTGGGCTGCACGTCAAGGTGCATGTCGCGGCGCGTTTGCACCAGCCCCACGTCGTGGTGCAGCAGCGTCACGTCCTCGCCGCGCCCCTCATCCTTCTGCACCACCTTGTACCTGCGGAGACGGATGGTGAGAGCGGGAGAAGAGAGGGGCACACGGGTGTGGGGATCGGGGTAGGAGGCACACTCACTCCGGATGTCGGTACAGTGTTTGCACACTCTGCACGTCGCCCTCAGACGCTGTGGGATGGCGCGTGTTGTACTTCACGTAGACGATCTGCGGCGTCACGCAGTGCGCGGCCGTCAGCACCCAGCGCGGCGCCAGCACAGCACCCGAGCAGCGCGTCGACCAGTAGCGGTCCAGCAATGCGCACACCGCGCCCCACGTGCTCAGCGGCACGCTGCGTCCGCCGTAGACGCGGCGTCCGCTCTCCGCACTCGCGCTTTTGTGCCTACCCGCCGCGTCCGCGTTGCGGTAAAACCCGTATCGCGCGCCGTGACCAGGCATGCCCGCCGTCATCGCGAGCCCTAGCAGGAGTGTCGTCGCGAGCATTGTGGACTTGAAGGGCACCGTTCGTTAAACAATATTAGATTTGGAGCCGAGCTACTCGCACCGCGCTCGCCTCTGACATTTATTGCCACTTTGATTCTTGACGTTTCTAAGCATTGATATATGTCGGAAAGATCTCTTCCTCCTCTGCGTAGGTGCGTTCCGTTTGCAAACTTCTTTGAGCAGAGTATTGATAAAAGTGTTGTTTGTCCTCAGGTGGGTCGCGAGTCGCGGTGAGGATGCGGCTCCGGCGCGGGCGGCGCGGCACAGCATGAGCGGCAACGGCACGGCACTGGGCGTGGACGCAGAGCCACTCGGTTGCGATGCCGACATCGGCGTGGACGCGGGTGACCGCTTGTTCCGCTTTGTGGTGCACGGCGTGCTGCTGAATGCCATCGGCGCGGGAGGGCTGCTCGGCAACGCGCTGTCCGTGCTCGTGCTGTCGCGCCCGCAGATGCGCTCCTCCGTCAACTGCCTGCTGGTGGGGCTCGCCGCCTGCGACACCGTGCTCATCCTCACCTCCGTGCTGCTGTTCGGGCTGACGGCGGTGTTCCCGTACACGGGCCGCCTGCGCTACTACTACTACCACGTGTGTCCGCACATCACGCCGTACGCGTACCCGCTCGCGAACGCGGCGCAGACCATGTCGGTCTACCTGACGCTGATCGTGACGATCGAGCGCTGGGTCGCTGTCTGCCACCCGTTCCGCGCTAAGGCGCTCTGCACGTCGGGGCGCGCGCGCTGGTACGTGCTGGGCACGGCCGCCTTCGCGCTCGCGTACAACGCGCCCAAGTTTCTGGAGGCGGAGGTGGTGCGCCGCGAGGCGGACGGCGAGCACGTCTACTGTGTCACCGCCGACCTCGCCTTCCGCACCGAGACGTACGTCGTGGTGTACATCCACTCGCTGTACATGATAGTGATGTACATCGTGCCGTTCACCGCGCTGGCCGCGCTGAACGCGTGCATCGTGCGGCAAGTGCGACGCGCGCAGGCCGAGCGGGCGCGGCTCAGCCGCGTGCAGCGCCGGGAGTTGGGGCTCGCCACCATGCTACTGGTCGTGGTGCTCGTCTTCTTTCTTTGCAACCTGCTGCCGCTAGTCACCAACTCGTTCGAGGTGTTCCTCGGTGACCGGCTTGAGAACCTCGATCCGCTCGTCAAGACGAGCAACCTGCTCGTCACGATCAACAGCAGCGTTAACTTCGTCATTTACGTCATCTTCGGCGAGAAGTTTAAGCGCGTGTTCCTGAAGATGTTCTGCGCGGGCGGCGTACGGCGGCGCGCGACGCGCGACTCTCCCGACCACACGCGCGACGACTCGTTCGCCTCGTGCGGAGAGCGCGTGTCGTTGCGGCTAGCGCGCAACGGCACGCTGCGGCACTCGCGCGGTGCAGGCTCCGGCCCGGGCCCCGGCCGGCGCGCGCCCGTCTCCGTCTACTACCCGGCGTCGGCCACGGAGCTGACGAGCGCTACGGAAGCGCCACCCGCAGCCGCGCGATGGAACGGAAACGCGGCGCGGGCGCACTTCTAGCCGACTCCGGACTCAGCGCCTCGAGACCCCATCGAGCGACGCATCTGTGCTGTGGAGTGAATAGAACGAACATTAAACTCAACAATGAGATAGAACGATGTGTAATTATAATGTAAATACGCTAACATAAGAATGTACGTAGCTCGATTGATTATCGGTCAGAGAGCGAAAGGAGCTGGATCCATCTCTTGAGCGGTGCCTGAGTGGAACATCTGTGCTGTGATGTGCACCTCCCTATTACAAACGATACACGCGATACACGCGTTGTGAGATGTATTATTTTCGTTGATAATTCGATAAAGTACTATTGCTGTAAATAGTTTGAATAATTATCTTATTAAAATTGAATACTCTAAATGTTTTTTTTACTTGCATATGCACTCCGGATAGTTATACAACTCTAACTGGTGAGTAATACCTACTCGTAAGGCAACAGATACGTTATAATCATCTATTATCTACATATATAAAGAAGTACTTTAAAAGTTACGCGGATGGCTGTTTCAACAACAAGCTTATGACCGTCGAATGGTGATGGACATGATGTTTTTGTATGACATTGTACACTCGCGGATAGATTGCCCTGAAATAGTTGGCGAGATAGGACTATAACGTGTACAATTTCACGACACGTTACATCTTTAATTTAACACGACGCTACACTTATGAAACACTACATACCACGACATCTAGCGACATGGCGGCGTACTGACTGCACAAACACTTGATACCTCGTTTTTCAAAACACCGAAATCCAAGTGTGTTCTCATCATAGTTCGCCATGTTTACGGCAGATGGCGTTGTACGTATCTCAAAGTAATTGACTACATATTAATATTGATCGATAATCAATTTTAATTATCAGAAACATTCTTATAAACTTAAATTAAATAATCCCTTGCTTCTTAGAATCAAAATAAAATAAAAGTCTTAAATAATAGTAATACCGCATTCAATTATTTGTCTTTGACTGATGCAACGTAATGCAAGCAATAATTTTGTCTTGAGTGACGCTGGATGCGTCAAATTTTCTTTTATGGCACCACCAAAAAGATTGCATCAGATTTTTGTTCTAGAATGTCTGCGAAGAATCGGTTTTACTAATTATTAAAAGACGGTGGAAGTGCTCGGGTATATAAAGGCAGAGTCGTCCGTTCGCGTCCTCTTTTCCACGCCTGGACACATCAGTGAGAACTTCTAATCAACGCCCTACAGAATTAATCTCTGGACAGTGTATTCCTGATACTTTTATTTTAAATTCGTGCTAAAGTACTTCCAAGTCGGGAAGTCGTTTTCGGTCTTCGCTCCTGGTCTTTCTTCCTATTTCTCCGTATCTACACCTGACACCCGTCGAACCTATCATCTGAGCCGTCGAGAAGGGTGGTTGTTCGTCACCCACCCTGCTGGCTGCTTCGACCGGCACACCGGGACCACGCCTTCCCACGAAGCCTACCGCCACGAGGTCGTTCGTCTGCCAACCTGCTAGCTGCCTTGAAGCACGCCGGGACCACGCCTTCCCACGAAGCCTACCTCCGCAGCTCAAGCCCGCTTCCTCTATCCGAGCAGACGCCAGGAACGGTCGACGAAAATAACACGAGGTGTATCTATTCCATTATTTTTTTATCCGAGTTGAACCCCAGAAACATTTCTCTCTTTTCTGACGCTCTCGTTAGATGGCGCCCACTTTATTATATTAAATAAATCTATTCTACTAGGTGTGCTCAACACATTCTGTAATTGCTGCACTATAGGCCACAAGCTTTAGGATTCTGTGCTCTTCAAGCCAACGTCTGTTCGTACCACCCTCATTGTAACATATCATAATTGTAATCTAGAATCTAAGTGTGTACCATCGGTAGACCAAGTTATTTATTATCAACCTCTGTTGATCTTACCACAAGTATAATGAATTAAACGTAACGAGCCTACTCGCTCTACCGACTTCTCTTATCTTGACAATTATATGTATTGAAACTCATACATTTTTTTATTTATATTTCCTTTTTAAAATTAAGCGTTACAGGACTCTCAAATCCATCTTATAGAACCAACTTCTTATGTCGCACCAACTATTTTTTTGAATTCCCCTCCGGATACCTGAGCAGCTCAGACGTGTTAAACAGTGTACCTCTGTATATATAGTTGTTGCTAGTTCAAATAATATTAAATTAATTATTATAATATATAGTTGAAGTCATTTGACTTCAACTATATATTATAAAAATATTTATTTATAATTTGGACAACATAAGTCACCTTGTCAAGAGTTATTCGCTCCTTCTCACACCCATTCATTGTATGTTCGAGTCAACGCGGGATAAAACAACAACCAAACTCCGCCTCAGTGAGTGTTCTACTTACATTAACTAATTAAAGCGCAAACGCACCCACACGACTGCGCACGAACTCATCGCCACCGCCGCATCCAGTTGCAGAGACACGCACACAACGTAGCATCTAATACGCCTGTCCTTGTCTAGCTTGTCCGTGTGTGCACAACGGGTCTCCCTAAACCGGACATTCAAGCACTGCACTATAGTGCCCATTATACCAAGCCCTGTTGAAACTCGCCGAGTGATCAATGCCTCATAGCTTCTGCCCCTCTACCTAGTACAATTAGACTGACATGCCGCTAAAAAGAACGCCACCGCCGTCGATGCCGTCTAAGTCGGCAGGCCCATTACCACACTGCAGCTCTGAACCAGACCTAAATAAAGCGCTTGCAGCGAAGTCAGTATCTGTTGGGTCCGAATTGTGTCGCCGGACCAAACGTAAACGTGAAGATGATTCCGATTTCAACCTACAAAGTATGATTTCTGAAATGCGAAGCATGTTTGAAAATTTTAAGGACGAACAAAACGAAAAGTTTGAAACACTTTGTGCAACTATGGAAGACCTCAAGGCTGCATTTGAGTTCACGACCCAAAAATATAATTCGGCACTGGAGCAGATATATTAAATCGTTGGAAGGTAAGCTTGAAACGTATGAACGGCATACTAGATCGTCCTGCCTGGCAATTCGTAATATGCCGAGTTCTCAGCCTAAGCACAAAGATAGCCTATTGAAACTTGTTCTTGGCACAACTAAGGCGTTAGATATCCCGGTGGCCCAATCGGATGTCTTCGTCGAAGGACTCGACAAAAAAGTGCTAAATCAGTACAAAAAGCAAAACCGAGATAGAAACAGGCTAACTATGGAACACATCAGGCTAAGTGAGCCGGCTAAGCCGATTTTTGTATCTGAAAATCTAACAGCCTATATGAAAAGGATTTTCTTCCTTGCGCGTGACTTTGCTAAGACAAATAATTTTAGTTACTGTTGGGTAAAAAACGGAAAGATCCGTAAGAGAGTAGGCGCCTCATTGGTCCGGATAAACAATGAAAAAGACCTGGCCAATCTTCATACGGCTGAATGCCTACGTCCATTTATATATATTTTATCTGAATTACCTTTAACTCAACCCGCTAAGCAAGCAAAACTTACCGTAACATTACTGAAAGTAACATCAAAGAGCTAGTAACTTACAAATGCAAGCTTGCAACGTTCATGCAATGTTAGAGCAAGCTTGAAACGAAGCGCTAACGGCCGCGTTGTAGATAAACCCTGTAACTTGCCCTAAGCTGATCACCAAAACTTATTACAACTTTAAAATGTGAAGTTGCAGTCACATTACACCTGTAGCATATTTGAAAATTTCAAAATTTACTTTCCGCAAGTTTAAAGTGAAACATTGCCACAACTTTGCTTTTGAAAGGTAATAGTAACTTATCGTATCTATCTTGCATAAAGCTTACAAATTAAACTTGCACGTAACTTGCATTTATTATGTTGTCGCAAAGTTACATTTGAAAGATTTTGCTAAGTTTAAAATTATTCTAAATTATTTAAAATTATTTAAAATTATATATAAGTTTAAAATTATACGCCGTGGGGCGCCGGCAATAGAATGTTGCCCCTCCGCTCTTGCCCGTGGATGCAGTAGGAGTCTGCTAAGGGATACCTCCGAAAGATGGGCAGCAGCGTCTTTTCGTGTTTTCAAAACCTATACTGCGCTCGCCAACCCGCCTGCCAAGCGTGGCGAGTGTGGCAACAACCCCCTTATGATAAATTTACAACATAAAACCAGGCCCCGAGTCCCCGGCGGCCCCGCTAATCCTGGCTATGGTAGCAGTCACGGTAACGGCGGGGCCAGGGGTGCTAAGAATCCCCGGGCGACGATCGGCTACCAAACCCTACGACGACCACTGGCCCTGGTAACACACAACATCCGCACTTTGAGGGCAGACGAAAAGATTGTTGAGCTGGAAGAAGAAATTAGTAGATTACACTGGGACATTTTGGGGTTATCAGAAGTACGTAGAGAGGGTGAGGACATGATATCCCTTAAGTCTGGTAACCTACTATACTACCGGGAGGGCGACCAACAGTCCCAAGGTGGTGTTGGGTTTCTCGTTCACAAGTCACTCATCAACAACATTATCACCATCAACAGTGTGTCGAGCAGGGTCGCGTACCTGACACTCAGAATATCTAAGCGATATTCGCTGAAGGTCGTTCAGGTATATGCGCCGACATCTTCACACCTAGATGAAGAAGTAGAGTCTATGTATGAGGACATCAGTAGAGCCATACATACGAACAAAACTCACTTTATTGTTGTTATGGGGGACTTCAATGCAAAGCTAGGCATGAGAAGCGATGATGAGTTGAGATTGGGGCAATTTGGATATGGGCAACGGAACCCCAGGGGACAGAGGCTGGCCGATTTTCTGGAGAAAGAAGGACTCTTTATGATGAATTCTTTTTTCCAGAAGCCGCCTCACAGGAAATGTACCTGGATGAGTCCCAACGGTTCCACGAGAAATGAGATTGATTTCATCTTGACCAACAAGAAACGGATATTCAATGATGTCTCTGTGATTCACAGGGTGAAAACCGGCAGTGATCACCGACTTGTAAGAGCCACATTGAATATGAACGTTAAATTTGAAAGTTCCCGTTTGATGAAATCTACGCTCCGACCCACTCGCGCTCATATCCAAAACCTCGAGAGCTTTTAACTCAAACTTGCAAATCGCTTTGACTGTCTAAAAGTAGATGCATCAGTGGACGAGATCAATAACAGGTTCGTAGAAACCGTCCATACGGTGGGGTCCCAGTTCTTTAAGACCCCCCGTACCAATAGACCTCAGAAACTCTCTGATGACACCCTTAACCTCATGGCTGAACGACTTTCTTTGTGACTGCAGTCTCCCGATGATGCTCAGTCACATAGGCAGCTCAATAGAAAGATTTGGAAATCCTTGCGGCACGATATTCGTACCTTTAATACATCTCGTATTAAAGATACGATAGAGCGAAATAAAGGCTCCAAAGTGTTCGCGAGAGATAATTCTATTGGGCAGAGCCGCATGACGAAGCTGAAGAGGGAAGATGGCAGCATAACGTCAAGTAAAGCGGAAGTGTTAAGGGAAGTCGAAAGGTTCTATGGACGGCTCTACGATTCGGTCACTAAACCTGTTTGCAGTGCGGCCAACGACCCAAGAGCCAAACTGACCCGACATTATACCGAAGATATTCCGGACATCAGCCTGTATGAGATCAGGATGGCCTTGAAGCAGCTTAAGAACGACAAGGCGCCGGGCGAGGACGGAATCACTTCAGAGCTTCTGAAAGCGGGTGGATCACCGGTACTTAAAGTCCTTCAGAAGCTCTTTAATTCCGCCTTGCTTGAAGGTACGACGCCAAAAGCATGGAACGGGGGCGTGGTGGTTCTGTTCTTCAAGAAAGGTGACAACACCTTGCTTAAGAATTACAGACCCATCTCGCTTTTGAGCCATGTTTATAAGCTGTTTTCGAGGGTCATCGCGAACCGTCTCGAACGCAGGTTTGATGAATTCCAGCCTCCCGAACAAGCCGGGTTCCGTAAAGGCTACAGTACCATAGACCACATACATACGCTGCGGCAAGTCATACAGAAGACCGAAGAGTATAACTTGCCGCTATATCTCGCGTTTGTGGACTATGAGAAAGCCTTCGATTCGATCGAAACATGGGCAGTGCTTGAGTCTCTCCAACGATGCCGTATTGACTATCGGTACATCGAAGTGTTGAAGTGTTTGTATAAAAACGCCACTATGTCAGTCCGAGTACACGAACAGAGCTCGAAGGCAATTCCCTTAAAAAGAGGCGTAAGACAGGGAGATGTAATCTCTCCGAAACTATTTCCGACCGCATTGGAAGATGCCTTCAAGCTTCTGGAATGGAAAGGACTGGGCATCAATATTAACGGCGAATACATCACTCACCTTCGGTTTGCCGACGATATTGTGGTCATGGCAAAGTCGATGGAAGAGCTCAGCACGATGCTCGAAGGCCTCAATCGAGTCTCCTAACGGGTAGGACTTAAAATGAACATGGACAAGACGAAAATCATGTCGAATGTCCATGTCGTCCCTGCCCCAGTTATGGTTGAGAACTCGGCTCTTGAAGTTGTCGACGCGTATGTATACCTAGGACAAACAGTCCAATTAGGTAGGTCCAACTTCGAGAAAGAGGTCAATCGTCGAATCCAACTCGGATGGGCAGCGTTTGGAAAACTTCGCAACGTCTTTTCGTCTAACAAACCACCAGTGCCTTAAGACGAAAGTCTTCAATCAGCGTGTGTTACCAGTGATGACATATGGAACCGAGACGTGGTCCTTCACGATTGGTCTTATGAATACGCTCAGAGTCGCTCAACGAGCTATGGAGAGGGCTATTCTCGGGGTTTCTCTACGGGATCGAATCAGAAATGAGGAGATACGTAGGAGAACTCAAGTCATCGACATAGCCCGACGGATTAGCACGTTGAAGTGGCAATGGGCAGGCCATATAGCGCGCAGAACAGATGGCCGATGGGGCCGAAAAGTTCTCGAATGGAGGCCACGGACCGGCAAGCGCAGCGTAGGACGTCCACCTACAAGATGGGCAGACGACTTGGTAAGAACCGCAGGTCAGCGTTGGATCTGCATCAAACGCCGACCTGCGGTTCTGCCGATTCCAACCGCAGTTCCTGGAGATCAATGAGGGAGGCCTTTGTCCGGCAGTGGACGTCCTACGGCTGATATGTTGATGATGAAAACTATTCCTTGCAAGAATGTTAGAATTGTAACTTGCACGTAACTTGCATTTATTGAGTTGTCACAAAGTTTCATTTGTATGGTTTTGCTAAGTTTAAAACTATTCCTTGCAAGAATGTTAGAATTGTAACTTGCACGTAACTTGCATTTATTATGTTGTCACAAAGTTACATTTGTAAGGTTTTGCTAAGTTTAAAACTATTCCTTGCAAGAATGTTAGAAATGCAACTTGCACGTAACTTGCATTTATTAAGTTGTCACAAAGTTACATTTGTAAGGTTTTGCTAAGTTTAAAACTATTCCTTGCAAGAATGTTAGAATTGTAACTTGCACGTAACTTGCATTTATTAAGTTGTCACAAAGTTACATTTGTTAGGTTTTGCTAAGTTTAAAACTATTCCTTGCAAGAATGTTAGAATTGTAACTTGCACGTAACTTGCATTTATTAAGTTGTCACAAAGTTACATTTGTTAGGTTTTGCTAAGTTTAAAACTATTCCTTGCAAGAATGTTAGAATTGTAACTTGCACGTAACTTGCATTTATTAAGTTGTCACAAAGTTACATTTGTTAGGTTTTGCTAAGTTTAAAACTATTCTTTGCAAGAATGTTAGAATTGTAACAAGCACGTAACTTGCATTTATTAAGTTGTCACAAAGTTACATTTGTAAGGTTTTGCTAAGTTTAAAACTATTCCTTGCAAGAATGTTAGAATTGTAACTTGCACGTAACTTGCATTTATTAAGTTGTCACAAAGTTACATTTGTAAGGTTTTGCTAAGTTTAAAACTATTCCTTGCAAGAATGTTAGAATTGTAACTTGCACGTAACTTGCATTTATTAAGTTGTCACAAAGTTACATTTGTTAGGTTTTGCTAAGTTTAAAACTATTCCTTGCAAGAATGTTAGATCTGTAACTTGCACGTAACTTGCATTTATTAAGTTGTCACAAAGTTACATTTGTTAGGTTTTGCTAAGTTTAAAACTATTCCTTGCAAGAATATTAGAATTGTAACTTGCACGTAACTTGCATTTATTAAGTTGTCACAAAGTTACATTTGTTAGGTTTTGCTAAGTTTAAAACTATTCCTTGCAAGAATGTTAGAATTGTAACTTGCACGTAATTTGCATTTATTAAGTTGTCACAAAGTTATATTTGTAAGGTTTTGCTAAGTTTAAAACTATTCCTTGCAAGAATGTTAGAATTGTAACTTGCACGTAACTTGCATTTATTATGTTGTCACAAAGTTACATTTGTAAGGTTTTGCTAAGTTTAAAACTATTCCTTGCAAGAATGTTAGAAATGCAACTTGCACGTAACTTGCATTTATTATGTTGTCACAAAGTTACATTTGTAAGGTTTTGCTAAGTTTAAAACTATTCCTTGCAAGAATGTTAGAATTGTAACTTGCACGTAACTTGCATTTATTAAGTTGTCACAAAGTTACATTTGTTAGGTTTTGCTAAGTTTAAAACTATTCCTTGCAAGAATGTTAGAATTGTAACTTGCACGTAACTTGCATTTATTAAGTTGTCACAAAGTTACATTTGTTAGGTTTTGCTAAGTTTAAAACTATTCCTTGCAAGAATGTTAGAATTGTAACTTGCACGTAACTTGCATTTATTAAGTTGTCACAAAGTTACATTTGTTAGGTTTTGCTAAGTTTAAAACTATTCTTTGCAAGAATGTTAGAATTGTAACAAGCACGTAACTTGCATTTATTAAGTTGTCACAAAGTTACATTTGTAAGGTTTTGCTAAGTTTAAAACTATTCCTTGCAAGAATGTTAGAATTGTAACTTGCACGTAACTTGCATTTATTAAGTTGTCACAAAGTTACATTTGTAAGGTTTTGCTAAGTTTAAAACTATTCCTTGCAAGAATGTTAGAATTGTAACTTGCACGTAACTTGCATTTATTAAGTTGTCACAAAGTTACATTTGTTAGGTTTTGCTTAGTTTAAAACTATTCCTTGCAAGAATGTTAGAATTGTAACTTGCACGTAATTTGCATTTATTAAGTTGTCACAAAGTTACATTTGTTAGGTTTTGCTAAGTTTAAAACTATTCCTTGCAAGAATATTAGAATTGTAACTTGCACGTAACTTGCATTTATTAAGTTGTCACAAAGTTACATTTGTTAGGTTTTGCTAAGTTTAAAACTATTCCTTGCAAGAATGTTAGAATTGTAACTTGCACGTAATTTGCATTTATTAAGTTGTCACAAAGTTATATTTGTAAGGTTTTGCTAAGTTTAAAACTATTCCTTGCAAGAATGTTAGAATTGTAACTTGCACGTAACTTGCATTGATTAAGTTGTCACAAAGTTATATTTGTAAGGTTTTGCTAAATTTAAAAATATTCTTTGCAACAACGTTAAAAATGTAACTTGCACGTAATTTGCATTTATTAAGTTGTCACAAAGTTATATTTGTTAGGTTTTGCTAAGTTTAAAACTATTCCTTGCAAGAATGTTAGAATTGTAACTTGCACGTAATTTGCATTTACTAAGTTGTCACAAAGTTATATTTGTAAGGTTTTGCTAAGTTTAAAATTATTCCTTGCAAGAATGTTAGAATTGTAACTTGCACGTAATTTGCATTTATTAAGTTGTCACAAAGTTACATTTGTTAGGTTTTGCTAAGTTTAAAACTATTCTTTGCAAGAATGTTAGAATTGTAACAAGCACGTAACTTGCATTTATTAAGTTGTCACAAAGTTACATTTGTAAGGTTTTGCTAAGTTTAAAACTATTCCTTGCAAGAATGTTAGAATTGTAACTTGCACGTAACTTGCATTTATTAAGTTGTCACAAAGTTACATTTGTAAGGTTTTGCTAAGTTTAAAACTATTCCTTGCAAGAATGTTAGAATTGTAACTTGCACGTAACTTGCATTTATTAAGTTGTCACAAAGTTACATTTGTTAGGTTTTGCTAAGTTTAAAACTATTCCTTGCAAGAATGTTAGAATTGTAACTTGCACGTAACTTGCATTTATTAAGTTGTCACAAAGTTACATTTGTTAGGTTTTGCTAAGTTTAAAACTATTCCTTGCAAGAATATTAGAATTGTAACTTGCACGTAACTTGCATTTATTAAGTTGTCACAAAGTTACATTTGTTAGGTTTTGCTAAGTTTAAAACTATTCCTTGCAAGAATGTTAGAATTGTAACTTGCACGTAATTTGCATTTATTAAGTTGTCACAAAGTTATATTTGTAAGGTTTTGCTAAGTTTAAAACTATTCCTTGCAAGAATGTTAGAATTGTAACTTGCACGTAACTTGCATTGATTAAGTTGTCACAAAGTTATATTTGTAAGGTTTTGCTAAATTTAAAAATATTCCTTGCAACAACGTTAAAAATGTAACTTGCACGTAATTTGCATTTATTAAGTTGTCACAAAGTTATATTTGTTAGGTTTTGCTAAGTTTAAAACTATTCCTTGCAAGAATGTTAGAATTGTAACTTGCACGTAATTTGCATTTACTAAGTTGTCACAAAGTTATATTTGTAAGGTTTTGCTAAGTTTAAAATTATTCCTTGCAAGAATGTTAGAATTGTAACTTGCACGTAATTTGCATTTATTAAGTTGTCACAAAGTTATATTTGTTAGGTTTTGCTAAGTTTAAAACTATTCCTTGCAAGAATGTTAGAATTGTAACTTGCACGTAATTTGCATTTATTAAGTTGTCACAAAGTTATATTTGTTAGGTTTTGTAAAGTTTAAAACTATTCCTTGCAACAACGTTAAAAATGTAACTTGCACGTAATTTGCATTTATTAAGTTGTCACAAAGTTATATTTGTTAGGTTTTGCTAAGTTTAAAACTATTCCTTGCAAGAATGTTAGAATTGTAACTTGCACGTAATTTGCATTTATTTAGTTGTCACAAAGTTATATTTGTAAGGTTTTGCTAAGTTTAAAATTATTCCTTGCAACAACGTTAAAAATGTAACTTGCACGTAATTTGCATTTGTTAAGTTGTCACAAAGTTATATTTGTTAGGTTTTGCTAAGTTTAAAACTATTCCTTGCAAGAATGTTAGAATTGTAACTTGCACGTAATTTGCATTTATTAAGTTGTCACAAAGTTATATTTGTAAGGTTTTGCTAAGTTTAAAATTATTCCTTGCAAGAATGTTAGAATTGTAACTTGCACGTAATTTGCATTTAATAAGTTGTCACAAAGTTATATTTGTTAGGTTTTGCTTAGTTTAAAACTATTCCTTGCAAGAATGTTAGAATTGTAACTTGCACGTAATTTGCATTTATTAAGTTGTCACAAAGTTATATTTGTTAGGTTTTGCTAAGTTTAAAACTATTCCTTGCAAGAATGTTAGAATTGTAACTTGCACGTAATTTGCATTTATTAAGTTGTCACAAAGTTATATTTTTAAGGTTTTGCTAAGTTTAAAATTATTCCTTGCAACAACGTTTAAAATGTAACTTGCACGTAATTTGCATTTATTAAGTTGTCACAAAGTTATATTTGTTATGTTTTGCTAAGTTTAAAATTATTCCTTGCAAGAATGTTAGAATTGTAACTTGCACGTAACTTGCATTTATTAAGTTGTCACAAAGTTATATTTGTTAGGTTTTGCTAAGTTTAAAATTATTCCTTGCAAGAATGTTAGAATTGTAACTTGCACGTAATTTGCATTTATTAAGTTGTCACAAAGTTATATTTGTAAGATTTTGCTAAGTTTAAAATTATTCCTCACAACAACGTTAAAAATGTAACTTGCACGTAACTTGCGTTTATTAAGTTGTCTCAAAGTTACATTTTTAAGTTTTTGTAGGTTTCAATTGTAATGTTGCATTATTGTTACATATATAACTAGCACATAACTTATATTATGTAAGTTGTCATAATGTTTCTCTAAAAGGGTTCCTAAAGGGTTTTACGGCCGAATATACTCACAACGCAATTAAATTTTTGAGATCGTGTTAAATATTTGAGATGAATGTTGTCTTTCAAATATTTGACACGATCTCAAATATTAAATGGCGTTTGAGTATTCGGTCGACACTTAATTTGAATTTTGTCTTTGTAGTATTGTTGTTCACAAATATAAGAACCCAAATACAAACAAAATCCAAATTCAATCCTCGGAGTACAATAAATGAAAATTCACCAAATATTCGATATTTCAACATTTTAATAAATCAGTATATTGTTGACAGTGCCAGTTTCTTGGCAATCAATTGTTATTAGATAATATATTTCAATGTTATTTTTCTTAATATGTTATAGTTTGTGAGATTCACGCTTTATTTTATTGTAACTAAGCTTTTCTGTATAGGAAATAAATTGCACATTGTTTGATTCAGGTATAATTAGTTACCCATCTATTCTGGTCGAGCTTTGCTAACACAATACACGTATATTAAATCAAAACGCTTTTCAAGTGTTTTACAACGGTAAATTCTATGTGCGAAACAGAAAAGTAGAAAGTAGGTAAACATGGTTTTCTATCATAAAAAAATACACACAAACATCATAGTTCTAGGCGCATCTAAAAAAATGTAAACCTCCAAAAAATTACTGATCACTAAATATAAGTTCAAATGATATGAGGAAGAGTCAAATGTATTATTTGCTTAAAATATAATCAAAATGAGATTCTACACATTTTAACTTTATGTACGAGTATGAACTCTAGGGCTATTTTATAAAGGTTACTTTTGTTTAAATTCGTTATTATTAGAAATCCATAATTTTACATATATTACATTATCTACAAGGAAAGTGGTCATTATAAAAATCCGTGTATCATTACAGTTTTACGAAAGAGATCATTGTTTGCATCAACTAATGAACTAAATATTTTTATAATATTTTATATCTAATCACCTCCTTACCGTCCGTCGTCAGCCTGGCCAAAACTGGAACAAAAAAATTTGCTACAAAATATGTTACAGCAAAAATTAACAAGTTAATTTAACAAAAGTGATCTAGTGAAACATGACTAAATACAGCCGACCATCTCATCGGCATTCTTTCCCTCTCAACAAAAACAGCATTGAAATTGAAGGGAATTTATTTTCGTATATAGTATAATATAACCTAGCCACAAACTAGTGAACATCCTGAAGGAAGGAACGAATAATACTTTCTTAGTCAGGAGTTAATAAAATATTTAAACTATAACGTACACTTTAAATAGAAATTTCGCTTGAAATCTTAAATGTGTAAAAGAAAATAACAAAATAAATTAATTTGATTTAGTACCTACACTTATATCAATAATTTTGGTTATTAATTTAGATGATTGTTTTCGAATAAATGGGGCGGGTCTTTGGTGGTTGTAGTGTTTGTATTAGATATTTAGCTGATACAACACGGTCTCGGGCTTGCGGGGAGTAAGACGGCGCGGGAGTGTCACGGGAGCCGCGGGCGAGTGTAGCCATGTCTGTCTGTACTCATCGCTTGTTGTCGAGCAAAGGCCAGTAAAATAACTTTAAAAAATAAAGAGAGGTGATAACAACACCTACCTTTCTGTATGAGAATGAATACATTGTATTAGTTAGTTGTTTCTAAGCAAGTATGATCAATGTTATTATTACCACCTACCTTGCGGTACGAGAATGAAAACATTATATTAGTTAGTTGTTTCTAAGCAAGTATGATCAATGTTATTATTACCACCTACCTTGCGGTACGAGAATGAAAACATTATATTAGTTAGTTGTTTCTAAGCAAGTATGATCAATGTTATTATTACCACCTACCTTGCGGTACGAGAATGAAAACATTATATTAGTTAGTTGTTTCTAAGCAAGTATGATCAATGTTATTATTACCACCTACCTTGCGGTACGAGAATGAAAACATTATATTAGTTAGTTGTTTCTAAGCAAGTATGATCAATGTTATTATTACCACCTACCTTGCGGTACGAGAATGAAAACATTATATTAGTTAGTTGTTTCTAAGCAAGTATGATCAATGTTATTATTACCACCTACCTTGCGGTACGAGAATGAAAACATTATATTAGTTAGTTGTTTCTAAGCAAGTATGATCAATGTTATTATTACCACCTACCTTGCGGTACGAGAATGAAAACATTATATTAGTTGGATGTATCTAAGCAAGTACGACAATGTTATTGTCTGGACGCTCGTCTGATTATAGAATAAGAATAGAATAATTTTTATTTGCCAGAACTTAAAAAAAAAACAGTTGTACATATGTGCTAGGTTTTTAATTAATGGGCGTACGATTTGTTGAGGGTAGATTTGCATTACATACTAAAAGCCATTACTTCCCGCGCTAGTTGTATAAAATATCTCCATTAAATTGGAAACGCAGCTACCCACTAAACTGGGAAGATTATTACAATTGATAACTTCATTTAATTGAAAGTTTTAGTGTTACGGTACCCACTTAGCTGGGGACGTTGTTACTAACAAGCACCCCTAATTAATTGGGAATTGGTGAAGTGCTCCACATAACGGGAGTGAGGTAAAACCTAGGTAAGGATACGGCGGGTGTTTTAAATCTGGGACTTGAGATTGATGAAATTAGAAATCAGCCTTTTCCAAAGTTTAAATGTTTGGCATCTCTTCCGCACCAGAGTTATTCCAGAAAATACTGGACCACTGATCAAAAGGATGCACTCAAACACCTTAGGAAAAGGAAGCTCTAACAAAAATAAGCACTCTGGGTTACTATGACGTAAAAGACAGAAATCACGTAATCGCGGATGCAAGTCCTGTGGGATTGGGAGCTGTACTGGTGCAGATTGATGACAAAGGACCTCGGAAAATTGCTTACGGAAATAGGACGCTAACAGAGTGCGAGCGCAGATATAACCAGACTGAGAAGCTTTGACTTTAGTCTGGGCCATAGAACACTTCAATGTTTTTTTTATTTGGAAAATAATTCGACCTGAGTACCAACCATAAGCCATTCGAGGTGTTATTCGGTCCAAAATTCAAACTATGTGCACGTATCGAGAGAGTCAGTCTAGATTTGGCTATACGTGCGAACATTTCGGTGAGTTTTAGTGGTTTATTGTGCGATAGTGTTGTGAATTAGTGTATTGTGATTATTTGTGATTAAGTTCGTGCATTTATCGTTTTGTGTTGAATAAAAGTGTTATTTTGGTTAGATTCATTTTAATTATTTTATCCCGAATCCTCAGCTCGTAACAATGCGATAAAGATTGGGACAAATTAGCCAAGGGATATAAAATTTTCGCGAATGAGTTAGGCTTTTACAGCAATGTGTTGTTACGTGGGAGCAGACTTGTGATACCTCGTGCACTGAGGAAGAAGGTGTTGGATGCAGCACATGAGGGTCACCCAAGGATCGTGGCACTTAAAGGTAGACTAAGATCAAAAGTTTGGTAGCCAAGAATAGATAAAGATGCATAAGGATTAGTAAAAATTTGCAAAGGTTGCACAAAGGTTGCACATTGGTTGGCCTACCAAACTTACTGGTACCTATGAAGCACAGAGATATCTTTGCTGCACCATGGCCAGATATTGCTATGGATTTGTGAGGACCTTTACCCAACCATGACTACCTGCTTGCAATGATTGACGACTAAGGTTGATACAAAGAAGTCAAAATAACAAGTGCGCAAATAATAAAAATTCTTAAATAAATGTTTAGCCGGCTAGGCTATCCAAATTCAATCACGGCAGATAATGGGTGGCAGTACTTAGGCGAAAATTTAAGACATTTTGCCAGAAGTGCAATATTAAACGCTTTAACTCTGTACCATACTGGCCACAGTAAAATGGCGAAGTAGAAAGGCAGAATCGGCATATCCTAAAAAGACTTAAAGTAAGCCAGTTAGAATGACGAGGTTTAAAAGAAAGTGTGGGAGTATTTAATGATGCACAACTCAACACCACACTCTGTGTCAGGGAAAACACCGGCAGAGGTTTTCTTTAAGAGACAAAACCGAGACAAAATATCAACAATACAAGATTTAAACGGAAACAACCAAGAAGATGACTCTGAAGTAAGAGACATGGATAAACAAGAAAAGGAAAAAGGAAAACAATATGGAGATAAAAAGAGGAGAGCCCAAGAAAGTACTTTCATTGAAGACGACAAAATTTATGTTAAAGAAATGGAAAAGGGAAACAAACTTACTGCTAATTACAATCCTACTCCACATGTTGTGGAAAAACCTCAAGGTGGCGACGTTACGATAAGGAATGAATAAACAGGACAAAGAGTTAGAAGAAATATTTTACACCTGCAGAAGGTCGAAGGAGAGTGGAGAACTATTGAATGAAATGGAAATCAGGATCAGCATAAGGAGCAAAGCGATTTGAGTACCTAAAGGACAATATGCTTATTATCATTAGTTGATTTCCATGTAAAGATAACTTGTCTTATTTAATAAATTTAATAAGATAGAGATGTAGTGTTTGTATTAGATATTTAGCTGATACAACACGGTCTCGGGCTTGCGGGGAGTAAGACGGCGCGGGAGTGTCACGGGAGCCGCGGGCGAGTGTAGCCGTGTCCGTCTGTACTCATCGCTTGTTGTCGAGTCTGTGTCCATCTACCTAGCAGCTAGGTACCTACCATCGGGCAACGAGTACTACAGTGGTAATCAAAAACTCATACATATATCATATGTATGAGTTTTTGATTGTATTTTTCAAATACAATCAAAGTTTTTGATTCCCAACCACTACAGTTTTATGTTCACTGTTCAACCATTCGATTCTAGTCACACACCGAGGAGGATATTTATTTAGGTATCTGCGTACCAGGTCAGAAATCTGAGTGGTGATTTTTGGACAAATCTCATGCACGAGATGATGTCAAATCTCGAATAGAAAACAAATCTAAGATCTGAGGTGTGGCATCACCGTGTGGAAGAAATTCAACCGAGAATCACCCTATGAATCTCTTACCTGTGAATCATGGGCAAATCCGCCCGAGATGATTTCTAATCTCTATTTAATAACATATCTGAGATCTGAGGTGAAACATCATCGTATGACCAGATTTAATCGAGAAGCACCCTCTTAATCTCTTACCCAGTGCGCATATCAATGATTTAACTTAAAACAGTGATTGTGGTAGTCGCAGGAGGAACAGGAGTTGTGTGCACTACTACTCGCATAAACTACATCTTTTCTCAGTGCTTGAATTACTATAAATAATTTAAAATACTTACAATTCTAATTAGTGTAAAAAGTTGTTATCATCTGTCTTCATATCTGTTCCTGGCTAGATACCACAAATCACCAACACTATAAGAGCACTGGGTATGTTATAATTGCACTTTACATACCAGCCACAAGCACTACTACATAACCTATCTAAATTTTCACTGTCAACACTGCCAAACCTTATCATGGCTACTGAAAAAACTCCCATAAAGGTTTACACTACGGACCCCATGGCAGCTGTGAAGGAACTTGATGACAAGCTCGATAACTGCATGGCATCCTTCGAGTCCCGGATGACAATGGTCTCATCAACCACTTCCATGGAGCAGCTGGCCGCTGATGTCAAGCAGTTTCAAGTATATATGAAGCTTGCTATTGACCTTATTCGCTCTCAGATGACTCAGGTCGCATCGCTGGTTTATGAGGCAGAAAACAGAAGTCGCCGCAAGTTTCTTTTGTTTCGCGGTATTGAGGAGTCGGATGGAGAAAATCTGAAGGAGCTCATAGCTGGAGTTGTGGTGAACACTTTAAAAATCAAAGACTTCACACCTGAGTCCATTCGCTTTGGCTACCGTCTTGGCAAGGACGCCAATAGAGGGGGAGCGCGACCTGTGCTTGTAAGATTTCATAACCTAGAGACTCGTTCCAGTATTTGGCGTAGTAAGAAAAATCTCAAGGGCGGAGAAGTGTCAGTCGCCGAGTATCTCACAGCCACTAGAAGGAGCCTCTTCAACGAGGGACGCAGAGCCTACGGAGTAAACAAGTGCTGGTCGCAAGATGGTAATGTCTACTTGGTGGCGTTGGACGGAACAAAACACCGAATTGCTTATCAAGCGCAGCTTGGAGAAATTATCAAGAAGTTTCCGCCTCCAACTAAAGAAACTCCCGCTGCGGCTCCCACCGCGAGGAAGGCTGCGGCGGCGCTGGCGCACGCAACGGCGTCATCGTCGTCCGGGCAGGCGCCGGCGCGCGCTAAGACTGGCCGGTTTGCTCGGTCAAAGCAATAAGTGTATTGGAGGGGCGGTCGGTGGACAAATGCGGTTCACGATCCAACACTGATTACTTGATTATACATCTAGCTATCTATAGAAACTTTAAAAACAGCCCACTTTTATGTGACAATTTGCCGGTAGCTAAATAATTTTGTTTATTTTACTTTTACTTACTAGTATTTACTTGACATAAGACAGTTTTGTTTGTTGTTGTCCGAGTGACACTGGCAACTTGAGTGATATCCAAGTTGTCTGTCAATGTCATATTAGCTCTGTTACGCTCCATTTCACATTTCATTGTATAAAAGTAATTTTAACTTTTGCTATTCAAAATTGTATACACATAGTTTTGAATAGCACAAGATGAAGTATTTAAGTATTTAATTTCTCTTAGTTCACACATAAACAAAATTAGCATTATTCTTTAAAAATGTTTTCGTAATGGGTGTTCAATATGTACTGGAATTTTAAGGGAAATAATGTTCCCACCAACTTTCTATTTGTTTGCGGTGTGAACTGATTTGTGCTTACAGTGTAAAAATGGCTCTCCTCTTTCAATTAATCTGCAGTGTTTGTGGCAACTTATCGGGAATTTAGGTATATAGATATACTTACCTAAATCTCGATACATATTCTATTTACCATAAAGTTTATTTATTATTATATTATATAAATTATTGAAATAAGTAACTACCCAGTTACCAACATACTTGTATTGTATTTATATTAGTATCGATTCCTACTAGATAGTAATATTGATAATTATTTAAATATTGGGAATATTATATTTATATTTACTTCTTTTCGTATTTAAAAGATAACAGTGTAGCTACAAATGGACAGCTCGATTTCTTCCGACTTGTTCGTATCGATGGAGTCTGATGACTTTGTGGATGCTTTGGATGACAGCGGTAACCAAAAACTCTTGTGTGACGAACTAAGAAAGTCTTTTGAACCTTATAAAACAACTCTATCGTATGTCACATAAACGCACAAAGTATACCTGCTCACTACTCTGAATTGCTGGCGACCTTTACCTGTGACTCGATTCACGCCTGCCTCATATCTGAAAGCTTTCTAAAACCCACCCTACCCTCAACTTCTTTCTGTCTACCCGGTTATGTATTGATACGCTATGATAGAACAAATAAGGGCGCTGGTGGTGTTGCGATATATCTGCGTGCTGACTTCAAATACCGCATTGTTTCTAGCTCACCCTCTGCGTTTTCGGGATCTATGGAGCACCTGTTTCTTGAAGTTGAAGTAAGCACAGTAAAATTTTTACTAGGGGTTATTTACGCGTCCCCGGGTGTTGAGTACTTTAACACCCTGGAACCATTATATGACATCTTTCTGCCCCAATATGATCACTTCACTATAATGGGCGACTTTAACACCTGTCTTTTGCGAAATGACACCAGGAGGAAAAGACTACTTAATATAGCAACGTCGCATAACATTTCCATTTTGGATTTGGACTCAACTCATCACGTAGGTGACAGTCACACTAAGCTAGACCTTATTCTCACCGGCAACGCTGAGCGTATCTCTGTTCATGGACAATATCCGGCGCCGGGTTTCTCGCACCACAATCTTATTTTCGCTTCCATTAAAATAAAATCACCTTGACTAAAACCCAAGATCGTGATGCAACGGAATTTTGCAGCCATGGACCATGACGCGCTGCGTTCTGATGCTATTACCCTGGACTGGTCCCAGCTCTACTCTGCTTGCGACATCGATAAAAAGATTGATATTTTTAACTCTACTCTGACCAGACTATATGATAGACATGCCCCCATTAAACCAGTTCGCATGAAAAGGCCACCTGCGCCATGGTTAACAGATGAAATTCGCAAGCTGATGGCTAGGCGAAATTGTTTGTAATGTAGGTACAGAAAAAACCGAACAGACGAAAATTTTTCACATTTTAAAAGTGCAAGAAACAGATGCAACCAGGCTATCAGGAACGCTAAGCGTCGAAACATATTTGAGGGGATTGAGAGCTGTACTCCTAATAACGTTTGGAAGATACTTCATGGCCTCGGCTTTGGTAAAGGCAAACGTGCTGCCGATCCATCTGCTGATGTAAATGACCGGCACTTTTCAACTGTTCCTTTCAAAATAAACAAGCGAGTGAAAGAGGATACAATTGCGTTTTTATCTCTATTGCCAATAGACAATTATACTTCCTTCTGCTTTGAGGCCGTTAACGAAGCTGAGGTTCGAAAAATCACCACGGGCATCAGTACCAAGGCGGTTGGAATCGATGGCATTGGCCGTAAACTTCTGACCCCGATCCTTGACATAATTCTTAGTTGCATCACCCACATCATAAACTTCTCCCTTACAACTGTTTCCCCTCAACATGGAAGAAAGCTTATGTAATCCCCATACCTAAGAAGACAGTAGTAACCGATCTTAAAGACTACAGACCTATCTCTATTTTACCTTTTCTCTCAAAAATTGTCGAAAAAGTAGCTCGCCGCCAACTCTCCTCCTTTCTTCATAAAAATAATCTTCTCTCCTCTTTTCAGTCTGGTTTTCGTTACTCGCATAGTACTTCCACTGCACTCATTAAGATAACTGACGACATACGAGCTGCTATTGACGACCGTAAACTTACTCTGCTTGTCTTACTTGATTTCAGCAGTGCGTTTAACTGTGTCAATCAAGACATACTCCTGGCTGTCTTGCGATCATTAAACCTATCACAATCTGCCATCACTTGGTTCAGTTCAGCAGTGTGTCAGGATTGATGAGATCACCTCGGACTGGTCCTGTGTTGATGCGGGCGTCCCTCAAGGAGGTGTTCTCTCACCCCTCCTTTTCTCCATTTTCATTAACACTCTCGTATCGAACATTGGCTTCTCATCATACCATCTGTACGCGGATGACGTCCAACTATACCTGAGTTTTGAACCCGATCTGGTGGTACGTGGTATTGAAGACCTTACCAGTGAACTCAGTGCTGTGTATGAGTGGACCCAGAAGTATGGTCTACTTATAAATCCTACTAAGACACAAGTGATGATTGTTGGTAGTAAGTATCACATTTCCAGACTAGACATTAGTTCCCTCCCCCCAGTCAGATACAATAGACGACCTCCGTGGCGCAGTGGGCAAATAGCCGGCTGAGACGCAGGAGGTAGTGGGTTCGATTCCCGCCGCGGATCAATTGTTTGCATGATACAGATATTTGTTCCGGGTCTGGTTGTTTCTCTATATATTATTATATGTATGTATTTACAAAAAAAAATATTTATGTATTCTATCAGTTATCTGGTTCCTATAGTATGAGCACTGCTTAGTTTGGAGCTAGGTAGCGCTGTGTGAAATGTCCAGCGATATTTAAAAAAACAAAAAAAATAGTTCTCCCTTACAATACTGCACAGAGGTAAAAAACCTTGGTCTGTATATCACTAACGACCTGTCATGGGACCGTCACATTGCTCAGGTTAGTAAGAGAATGTATGGAAGCATGCATTCCTGAACTTGATGAAAAACTTTCTGCCTCAATCTGCAAGGAGGACACTGGTGAACGCACTGCTTTTTCCCATTCTCGACTACGCCGATGTCGTTTATTCCGATGCTACAGAGGATGGGTTGAACAAGCTGGAGCGTTTGCAAAACCTCTGCATACGTTTCATCCATGGTTTAAGGAAATATGATCACGTGTCTGCTTTCTGCGCTCAGTTACAGTGGCTCGAGGTCAGGGAGCGTCGGGATGTACATTAACTATGTCTACTTTATAACATCCTCCATGACCCCAAATCACCTAACTACCTCAAAGAGCGGTTTTCTACCCTGTATGCTATCCGACTATGGAATAGTACTCCGCACGAGATTCGGCATGTTTCATCCATTGAGGTTTTTAGATCCAAAGTTTTACAAGCACTACCTTACTCTCATGAACGAAGCCTACAAAATGAGTGGTGTCCTGCAGATGCTCTGTCATTTATCCACTTTTTTATCTTTATATCATATGAGTTTATTTAGTTTTATTGTAACTACCTATTTATTAGTTTATCTATTATTTTTCAACTAGTGTTTATTGAGATGTAATATTTGAAAGTACGTTTATTGAAAATACTCTATATATATTTGATGTTTCGTTCGTATTCTCAATATATCTTAGTCTTATTTGTTATTATAAAATTTTTCCTGCTACATTATGTCATGCACTACCTACAAAAATATTTTTTCAACACTACGCAAAGGTTAACTGGAAGAGAATGCTTGCTAGTATTAAGTTCGCCTATGTACAGATTTATGTATTTTGTGCAATAAAGATCTTTCAATCAATTTTCAATCAAAACACTTCCTCTGAGGATGTCCACGTCCACCGTGAGTTTTTTAAATAAACAAAAGCAAATGTAGGTACTTACAATCCAAGCACGACGCACATGTATTTCCCCCACTCGTAAGAGTCGTAAAGCTGTATCAGTCTCGGGTGTCTCAGCTGCCGCATCACGTCCACCTCTCTCCACATTTCGTCTCTCGTCCCTCCGGCTCACAAAGACAAGCTTGGCAGCCAACTCCAGCCCTGTGCTCATCTCTCTGCATAGGTATACCATGACAAACTTTCCCCTGGTCAAATAAATAATTATAATAAATAATTAAGGCGAGCCATGGCGCCAAAACTAGAATTTAGTCTTCTTTATAAAACTCGAGAACGACGCAATGAAGCAATATTTTTCAATGCAAAAAAAACTACAGATAGACAAAGAAACTAGTTTTTTTAATCGAACAGAAATTTTAATAGCCCATTGGTTTTAGTGAAAAAAATATCTAAATTCCAATTAGATATCATTTTTAACTTCGCAGATCTCAATACACTCTGAGACAGACCCAACTTTTTTTAAAATTTAAATTGCTACACTTAGAACAATGTAAATTAAATAAAGAAATATAAGTAAAACGAGATACGTGTTTTAAGACATTAATTTTGGATATAAGAAAGTCGGTAGAGCGGGTAGGATCGTTACATTAATTCCTTATACTTGCGGCAAGTCAACAGAGGTTGACGATTAACAACTTGGTATACCGATAGTACACACTTAGATTATAGATTACAATATGATATGTTACAATGAGGTTGGTACGAACAGGCATTGGCTAGAAGAGCACAGAAATCTTGAGGCTTATGGCCTATAGCGCAGCAATACACCACGTGTTGAGTAAACCTAGTACAATAAATATAATTTAGTATAATAAAGTGGGCGCCATCTGACGATAAAGCGTCAGAAAAGAGAGAAATGTTTGTGGGGTTTAACCCGGATAAAAATATGGATTAGATACGCCTCGTGTTATTTTTCGTCGACCGTTCCTGGCGTCTGCTCGGATTGAGGAAGCGGGCTTGAGCTGTGGCGGTAGGCTTCGTGGGAAGGCGTGGTCCCGGTGTGCGTCAAGGCAGCTAGCAGGATGGCTGACGACCAAGCTTGTGGCGGTAGGCTTCGTGGGAAGGCGTGGCCCCGGGGTGCGTCAACGCAGCCAGCAGGGTGGCTGACGACCAACCACGTTTCTCGACGGCTCAGATGAACGGTTTGACGGGTGTCAGGTGTAGATAAGGAGAAGTAGGAAGAAAACCAGGAGCGAAGACCGAAAGCGACTTCAGACTCACGAGTACTGTAGCACCGAATTTACGATAAAAGTATCAGGGATACACTGTCCAGCAAACTTAGAGATTAATTCTGTAGGACGTTGGTTAGAAGTTCTCACTGATGTGTCCAGGTCTGGAAAAGCGGTCGAGAAAGATCGACACTGCCCTTATATAGGTCAGCACTTCAACCTTCTTTTAATAATTAGTAAAAACGCCTTTCTTCCGAGACATTCTAAAACTTGGTGATGCAATAAATTTTTGGTGATGCCATAAAAGAAAATTTGACGCATCCAGCGTCACTCAAGACAAAATATTGTTTCTTTATTTTGCATCAGTCAAAGACAATAATTGAATGAGGTATTACTATAATTTAAGATTTGTGTTTTGTTATAATGTTTATAAGAAGCAAGGGATTATTTAACTTAAGTTTACAAGAATGTTTAATTACTGATAATTAAAATCGATTATCGATCAAGAAAAAATATAGTCTGTTTCTTTGAGATCACGTACACCGCCATCTGCCGTAAACATGGCGAACACGCTTGGAATTCAGTGTATTGGAAAATGAGGTTACAAGTGTTTGTGCAGTTAGTATGCCGCCATGTCGCTAGATGTCGTGGTATGTAGTGTTTTATAAGTGCAGCGTTATGTTAAATCGAAGATGTAACGCGTCGTGAAATCGCACACGTTACACACTATTATTTTAAAATGTTAATCACAAACTTCATAAAATTAAGTTTTATTTATTGAGAAATCAATAGAAACCTGCAAAATGAATAAATTGTCGTGCGCAACCCTTGAGCGTTGAAAATTTTGCTATGCGATTTCAATCCTTTTGTTCTGGACTACACTTCTCAATTTAGTTGCGCAAGAGAAATCAGCCGTCCAAGTCAGACGGCCTCAGGGCCTCGTCGAGAGCAGATTTGTACAACTTTTTCGCGCTAGCCGGCACCCAACGCGTACGCAAACATGTAATAAAAAAGATAGGATATACCTAAGTACCTAAAATAATGAATAAATATAACCAATAAAATTTAAATGTTCTCGAGGATCTGAGATTTTTTAACGCAAAATAGGGGTGGGGGGGGGGGGGGGACTATTCCGAAATGTCTTAACCTCCGCTGCAGAAAGAAGGTGTTATGTGTTTAAAGTCTTTGTCTATCCGTGTGTAAGAATTTATGTATGCGGGAATTAAGTATGAGAATTTATGCATGTAAGAACAATGCGGGTAGGGTAGGGAGCAATATAATATGATATGTTATGTTATGTTATGTTATGGTACAGTATGCTATGGTATTGTATAGTATTGCATTGTATTGTATTATATCCAAATTAATTGTTGTGTAAAACGTAATGTGTTGTAATGCACTGTGATGTGATGTGATGTAATGTAATGTGATGTGATGGAATTTGATGTAATGTAATGTGATGTAATGTAATATGATGTTATGTGATGTAATGTAATTTAATGTGATGTGATTAAATGTAATGTGCTGCGATGAAATGTAATGTGATGAAATGTAATGTGATGTGATGTTATGTGATGTAATGTGATGAAATGTAATGTAGTGTGATGTGATGGAATGTGATGTGATGTCTGAATTACAGAGTGCAAATCTCTTTGATGGCCTATGTATAGCAGCAGACATTCTATGGTTGATTTAATGATGATGATTATTGATAGATAGTGATAGATGTTTTGTCATTGTTGATATAAGCACAAACGCATTTTTGAATTTTTTTGTACCTAATATTACTTTATTGTGAATTATGAATTGGACAAGCTGTTATAGCATGAGCTATAAGAGCGAGACGGCGCGACGCGGCGCATCCTCGGATAGACGCGTCCCGCATGCACAAAACCTGAGTAATACATGGCCTTAATACGTCTCCTAAAAAAATCCTGGCAAAAACGTGTGTTCCAGGGACAATTCGAAGAAATTGGGGATATATTATGTATAAAGTATAAACATTTAAAATCTTACTTATGAACACTTACGTTTAATGTAGTCATCAATTTTGGAGATACTTACAATTTGAAATTATTTTTTTCCCAGTCCATGAACAATACTGTCCCAAAAAATTTAGGATTTTTTTTGAAAGCATTCGGTGGTGGGTGACTTTATCATCTGGTCCATCTCAATGTCACTATAATGATTCCGGTCCCTTAACATTCCGTGGAACTGGGTTTTTCGGCTGCATGGTAACAGGGTTTTTCCGCTGTTTCTCGCTCGAACGCCACGGGTGATAATGATGAGGATGGTCGTATATTATGGCTAAAACGTCACGCGATGCACTCCTCTTCGTCTGTCCGTGAAAAACCCGTTGCTAGGCTAGTCGCGTGGGCGATCGACCTCTGGTAGAATTTTGAATTGACGCGCGCAAAATGGACTCGCTGAAGTACGAGTACTCTATTTTTTTTTGTTTTCCACTGTTTGTAGTAGTTCCCGTGAAATGCTCTATAGGAAAGAGTTCACAACAAAGTAATAGCACTTATGAGTTTTTGATACATTTTCACTAAATCACTGTTTGATCCCGCGAGTTGGGCGTCACTGTAAAAACTTTTTCTCAGGGCTTTTCGGGGTGATTAAGGTTCGAAACACGATCTACAGATTATGGAAAAAACTCTATATTCGGAATTATATGGCAAACAATGAGCAAAACAATAACACATCTCGGTAAACAAACACCGGTGAACGGCTTGGACTGACTGTTTGTCATGCCCGCGCGGCGTATCCAGTGTTGCCGTTTTGTATATGAAAAATAATCTAGACATTGGCGGCGATTATGCTAAAAAAGTGCTAGATCACACATTAATATGCTAAAAA
The DNA here is from genome assembly GCA_918857605.2 of Philereme vetulata. NCBI lineage: Eukaryota > Metazoa > Arthropoda > Insecta > Lepidoptera > Geometridae > Philereme > Philereme vetulata. The sequence continues at coordinate 6,360,156 of OU975482.1, forward strand.
TATTCTTTAGCTGCCAAGTCTTCTTTATGTGAAAAATTATTGTATGTAGGTAGGGTAGGTAATTAAAAATATAGTGCTATTTTTAAGTAAATTCAATAACTGATCGAGCAAAGCGAGATCTCCAAATCAACTTGGGCAAATCGACGTTGTATGTATGTAAGTATGTATGTATGTATGTTTGTTTGTCCGAGGATAACTTTCGAAGTGTTTATCCGATCATCGTGAAATTTGGTATCTTATAGTGATGGCACAATTTTGGTGTGACTAAATGAGCTAAACATGTAGGAATCGAACCCGTTACCTCGTAGAAGGCAAAGCTACTACCAAATGAGCTGTGAGGCCAGTCAGCTAACTGAATTGTGATCTCTCTGACAATGTAAATTTTAAAATAGGTACCTACGTGGCGCAGTGGGCGTATAGCCGGCTGAGACACAGGAGGTAGCGGGTTCGATTCCCGCCACGGAACAAATGTTTGCATGATCTACAGATATTTGTTCCGTGTCTGGGTGTTTGTCTATATATTATAAGTATGTATTTACAAAAAAATGTATTCTATCAGTTATCTGCTTCCCACAGTACAAGCTCTGCTTAGTTTGGGGCTTCATAGCGCTGTGTAACATGTACAGGAATATTTATTTATTTATGTCATTTAAGCAGTAATACTGTCGCTCAACCAGTAAAAAATGCGAAAGATCCAGCGCAACGTCTTTAAAACGGCAACATTGGATTGGTTCATTTATCTGTTTTGAACTTGTTCAAACGTGTTGGGGGGACAGCTATGAGACGCGCGCGGCATATGGTAGGTATCATACCTATAAACCTATTTTATTAAGGTAATTTTTTTTACTTTAATTTTATGCTGTTTGGTTGCCTTGCCACGCCCTTACAGGGTACATACTTCTAGGTTACTTTTATGAAAGCTGTAATGTATGTTGCATTGAAATAAATAAATACAAAATACTAAACTAAAGAACATTCCCTGAATCCTTGTAATGAGTGACGCATGTATACAAAATTATTAGTTATTAAGGTGCGTTGGGGTAAGTTGGTCAGTTTTTAGTTGTATTAGGAAGATGTTGGCAAAATTTATTTTGGACGAAAGTTACAATAGTTAGCAAAATAAATTATAGTGAAAATTGATTGCAAATATATAAGCTATAGATAGAATGTGTTTTATGTAGTTATAAATGAAACAACTACTATTTATCGGGTGTTTAAAATATGAATAAAATTTTAAAACCTTGGGAAACATCGGACATTCATGGGTAAAGATCGTAATACCTTCTAAAATCGCCATTGAGGCTTAGAACACAGAGTTCATAGAAAGAGAATATCCGTTCTTATACGTTCTACAAGATTATCCTTGGAAATTTTGATATTATAAAAAAGTCACCTGGAACAGTATTTTTATTTGTTTTATGTTTTGGAAGTCCGATCTTACCCCACTAGACAAAATCTCAAATTTCCGTGGCTCTCAAACTTTCGTGTTCCTGATCCTGATAAGATTTTCTTTCAGTTAAAACTATTTATCTATAAGCAGATTGAAGCCTGGATAGGTTATACTTTTATGGGTTGGATATATCAATAAAACCTTACAATTTATTGTTGATCAAACTTTTATTAAACTGCTTATTTATATTACTAATCATTATTAGGTATCGAGACCAATTATTTGTTCTTAGACATTAAAATAACATCTTAAATCCTCCTGCGAATACGATGTTGCCCGCAGTGACTTTCTCTCGTATTGACGCGGCATTATGACCCTACAAAGAAAATGCTTTAATAAGTACAGACCATATATTTATAAACGAATTATCTATATAAAATACACAATTTTATGTTCGGTCCGTAAAAGGCATCTTAATAATCTATTAACAATAATATTTTAATAAAACTTAATTAAAAGCAATAAATTCACGTTATAAAATAAACAAAACACACACCAACTTCATGAGAAGTTTTGTTTATTAACCAGCTCAGCTACATAACGATAGATTGCAACACCACGAAACATTGAGGTTAAAGTTCGGATTAAAATAAAGTTTGAAAATCATATGCATTTTCATTCCAGTTTATGATTGGATTATTTAGTCCGAACTTCACCTATTAACATCTGCTTGGGGAAAGCCCGGATCTCAGCCTACAACCCTATTTAGCCTATTTTAAACAGAAATATCAAAAGACACCACATATACTGAAAACTCAAAAATATATTATTTGAAAAAACAGCTAATACTCACCAAAAAATCCAGCAAAATGTTGTTTGGGGTAAACCCGGATCTCGTAAATTATCGTTTATGGCGACACTCCCAGTATATCATGCATAGCTCACACCCGATGCGTCGGAACCACCAACACGGACTGGGACGCGGGGCAATACAAATTGGCGTTTCACGCTTTGTTGCCAGATTAGAAAAATAACTACTAATTCTGAATATATTTAACAAATACAATCTTCCCCCATTTACGACGCACCTTACAATTACAAACCAAATACCTACCTACCTAGGTATTGCTTTCAAAATATTGCGTCAGAAAATGTTCTAGGTACGCAGAGCAACAAACCTACTTGTCTTTGAGTTGCTGACGATACGGACAAAGTTTATTAGGACACTGTATCCCAACCGACACTTTTGATTTTAATATTTTTTTACTGTCGATTCGGACACCATCAAATTATTGACGCTGTTGAGTACAGTCAGATAAAAAATGTTTAAGCAAAATATAATATATTGTGATAAAGCTAATCAAATTGCTTTGCGAGCGTGTCGTGACTTACATTAATGTTAAAAAAAACCACAAGTTTCATTCATAGCGTATATTTGGTATAAATCAACATGTTGTATACTTAGGCATCTATTATATAGATGCCTAAGTATACAACATGTTGATGAGGACAGGACAGGACTTAAAAAGCCTCCACGAAGATGTCGCGAAGAGCCGGCAGATCTTCGTTGGCGCTCGACAAGTTAACACGTTCTTAAAATAAGTAGGAACTGTATTAAATAAGTTAAAATTGTACCTGCATATTCTATCCTGCATTTTATACTTAATAAAGGAAAAGTATTCCGAAGTTTATTTGTCTGTCTCCTTCAATCTACATCAATATAGATATATACTATACATCAAGTATAGTTAGGTTAGGTTAGGTTAGGTTAGGTTAGGTTAGGTTAGGTTAGGTTAGGTTAGGTTAGGTTAGGTTAGGTTAGGTTAGGTTAGGTTAGGTTAGGTTAGGTTGACGAGTTTTGGAGGTCTGACCCGATGTATTAACTGCCTTAGCGATCAGCCTATGAGAGCTACAGCGAAGTTCAATACATCGTAAGTTGCGGATTCACGAGGCGCACACATCTGTGAAAACGGTGTGTCGCTGAGTGTTTTGCGGACCAAGATATTGCATAAAGAAGCGGAAAGTTACAAGTCGGGATTTTTTGATTGAAAAACGGTTTGTTTACCTTTTTCAATCGAAAAAAAGTCGGCTTTGCGGCTATCGTTCTACGCACTTTCTTGTGTTAGGACATAGCGGCAATAATCAATTTTCGCGTAGGCTAGGTCCGGTTGCTTTTCCTATCAGGGTTTGGAAGTAATCGGATTTTTAGTAATTTTATGTAAAATTAGAGAAAAAATTTTGCACAAAAAAGTAGGCAAAGTTTGGGACTGAACATCTAGGTTGTGGTTTACCCCTACGGTCTCAGTAGGGGTGCCAGGGGATAGGGGATTTCAGCCCCTATTTGCGTATATTTTTTGCACCTGGCTGCGATACCCGGAAGTCAGCCAAAAAAATTTTTCAAAAAGTGTCTAGAGGGACCAGATTGCTATTTGGTTTTTTTAGGCGCTTTTTGAACTTTGTATGGGATTTCTCCGAGCCGACTCCCCCTTGACCGTTTTCTAACCAAACTCAAATTGTTTTGGGTGACAACTTCGGCGGGGGTGGTCGGATTTGGTCTAAATTCGGCAGAGACGTTGGCGGGGCCACAATGGCCACGTCTGAAGAGGGGGATGGTTCCCACCGCAAGTGGGACGAAGGAATTCTGGATTCTTCCTCTGAATCCGAGGAAGAATTTACAGAGGCCATGAAAGTGACTTCTCAGCCCCAGAAGAGGGGGCATGTAGACCAGGCGGATGATGCAAGGCCCGATAATGGGCCAAAGGTTGGAACAGCCCGGAGGGGCAAGCCCAAGGGGGCCTACGCGGGGATGGCGTTGGCAAGAGCTAAGCTCCGAGGTTCGGAGACTTACCTCAGCTCCGACACTGACGTCGCCGCCGGCCCCTCCTCGTATAGGAAGGACTTCCCGGAGCTCCGCCCCAAGGGGGCAATGAGGAATGGGGGAACATCCTCCCCCCCAAGAATGATTTCGCCGTCTGAGGCTTTCGTCTCGTTTGACCCGGTGGAGGCCACCAAACAGGCGGCTTTAGAAATTATGGAGGGGGCCCGCAAGTCGAGCAACTTGAAGGGTGAGGTGTGGGGCACCATGAACCGGGCCTGCCGCACCATATTAAAGGCTATGGAGGACGTTAACGCCTCCAGGTCAGAGAGCGAGGAGATCCGCATCCTGAAGGCGGACAACAAGAGGATGCGGAAGCAACTCGCTCTCTGCACGGCGGAGCTCAAGGCCCTGAGAACCGCCGTCTCAGAGCGCCAGGCCCCAGCCCCACAGCAGGTGCGAGAGACTCCGGCCCCTAGGGCCCCCCCGCCGCCACAATCCGCCGCTGCGGAATTGGCGGAGATGCTTGAATGTATGAAGCGCGACTTGACGGTCTCCCTCGGTAACATGCTGAATGCAAGGATCGAGGAGATTGCCAGTCGCCTTCCCCCCGCGCCAATAATCCGCCCCCCGCTAGCGGCGGATAAAAAGAAGAAGGCCCCTACGGCCCCCATAAGAGAAGTTGCTTCCGAGCCTGAGAGCAGGGCCAGGCTCGGGGATGGCAGGCCGAAAAGGGCCGCAAAAAAAGCGGCCCCGGTGGCCCCGGAGACCACCGCCCCGGCGGCCAAGACTGCCCCAGCAGCCAAGCCTGCCCCAGCAGCCAAGCCTGCCCCGGCGAGCAAGCCTGCCCCAGCAGCGGAGACTGCACCTGGGCCCTCGGGCGAGACATGGGCCCAGGTAGCAAAGAAAAAGAAGAAGGGAAAAGGGAAAGCTACGGCCATTCCCCCACCCCCCCCCCCCCGCCGCCCAAGAAGAAAGCGGCACCAAAGCCGAAGGGATTAGAAGTCCCCAAGACGGCAGCGGTGGTAATTACCATGCGCAAGGACGTTGCCACCGACACCACGCTGCAGGCTGTCATGTCCAAGGCCATTAACGGCATAAGGTTGGAGGAGATAGGCCTGCAGCATGTCAGGGTCAGGAACTCGGTGACGGGGGGCCGAGTCATCGAGGTCCCTGGAGCAGATAGCGGAAGGGCGGCGGACAGCCTCGCAGCAAAGCTGCAGGTCCTCGTGGGCGACGTTGCCCATGTAAGCCGCCCTGAAAAGATGGCCGCTATCGAGGTCGCCGGCCTAGACGAGTCGGCGACAAGGGAGACCCTGGCGGCTGCCGTCGCCAAGGCGGGGGGATGCGCCGAGGCGCACATTAAGGTGGGGGGCATTCGCCCTACATACTTTAATGGTAGTGGGGTGGCCCTCGTGCAATGCCCGGTGGGGACTGCAAAAGCCCTCCTCAAGTGTGGTCATATCCTGGTAGGCTGGTCGTCTGCCAGGGTCAACTCCGTCGGACCAGCACCCATGCGGTGCTACAAATGTATGGGTGTCGGCCACGCGCGTGAGCTGTGCCCCTCAAAGGTGGACCGGGGCCAGATGTGTTACCGGTGCGGCGCAGAGGGGCACAAAGCAGCCGAATGCTGGGAGGAGAAGGTATGGTGCGCAGTATGCCACCATGCAGGCCTCCCAGCCGACCACGTTATGAGTGGACCAAAATGCTCCCCACCGGAGACAAAGGGAAGAGAGGCGAGGCCGAGACCCTCCCGCCCCACCCGACCCCCTCCAGCCGAAACAGCCGCCAGCCGGCACCAAGAGGACAACCGTATGGACGTCTAAATGCCAGCACACCAGCATCTAGACGTCCTGCAGATAAACGCCAACCACTCCGCCAGAGCTCAGGATCTGCTCATGCAGGCCATGGCGGAGTGGGCAATTGGCGTTACGGTTGTAGCGGAGCCATACTTCGTCCCCCCACAATCTAATTGGGTAGGGGATACCGACGGAGTAGTGGCGATCGTGGTGCCGGCGATGGGGGACCTCCCCCCCTTATCAAGGATCGAGGGTGGCCCGGGATTCGTGGCGGCCAGATGGGGGAACGACACGGTGCTGGTGGCCGTGTACTTCTCCCCCAATAGGCCGCTGCGGGAGTTTAACACGTTCCTGGGGATCCTAGGGGGGGTGGTCCGGAGGGCTGCCCCGAGGCAGGTTATGGTCCTGGGGGACCTCAACGCCAAAAGTTCGGCATGGGGTTCCCCCATTACGGACCATAGGGGTATGGCTCTTGGGGATTGGGTGACGGCAACGGGACTCGTGGTCCTAAACCGGGGCACCGCGAGTACCTGCGTGCGGCGGCAAGGGGGGTCAATCGTGGACGTCACGTTCGCGACCCCTGCCATAGCTGCACGCGTCACGGATTGGCGCGTCCTGGAGGATGTGGAGACCCTCTCAGATCACCTGTACATCAGGATGAGGGTCTTCACAGCGGGGGTTCCACCGTCGCCCATCACGGGCAGAGCCAGGAGGGGGCGAAAGTTCCCAAAGTGGTCCCTGGTCCATTTGGACAGGGACAAGGCGAACGAGGCGGCCATGGTGGAGGCGTGGTGTGCTGCCCCACCCGTCACCCTCGGAGCTGAGGAAAGGGCGGCACAGTTCCGAGTCGCATTACAGACGGTGTGCGACGCGGCCATGCCTCGGGTCGGTCGCCTGTTCAACCGCAAGAGAGTATACTGGTGGTCCGCTGAAATTGCGGCCCTGCGGTCCACCAGTAACAGTGCCCGCCGCGCCTACCAACACTGTAGGCGCAGGCGGCACAGTGCGGAAGAGGAGGAAGGGCTCCACAGGGCCCTCAAAGAGGCTAAGGGGGCCCTCCAGGTTGCGATCGCCAAGGCCAAGGACGAAGCTCACGAGTCGTTCTTGGCTACCCTGGACAGGGACCCATGGGGGCGGCCGTACAAGGTGGTGCGCAACAAAATGCGCAGCGCTCCCCCCATGGACTCCCTGGAGCCCGAACTCCTCCAGAGGGTAGTCGAGGGGCTGTTCCCGCCACCTCCCTCGATCTCTCCCCCGTCGATGGTCGACCCCAGAACGGAGTCGGAGGCCGAGCTCGTCGTTGCACCAATAAGTGACGACGAGTTCGAGCGTGTGACAGACCGACTCCGGGGCTGCAAAAAAGCCCCCGGCCCGGACGGCGTTCCCGGTCGCGTCCTCGCAGTCGCCCTGGAACACCTTGGGGACCGACTCAGGCACGTCATGGATGACTGCCTGAGAGAGGGAAGGTTCCCGAGGGTGTGGAAGGAGGGGCGACTATGCCTCCTCCGTAAAGAGGGTCGGCCACAGGATTGCCCGTCTGCCTATCGCCCCATAGTGCTGCTGGATGAGGCCGGAAAAGCGTTTGAACGCATCCTGGCCTCCCGGATCCTGCAGCACCTGGAGACCGCCGGCCCGAACGTCTCTGATAGACAATTCGGGTTCCGGGAAGGGCGGTCCACGCTCGACGCGCTGAAGTCACTGAAGGACTTTTGTGACTACGCGTCGAGCAGGGGGGAGGGTGTCATCGCGGTGTCACTAGACATCGCAAACGCATTTGGCACCCTCCCCTATGGGGTGATCAGTGAGGCACTTCGATACCATGAAGTGCCTCACTACCTGAGGCGGATTGTTGAGCACTACCTAACCGAGAGGGTAGTGCTCTGGGAAAAGAAGGACGGGCAACGGGGGGAGAGAGAGATGGCCTGCGGCGTGCCCCAGGGTTCCGTGCTCGGTCCACTTCTATGGAACCTGGGGTACGACTGGGCAATCCGGGGGGAGCTGCTTCCGCGCACACTCGTCGTCTGCTACGCGGACGACACAATGGTGGCTGTGCGCGGGAGCGACAAGCGCGAGACCTCCCGGAGGGCGGAAGTGGCGGCCGAGCTGGCGATTGAACGGATCGCCAGGCTCGGCCTAAAGGTGAGCCTCCCGAAGACTGAGGCTATAGTTTTCGGGGGGCGCGAGTGGAATCTGCCCGCGAGTGCGGCGCTCACCCTGGAGGGTGGAGCGGTCCAAATAAAGCCCCACATTAAATATCTGGGGCTAATATTGGACCGCAAGTGGGATTTCGGGGAGCATTTCTCAAGACTAGCTCCCCGAATCGTGGGCGCCGCATCGGCGCTGGGCAGACTTCTGCCCAATGTAGGAGGGCCGGGTTCCTTGTGCCGGCGGCTATATGCCGGCGTGACAAGGAGCATGGCCCTCTATGGGGCCCCAATATGGGCGGACAAGCTGTCCGCCCGAAATAGGGCCCTGCTGCGGAGGCCACAACGGGTCCTGGCCCTCAGGATGGTGAGGGCCTATATGACGGTGGCCCATGCAGCGGCCTGCCTCCTCGCGTGCACCCCCCCGTGGGAGCTAGACGCAGAGGTGCACGCAGAGACCTACCAACGTAGGTCCAGGGTCCGGACAACAGGTGAACGCCCGGACCCCGAGGAGGTGGCAGCCTCCCGTCGCGCGACGGAGCGCCGACTGCGGGACCGATGGAAGGCCCAACTGGAGGTCGCCCCTTATGGTCTCCGTACCATAGAGGCGATCCTCCCAACGGCCGACCTTTGGCTGAAGAGGGCAGTCGGCGCGACGTCGTACCGGCTCGTGCAGGTACTGACCGGGCATGGGTGCTTCGGTCACTACCTGCACAAAATAGGAAGAGAGCCGGCCCCGCTGTGCCATGAGTGCGGAAGTCCCGACGACACCGCTCAGCACACCCTTGAGGTGTGCAGTCGTTGGGACGCGGAGCGTGGCCTCATGGCACGCACCATTCAGCGGGTGGACCTCTCGCTCCAAAGCATTGTTGAGGCAATGCTGAGCAACGAGAGGTCCTGGGAGGCGGTGGTCTCCTTCTGCGAAACAGTCATTTCGCAAAAGGAGACCGCGGAGCGGGAGCGCGAGGAAGATCCTCTCGCGCATCCTCTCCGGCGCAGACGGCTTGGGTTGAGAAGGCGGCGTTTTGCTGCCAGACTCAACCCATAGTGGCTGCAGGTGGAGGATGGGAGTCCTCTGCCTGCGGTGATTAGCCACTGAGCGGTCTGGGAGAGGGCCAAGCGTGCTCGCCCTTCTCCCCTTCGGCGCGGGTAGCCCCGGCAACGGCTGGGGTGCCACCGGTGGACATCGTGGACTATGCCTTCGCGGGTTCCACGGTGTCCAACAAAACCGGCGAGAGGGCACGTCCGGGTGGTTTTTAGTGGGTAGCACTCCCTACCCCTCCTCACTCTGAGGAGGGAGAGGCGATGTGTAGTCCCACATAACCCTCCGACACTCCCATGTTCGGAGGGTATGCGTAACGCATTTTCCACCTGGTCAACAAAAAAAAAAAAAAAAAAAAAAGGTTAGGTTAGGTTAGGTTTTTTTTTTTTTTTTTTTTTGTGTACCTGTCCGGACGTAAAGTCCGGCCCGCGAGCTAGCCTACATTTTGTCCTCTGAATGTGACAGAGATTTTTTCTACTCTCTTTCATTCGGTCTATCTTTCTTTCTCCATACTATGTCTTTCTTCCTTACATTTGCATTGTGGGTTGCAATGCTCAGCTATAGTGCTGTCTTCGTTCATACATGTGCACTGTGGGATGCAGTGCTCGGCTATATTCCTTGTTTTTTATTTGTGTTTTATTATTAGGGTTCTTTATTTTTAATTTAATTCCTTAATTACTACATTTTTATTCTTACTTACTATGATTATACAGTAAATTGCCACATAAATCTAACCAGGATGGGTTTATACATTTTCTTCTTACTTACTACAATTGTACAGTGATCTGTTTTCTCTTACACTATTTTTCTATTTTTACAACTAGACATTTAACCTTATATCTTATCTTTATCTTCATTGTTATTATTTGTTATTACACTTATGCTGTTTTATATATTTTATTATATATATTCAACATAAATTTCTTATACTTTTACTTATTTATAATCATAGATACTATTACCTTGCAACACAATACTCACAAAAGACAAAATCAATACATAGCTTACATTTAGTTAACTAGTCAAGGTTTCTAATTTAACAATTTTTAGGTATCTTATAGTATTTTATTCACATTTATTATTTTTATGGTGCTCTTACATATACTTATTATATATAATACATCATACTTATTTATCTATCCTTATTTCTACGTATTACTTTATTACCTATACTCTTGCAATATTCTAAAAATACATACCTACTATGTTTATCTCCAATGACCATGTATATGTTTTCCCTTGTTAGGGTAATGTCTAGTTTTTGTTCTACCTCATATCTCAACAAACCATAGATGGGACACTCTAACAGGACGTGCTGAACCGTCTCCTCTTTATTAGGCTCACAGGGGCACGATGGGTCCTCCTTACACTTGAACCGGTTCAAGTATTCTGAGAACCCGCCGTGTCCTGTTAACATCTGTGTCAGCACATTTGAAATTTTAATCTGTCTGACTATTTTATACGCCTCTATGGCATCAGGGAAGAAAAGCTTAGTGACGGCTGCTTTGTCCTCAGTTTTGTATCTCCGGTTCCATACGTCGAGCGACTCCTTACGGATTTGTCGTTTGACGTATGAGACCGGACACGCATCGTAGTCGGATCTTTTCTTAAGGTGTATTGCAGCGCTCTTGGCCAACTCGTCAGCTCTTTCATTCCCGTTCATCCCCGCGTGCGCTTTGATCCAAAATAAAGATATCTCTTTATTTTGGAGTAAGATGTTTTCCAGGTTTGTTCTGGTTTCTTTTGCTAAGGGATGAACAGAGCCGGGATTCGTTACGGTCTCAAGGGCTGAACGAGAATCGCTGTAAATGCCGTAACTAGTTTCTGGGCGCTTTAGGATCTCCCGCGTGGCTCGACATATGGCGTAAAGTTCCTCCTGATAGACCGTGCAGTGAGATGAAAGCTTCAGTTTGAGGGATTTGATCTCCGCCGCACCATTCCACAAGGATAGCGCGGCGCCAACCTTCCCCTCAATCCGGCTTCCATCTGTAAAGATGCGGACTGCTTGTTGGTTGTGTTGTTCAACCTCATGTCGGTCTATCAGGTTTATGAACTTCCAGCTCATATGCCTTGCCGGGTGCGGGTTCAAACTAAAAGCAACCCTACGTTCTACCTCCCTGTCTCCCAAGAACGGCTGGGGAACTCCGCGCCTGGCTTCATATAGTGCTGCCGCCTCGCGGATTCTGAGATCCAGCGGCAGAATCCCGGCCAGTATTAAAGCCGAGTTTAGGGAGACAGTTCGGTAGGCCCTAGTTAGTTTCTGGGCGAACACTCTTTGGACCGCATTCAGCTGTTTCCGCACACTAAGCTTCTCTGTCGCACCAGCCCAGGCGCTAGCCGCGTACGTCATGACTGGCTCTACTGTTGCTCTGTAGATGATTCTCACTACTTCCGGGTGCAGGCCCCAACTGACCCTGGCAGCTCTCGACAATTGCTTATAAAAGTTCAGCGCTTTTATGCAAGTGTTTGCAGTATGTTTATTGAAAGTAAGCTTATTGTCGATTGTGAGCCCCAGGATCTTCACTTCTTCAGACATGCCAATGTCGATCCCCCCCATGCTCAGCAGTGGTGTATCGAATTTAAGTTTGCGAGTTATTGTCATCGCACACGTTTTGTGTGGCGCAAATTTGAGCTTGTTTTCGATACCCCACTCCTGGACATAGGCGAGAGCGGCATTGGCCTGTCCTTGCACTTCCAGTGCAGTATCCCCATCAAACAGCAGCACCACGTCATTGGCGAACGCCTGGACATAGTCACCCCTTTGTTGCAGTCCCTTGAGTAGAGGGTCTAGAAGTAGGTTCCAGAGCATTGGTCCACCAATGGAACCCTGGACACAGCCTTTATAAGTGCGTTTTGCATGTTCGTGAGCGGCGTATCTCACTCTCACAGCCCTATCCTCCAAGTAACTGTCGATTACCCTTCTCAGGTTAACTGGGCAACCCGCCTCCGCCAGTCTCACTCTGATGGCCGGCCACCAAGCGCTGTCGAAGGCTCCCTCTATGTCCAATGATACCATGACTATCAGTTTCTTTTGGTCAAGTTTATTATGTATGCGTTGCATCAGGTCATAGAGGGAGTCTTCGGTGCCTCTCTGTGGCATGAACCCATACTGACGGGAGCTCAGTTTTGGTACTAGGTGCCATTTGAGCCTTCCAATCACCATCTTTTCGATCACTTTACCCATGACCGGTAGCAGTCCTATGGGCCTGTACGACTTTGGATTTGTATAGTCGTCCTTGCCTGGTTTCCTTAGGACTACCACCGTGGCCTCCTTCCACATTGTGGGAAAGTGACCGAGTAACAGGCACTTGTTTGCAAGCGAAAGAAACAACTCAGGATCGTGGAATATTGCCTTACTGCAAATGTCCGCGGTCAATCCATCAGCCCCGGGAGCCTTCTTTGGGTTGAACGTTTTCACAGTGAAACTTAGCTCTTCTGTGGTAAACGGTGGGTCATGTTGTTCATCATGCATCCAACCGTTTACTTTTTCAGCTGCCTCTCTAGTTCTACTGTGAATTTCGGTGTCGTCCCTCTTCAGGTCTTCGGGGTAGAAGATTTCCGCTAGAAGCTTTGCAGATTCTTTGCCATCCAGAACCTTTCCGCCCTTCACCAAAGGCAGGTCCTCCTGACGTTTTCTCGTCCTGCCAATGACCCTGTATATCCCATCCCACACTCCCTCTCTATCTTGTTTTTCACAGAAACCCTTCCAACTGTCTATTTGTGCCTTCTTGGCTTCACTCTCATATTTCTCTTTTACCCGCAGGTACTCATCGACGACTTTTGCTCTTCGGATTTGCGCTGCACATCGGATTCTGCGTCTCCTGGTGGCGACTTCCCTCTTCAGCTCCTCGAGTTCTTTAGACCACCACGGCAAGGTAAGTTTTTCATTCATCTTCTTTTTGGGTATTGTTTGTGTACATGTTTTTATTATTGTATTTGTATATTTTCCTATTATTTTCTCTAATTCTGTTTTGTTATTAATTTTGTCTACTTCTGTTGTATTTAATTTATTTTCTATTAACAATTGGGCTAGTTTCTCATGAAACTGGCTCCAATTTGCTTTCTTTGTATTGTATATCCTTGTTGTTCTTTCTATTGTTATTTCTTTTATTTTCCCTAGTCTGATTTTAAAAGTTATGCCGTTATGGTCTGAGCCGGTTAGGTCGTCCTCAACTCTCCAGTCTTCCACCAGGTTAAGCATATCCTCAGTGCAGGCAGTTACGTCAATGTGACTGGCGTATTCTTTGTTTCCCCTTATCGTATAAAAAGTAGGGGTGTCACCGTCGTTGAGCACCTGCAAACTCATTTCTTCCAAAGCTCCAGCCATTTCAACTCCCCTGTTATCCCCTTTCCTACTGCCCCACCAGGTGCTTTTAGCGTTGGCGTCCCCTCCTATTACCAGCCTTCGGAGTCCTACTCTCTGGGCTATCGTCATTAACTGATCCAGGTAGGGTCCCATTTGTTGGTCCGGTTCGAAGTAGTAGGACACCAGCGTGATCTTCCAGGCACTGGTTTGGATTCTCACCACTGTGATGTTGTTTGTGGTGAGTTGCGGATACTGAATTATGTCAAGTTCAGCGTTGAAAACAACTATTGCCGCTTTAACAGTTCCTTCTCCTTGATCAGTGCACTGGAAGACCCTTACGCCCCGGTGGCTCCTCATCCTCCTCCCCGCACCAACATACGGCTCCTGCAGAAGAGCAATGGCGATTCCACGCTTTTCAGATTCGATGAGAATCTCATCAGTGGCCAGCTTGCTCCTTTGGAGGTTTGCCTGCACAATTTTAAGCGGGGCTAACTGTTTCTGGACTTTTGGATAAGGTCTTCTATTGATTTGGGTGCTTTCTTGAGTCACAACTGTGGCGCCTTTAGCAGTACGCTATCGTGGCTCGGGCCAGTGCGTCCCACTTCCGCCGCACTGCACATTCCTGACTGAAAGCACTGTGGTCAGTAAAATCTAATTTTGCGTGCGTGCAGTTACAGCAGGTAGGGGTCCCACCAGCACGCCAGTCAGCGCACTCCGATCGCATGTGCGGCCCTCCACAGTGGCTGCACCTCTCTACCGTTTGCTTGCAGAACCGCCTGCCATGCCCGTATGCAAGACAGAGCGAGCACTGCACCAGGGGGGACTGGTCCTCCACTCTAACCTTTTCCAGGTCAATGTGGATGGCTCCTGCTTCTGTGGATCGTGCCCATATCTTGGGAGACACTCTGACCACGATATGGGACATCTGGGGGTTTCGGGACTTTTTTCGGTACCGGACCTCGATTCTGTTATCCCTCTCATCCAAACCCTGGAAGATCCTTTTATTTTGGTTCCTAAATGCTTTCAGGACGTCCTCGTCTGTGTTGTATTGGAAGACGTCTCTGAACAGCAGTAGAGGGTCTTTGTTTTTTATCTCCTCCACTTGAAGGTGGTCTTCCGCTTTTCTTAGCCTTTCCTTTAGCCTACTCCTTTCCTCTTCTGTCTTACATCCGATGATTATTTTCCTGTCCTTTGCCTTCCTTACCCTGTCCATTGTTATCCCCCCTTCTTTAGCATTGATTGCGTTCCTAATTCTATCTAATACCTCCTCCCCAGTTTCTCTGTCATCCCTGGAGGTGATGACTATCGAGTGCAAAGCCGCTTGGCCGGGGGGCTGCCTCCTGGCGGACTGAGCCACTACACTCGCATATGACACCCCCTCCAGGGTTTTCTGTTGTTTACCTAATGCATGTTGGAGCTCTAGCATTTGTTCGTTGTTCTCCCTTATAAGCCTTCTGTGTTCTTCCATCCTCTTTATCAGCTCCTTCTCGACCTCAGATTCCCTCCTTGGTGATAAAAGGGATGGAAGTGGCAGGTCCGACTTCCCTATGTCTTTCCTATCCTCCTGTCCCTCACCCTGACCTTTCTTTTGCCTGTCCTGTTCCGCTTCGGCCTCTTTCACCAACTGGTACAACCGCTCCACCGACCTCGTGACTTCAATTTTGATGTCCGTCCTCAGGTTCCGCGCGTTGCCCAGTTGTAGTTTGGCCGCGTTAAGGCAGGCTCTTCCTTCAGCCGTCTTATTAGCATATTTGGTCGGAACCGGCGGACTTCCTTCCGTCTGTAATGAGGCGAAAAGGTTGCCCGCCGGGGCCGGCCCAGCCTTTTTCGGGGTGGTTGGGGCCTTCCGTTTGGTAACGGTCTTCGCCATCTCCCATTCACCTATGCTACGCCTCACGCCTGAGGATTTGGTCTGTCCGCCAGAAGGTCCTGCCTTCTCTGTCTGGTCGGATGTTTTCTGGGGTTCAGGATTTGTCATGTCCCCTGGCAATTTAACAGGTGTGCGGATTCCAAACATATCCGCGTTAAAATTAAGGTTAAACTTAAAAGTCAAAGGCAGAACTATACAGGTACACTAAAAATTAAAAGGTTTGTAGAAGTTATAAAAGATTATTAAAATTTACTTACGATTTTAAATGATAATTGAGTAAAGATTTGTATAAGTTATAAATGTATTTTTTATGTATTGGATTTTAATTTTATTTTCTGTTTCAGATTCACCGTGTCAACGTGGCTACTTCACTAGAGGCGCTGTTTCACAGGTAAGTTTGTTTTTACAGTGTAAAAGTTGTGCTCTATGTAGAGTATCTAGCTCTACATAGGTATGTAAGTTTGTCAGCGAACGTACTAATACGTTGATACACAATAATAGAGTAGAAACAACTCAATTTATAAAATAAGATAAAATAAAAAATGGAGACTCTACGTAGAGTCTGTCACTCTAAACCGGCACGTAGTCCTGTCGCTTGTCAGCTTAGCTAAAAAAGTCCTGTCAAAATCGGATGGTGGGTTGTCGAGATATGAGGTTTTGAAGTTTTCCAAGATGGCGGAACAAAATGGCGCCTGTAATGGAAAAACCCCGTAACTTTGTCAGTTTTTATGCTAGAGCTCTGGGGTTTGAGCAGATGATATTGCCTTTACACGGCCGTTACCCTCCTCACGTCAACTTGCACAAGACTATACAAACTCTATATTTGACTGTGCTGCTGTTATTAGGTGGAGGGGGCAACGCCCGTGTTCCCCGAAAAAATCCCAGCTCTCTACGACTCCTAATAGTGAAGATATGGAGATTTCTATTTTTTCAAAATGGCGGCTAAAATGGCCGCTCTGGTCTAACTTCTGCTGTTCTCAACCAAATTGCCCCGAGTTTGGAGTCTAATAAAAGGACTTTTTAAAACTTAACCTAATTCGCGACCAGAATTATAAATTAAAGCCCCCTTATTTAATTATATCTAAAAAAAAAACACAAATAAATTACAAAAAATGCCCTAAAAAATACAAATTTAGTCCAAATGAGTCGGAAAAAACTATATAATACTTAGAATTTAAAATACAATCTTATAAAATAAAAAATAAATTTTTAAGAGCAAATTTGGGGGTACCCACTTGCGAGGTCGACCTTCAAAAATCAATAACTTGGAAACCGCTTATCGGAAAATTCCAAACTTTTGCAAACTCCTTTATTACAACAATATCAATAAGAAGTAATTTTAAAAATCTTCGCGCAACGCGCACGCTTCCAGAAAATAAACTTTGAAAATTTCCAAAAATTTTTAAAAATCGATATCCTTGTCAAAAATGAAATTATCCAAAAACTAAAAATGCAGAATTTAATAAAAAGTAGAGATAAACAATTTTACATTTCAAAATTTTTTCCAAGTAGATCCCTGAAGGTCCCAGAATGAAGGTCAAAAGGTCACGGAAAATTTATTTGAAAACTACCAGAGATAAAAATCTAAAAATTTGGAATAAGTTGGAGACCTACTTAACTAGCTTATTTATAATTTAAAAATATAGGGTCACCGCTTATTTTTAAAAGATATTAATATTTTAAATGTGCGTTTTTTAAAAAAGTCTATAACTCAGCCAAAAATCAACCTTTTTGAAATCCCAAAGTGCCTCCAGCCTTGGCGTGATAGTACTCAAGTGGACCCGTTGTCAGCTCCTTTCCAGCAGCCCTGGGTCACTGACCTCGTGGCCACGTGGTTTTTGGTTTTTTGGACTTTTTCCCGTGCGGGTGCACGAAAAAAATCCAAACAAAAATCCAGTCTGTAGAGCACCAAAAAACACAACTTTCTGCACTTTTAAAACATGGGGTCACCGCTCAAAATTTTGCAGCGTTTCACTTTAAAGTTTTGAAAAACTTGAAAAATTTACTTTTTTTGTGATAACTTCGCGTTCACTTCACTTTGGCCAACACCGTTTTCACAGGTGTATGCGCCTTAACTTCCCGCAAATTTTGAGGTATCACAAGATACTAAAAAACAAACTTTTCTATTTTTCCGGGATTTTTTCGTGCGGACCGTGGTTTGGATCTTGGCGGTCTCGAGGGCAGACAGAACGCGAATGGTTAGGTTAGGTTAGGTTAGGTTAGGTTAGGTTAGGTTAGGTTAGGTTAGGTTAGGTTAGGTTAGGTTAGGTTAGGTTAGGTTTGGCGGATCCTTAGTTGCGGGAAGGATCCGCCGCCTAGGATTGGGGGTGGCGCTGCATAAGACCGAGGCCGTGTTCTTCCACGGGCCCCGGCAGCGCACCCCTACTGACGCCCACATTGTTGTAGAGGGCGTCAGGGTCGAGGTGAAGGCCCAGATGAAATATCTGGGCCTAGTCCTCGACAGCAGGTGGCGCTTTGGCCCGCACTTCAGCGGGCTATCGACGCGCCTGCTTAAGGCCGCGGGCGCGCTCGCTTGGCTCCTCCCAAATCTGGGGGGGCCCAAAGCGCGATGCCGGCAATTATACGCCGGCATCTTGAAGAGCATGGCCCTATACGGGGCCCCCATCTGGGCGGACTCCCTCCAAAGGAGGAAGAACGCAACCGCGATCCGCAGGCCCCAGAGGGCTATCGCGCAGCGGGTGGCGAGGGCCTACCGCTCGGTGGGCTTCGCGGCGGCGTGTGCTCTGGCGGGTACCCCGCCTTGGGAGCTCGAGGCGTGGGTACTCGCCAGAGTGTATGATTGGACGGCGGGACGCAGGGCGCTCGGAGAGCACCCTACCCGAGAAGAGCGGGAAGCCGTCCGGCGAGAGGCGAGGGACGCGATCGTCCACCATTGGACGGAGGACCTCGCCTCCGCCACCTTCGGCCGCCGAACGCTGGACGCTCTAGGTTCGGTTCTTCAAGACTGGCTGGGGCGGTCCCATGGTGCCCTCTCTTTCCGTCTGGTGCAGATTTTGTCCGGGCATGGTTGCTTCGGATCATGCCTGCACCGGATAGGAAGAGAGGAGACCCCGTCGTGCCATGAATGTGGCGCGGCAGAGGACACGGCGCAGCACACCCTCGAAGTGTGTCCGTCGTGGTCTGAACCGCGCCGCGACATGGTAGCGGTGGTTGGTCAGGACCTCTCACTTCCAGGCGTGGTCTTATCCATGCTGGGAAGCGAGGAGGCCTGGACAGCCGTAGCCTCCTTTTGTGAGGACGTAATGTCCCAAAAGGAGGCAGCGGAGCGCGCGCGGGAGAATGACCCCCTCGCGGCACCGCTCCGCAGGCGAAGAAGGGGTGGGAGAAGGCGTTTGTACGACAACCGCCTTCCCTCTCTTGGTGGAGGATAGCGGGAGACAGGCGCGGGGGCGTCTTCTCCTGCATTGCAGATCCTCCACCTCCGCTGGACGGGGATGGCCGAGCATTCACGGTCATTCCCGGGCCTCTCCCTGTCGGGAGAGGCGTGAAGGCCCCGCTGTAAAGGCGGGCGATCGTCGGCGGGGGACTGGAAGTAAGCCAGTTTCCCAGTCCTCCGTCACGCAGACGATGCTGGAATGCCGCTGGGTTGTTTAGTGGGTATACCGGTCCTTTCGGATCGGGGAGTCCCACATACCCCCCCCATCCCCCAATGGGGGGGCATGCGTAAAGCATTTTTCCCAGCGCAAAAAAAAAAAAAAAAAAAAAAAAAAAAGGTTAGGTTAGGTTAGGTTAGGTTAGGAGATGCAGGCGCAGGCCGCCCGGGCTAAGTCCGGGTACGGTGCGTCTAGCGTCTTATACGCGGACCACTCGCTGGCCGAGCTGGAGCGCATGGCGCAGGAGGACGAAGAGGAGATCAGGGTGGTCGCCTCTAAGTCCTCCAATCTAAAAGGGACATTCCAAAAGTCCCTTAAATGCAGGGCCGCCAGCATGGGTGGCATCGTCCGGGAGCTGGTGCAACGCACAGCCACCGACGAGACGCGGCAACTGCAGGCGAAGTTAGATCGCCTGCAGTCGGAGGTCAGCCAGCTGCATAAGAAGCTGGCTGAGGTCACGGCCCAGCCAACTCAAGCTGAGCCGAGACCTGCAGTGGAGGGCCCTTCCTCCTCTTCCAACCTTGAGGATGTCATCCGCAAGGTTGTGATGGAGGAAAGGGCATTTACGAGAGCCTGCCTCGCTGGCATCGAGGACAGGCTCTTGCCCGAAAAGCGCCTCCGACCGCCCCTCGCGGCGGACAAGAGGCCGTGCGAGCCTGGGCCATCCTCCCAAAGGGAGGACGCCCTTCTCCCTTCCACCACCCCGTCCACCCAGCCGTGGACGAAGGTGGTCAAAAAGGGGAAGGGCAAGGCCAAGAAGGCGAGAGCGGCCGCCGCCCCTGCCTCCCCAGCCAACATCTCCCCTCCCTGCCCGTCCCAGACGACCGGCAAGGGGAAGGGGAAGGGGAAGGGGCAAAAGTCGGCCCCTAAGCCCGCCACCGCTGCTCCGGCAGCTAAAAGGGCCCCTGCCGGTGGGAGAAAAACCCTAGTTTCTCCCAAAACCGCGGCCGTCGTGGTGACGCTCACCGCGGAGGCTGCGGAGCGTGGTGAGACGTACGAGTCCGTGCTGAAACGGGCTCGTACCAACGCCGATCCCACCAAGTTGGGAATCGGCGCCATCACGTGCCGCCAGACCCAAGCCGGGGCTCGTATTTTCGAGTTCCCGGGGGCCCAGGGCGGCACCAACGCTGACCTCTTCGCAACGAAGTTGCAAGAGGTCATCGCGGACGCGGCCAAGGTGGTAAGGCCCGTCAAGTCGGCGGCCCTCGAGGTGACCAATCTGGACGATTCGGTCACCAAAGAGGAGGTCGTGGCGGCGCTCGCAGCAATAGGGGGCTGCAACACCGCAGCGGTACAGGGTCGGGCTATCAGGCCCGGCCGCGGCGGCATGGGCACAATCCGCCTGGAGTGCCCGGTCACCGCAGCTAAGGCCGTCCTTGCCAAGGGACGGCTTGCCGTCGGGTTTGGGTCGTGTGTGGTCCGAGCACTTGGTGAGCAGCCTTTGCGCTGCTACAAGTGCTTCGGAATCGGCCACACACGGGCCCTCTGTCCGTCCAAGGTGGACAGGTCGGACGCCTGTTACCGCTGCGGTAAGGAGGGGCACATGTCCGCCTCCTGCACGGCCGCCAAGCCGCACTGCGCGGTGTGCGCCGCCAGTGGCCGCCCGGCGGACCACGTGATGAGGGGGAGGAACTGCAATCCTCCCCCAAAGAAGGGCAAAGCGCAGGCGCCGTCCCAGCCTGCCGCTACCACTGTCGTCCCTGAGGCTGGGACCTCGGTGGCCGACGAGGGGGGTGCGATGTCCAAATGATGGATAGGTCCGGACATCGCATCCTACAGGCGAATACTAACCACTGTAAAGCAGCCCAGGACCTGCTGATGCAGGCCCTGGCTGAGTGGTTAGTAGACGTTGCGGTGGTCGCCGAGCCGTACTCTGTCCCTGGCCGTTGGCTGGGTGATCGGGACGGCTCGGTGGCGTTGGTGTCGCGGTCTTCCACGGACTCCCCTCCCCTCTCGCTCTTAGAGAGGGGACCGGGATACGTGGCCGCCGCGTGGGGAGAAATAGCCCTGGTGGGGGTCTATTTCTCCCCTAACCGCCCTTTACAGGACTTCGAGGATTTTCTCGAAGTCCTGACCGCAGTAGTCGGTAGGGCGGCGCCGCGCCAGGTCGCCGTATTGGGCGACCTGAACGCCAAGTCGGCGGCCTGGGGCAACCGGGCCGCCTCTTGCAACGTCCGCGGGCGGGCCGTCGAATTTTGGGCGGCCTCGTCGGGCGTGTCCCTCCTAAATAGAGGGACGGCCCACACGTGTGTGCGGCAACGGGGAGGGACGGTGGTGGACGTGTCGTTCGCCACCCCCGCACTTGCCGCCCGCGTCGTCGGCTGGCGGGTGGAAACGGTGGAGACCTTGTCGGACCACCGATACGTGCGGTTCGACATCGTCTCCACCCAGAGCCCCCGGGGGATGGCCCGCTCGGGCCAGTCCCCCTTTCCACGGTGGGCTCAGATCCACCTGGACCGAGGGGCGGCCAAGGAGGCGGCGTTCGTCCAGGACTGGCTCACGCCTCCTATCAATGTCCTGGACGTCGACGCCTCGGCGGTCCGACTGCGGGAGTCCCTGACCGAGGTGTGCAACTCCAGCATGCCTCGGTCTCGCCGCCCACCTCCCCGACGCGCCGTCTATTGGTGGTCGGAGGAGCTGGCGGGGCTCCGGGCCGCCTGCGTGGTGGCCAGGAGGGCCTACACGCGGAGTCGACGGCGGAACGTGCGGGACGCGTCGAACGAGGACCTTCTCTACGCCTCGTACGTAGAGGCAAAGAAGGTCCTCAAGGCGGCTATGTTCGCCGCCGACGACGCGGCGAGGGCCGAAATGCTAGAGGGTCTCGACAGAGACCCGTACGGGAGACCGTATAAGGCGGCGCGGAATAAACTGCGCCCCTTCGGTCCCCCGCTAGCAGAGACCCTCGAGCCGGCGTTTTTGGATGGGGTGGTTCGGTCCTTGTTTCCAACAAGGACCAACTTCACCCCTCCAGTGATGGACCCCCCGCGGGAGGCGGCTCCGCCGGCGGAGGAGGTCCCTCCGGTCACGGGGGCGGAGTTTGGCGCGGCGACGCTTCGCCTCCGCGCCAAGAAAACCGCCCCCGGGCCGGACGGCGTCCCCGCAAGGGTGGTGGCCATTGCGGCCACCCAAATGGCGGACAGGTTTCGGGACCTCTTCAGCGCGTGTTTCACGGCTGGGAGGTTCCCGAAAACCTGGAAGGAGGGGCAACTGTGCCTCCTCCGTAAGGAGGGACGACCGGCAGACTCCCCCTCGGCATACCGACCCATCGTTCTGCTCGATGAGGTCGGTAAACTGTTCGAGGGGATCGTCGCCGGTCGGCTGAATGGCCTCCTGCGGGGGGTTGGGCCGAACCTGTCGGACGCCCAATTCGGTTTCCGAGTTGGGCGTTCGACAGTGGACGCGCTGGCCCGGCTGAAGGGCCAGGTGAGGGAGGCCGTGGAGTCTGGGGACGGAGTGTTGGCTGTGTCATTTGACATAGCCAACGCGTTCAATTCCGTCCCCCACTCCGCGATCTTGGAGGCACTCCGGTACCACGGAGTGCCTTCATACTTGCGGGCCCTCTTGGCCAGCTACTTGGAGGACCGAGCGGTCCTCCTCGTAGACAAGGCTGGCCAAGTCCGGAGGTACGGCGCGGAGTCTGGTGTTCCACAGGGGTCGGTCCTAGGACCACTCCTGTGGAACATCGGCTTCGACTGGCTCCTGCGGGGATCCCTCCTCCCGGGCACGAGTGTCATCTGCTACGCGGATGACACTCTCCTCACTGCCCGGGGGAGGGATTTTAGGGAGGCGGCCAGTTTGGCCTCGGCTGGCGGATCCTTGGTCGCGGGAAGGATCCGCCGCCTCGGGTTGGGGGTTGCGCTGCACAAGACCGAGGCCGTGTTCTTCCACGGGCCTCGGCAGCGCATCCCTCTTGACGCCCACATCGTCGTGGAGGGCGTCAGGATCGGGGTGAGGACCCAGATGAAATATCTGGGCCTCACCCTGGACAGCAGGTGGCGCTTCGGCCCGCACTTCAGCGGGTTGTCAGCGCGCCTGCTGAAGGCGGCGAACGCCCTCTCGTGGCTCCTCCCAAACCTGGGAGGGCCGAAGGCGAGATGCCGGCATTTGTATGCCGGCATCTTGAAGAGCATGGCCCTTTACGGGGCCCCCATCTGGGCGGACTCCCTCCACAGGAGGGAGAATGCGACCGCCATCCGCAGGCCCCAAAGAGCCATTGCACTGCGGGTGGCGAGAGCCTACCGCTCGGTGGGCTTTGCGGTAGCGTGCGCTCTGGCCGGCACCCCGCCTTGGGAACTCGAGGCGTGGGTGCTCGCCAGAGTGTACGAGTGGACGGCGGGGCGCAGGGCGCTCGGGGAGTGCCCTGCCCCAGAAGAGCGGGAGGCCGTCCGCAGAGAGGCGAGGGACGCAACCGTCCAACATTGGACGGAGGCCCTCGCCACCGCAGCCTTTGGCCGCAGAACGTTGGACGCGCTCGGGCCAGTCCTGCAGGACTGGCTCGGGCGGTCCCACGGTTTCCTTTCTTTCCGTTTGGTGCAGGTGCTATCCGGGCATGGCGTCTTCGGATCGTGCCTGCATCGGATCGGGAGAGAGGAGACCCCGGCCTGCCACGATTGTGGCGCGGCGGTGGACACGGCGCAGCACACCCTGGAGGTGTGTGCGTCGTGGTCTGGGCCGCGCCGCCAATTGATGGCGGTGGTCGGGCAGGACCTCTCGCTGCCCAGCGTGGTTTTAGCCATGCTGGGAAGCGAGGAGTCCTGGGCTGCGGTGGCCTCCTTTTGCGAGGAAGTAATTTCGCAAAAGGAGGCGACGGAGCGGGCGCGGGAGGAAGACCCTCTCGCAGCGCCACTCCGCAGGCGACGAACGGGTCGGAGAAGGCGATTGCACGACAATCGTCTTCCCCCTCCTGGTGGAGGATAGCGGGAGACAGGCGCGGGGGCGTCTTCTCCCGCATTGCACGTATCCTCCACTTCCGCCGGGTGGGAATGACCGCGAGCACTCGCGGCTATTCTCGGGCCCCTCTCCCAGGGTGGGGAGGGGGGTGAAGGGCTCGCCGTAAAGGCGGGCGGTCGTCGGCGGGGGGCTGGATGGAAAGGCTGTGCCGGATTCCCAGTTCCCCTCCATATAGGCGATGCGGGAGTGCCGCTGGGTCGTTTAGTGGGTATACCGGTGGGGAGCACCGGGAGTCCCACATAACCCTTCCGTCCCCCGACGGGAGGGTATGCATAAAGCATTTTTCCCAGCGTCAAAAAAAAAAAAAAAAAAAAAAAAAAGGTTAGGTTAGGTTAGGTTAGGTTAGGTTAGGTTAGGTTAGGTTAGGTTAGGTTAGGTTAGGTTTCCGCGGACCTGCTGGGTAGTCCCAGTGGGTGGGGAGGTGTACCCCAACGCGGCGCGTCCCCGGGTGGCGGATAGGGGAACGACTCCCAGAAATGGGAGTTACCGGTTTACCGGCGCGGACCAAACACTGGGGTGGGATGGGGGGGGGGGGGGGGATATAGAGCGGGGATGCCGTCCATCTTGGTTCCCGTGAGTCGGCTGTATGGGTCAGTTTCCTCGCGGGATGCCGAGTGGTCAGGTGCTTGGCTTGAGTTCAAGCTTGAGCTTGAGCGGAGGATAGCCTTCTTAGGCTTGCGGAGAGGTGTCGGGCCTTGGCGTGCACTTACCCTGCCGCCGGGCAGGCAGTGGGAGTTTTCTTCCCTGCCACCGCCCCAAAATCGTAACCCCGCAACATGGTCGCAGTCATGTTTTGCGATCTGAGCGGGACCGATAGGCCTTGGCTTGGTCGCCCGGGCTGCGAGGAAGACAACCTCTATAAAAAATTACCCGAGGATAAGCGGCGGCGCGGCGTAAGGTCTGGAAGGCTGAACGGAGTTTCAGTCGCTACCGCGTCCCCCGCCAGGGAAGTGTCGCTCCCCTGAGCGGGTTACGTTAGACTTCCCCGGTTACAGTGGGCACTGTCCGGGGTGACCCACCCTTCCCACTTACTCGTGGGATCTGATAATGAATAACTCTATAAACAAATCTAGGTTAGGTGAGACGGTAGGGAGCGGTGAGGAGGTTGTATGCGCGTCTGCGCATAGCAACAGTGGTAGGGCGCTAGAACCTGAGGAGGCGACGACGCCTCAATTGCGGGACGCCTTCGGGCGTTTCAAAAAAGGCCCTTCTAAGGGCCAACCAAACGGCCCTTCTCAGGGCCAACCAAAAGGCCCTTCTCAGGGCCAACCAAAAGGCCCTTCTCAGGGCCAACCAAAAGGCCCTTCTCAGGGCCAAACCAAAGGCTCTTCTCAGGGCCAAACCAAAGGCCCTTCTCAGGGCCACGCCGGCGATGCCAGTATGGCGTCGGAGGTTTGCCGCCCATCACCGGGTAGCATGTTCCGCAGGCTGTCAGTCGACGTGTTGTCGGACTCCGACAACGAGTCGCTCGTTCCAGAGTCGGACGGAAGTTCGGCGATGGAAGCCGAAAGTCGCTTTCAAAAGCGGAAGCGATCCTTCCTGAAGGACGGCGGCGAAGGCTCCTCGGACTCCACGAGGAGTGCTAAGCCAAAAAAGAAGGCGAAGGCCAAAAAGCCTTCCACTGTGGTGGACACCCACGACGTGGGTCTGGCGGACGCCCAACGTCAGTTGGACCTCGCACGAAGGGCTCAGTTCCAGGAAGACCTGGAAGAGAGGGTCGCCGCGAAGGAGATGCAGGCGCAGGCCGCCCGGGCTAAGTCCGGGTACGGTGCGTCTAGCGTCTTATACGCGGACCACTCGCTGGCCGAGCTGGAGCGCATGGCGCAGGAGGACGAAGAGGAGATCAGGGTGGTCGCCTCTAAGTCCTCCAATCTAAAAGGGACATTCCAAAAGTCCCTTAAATGCAGGGCCGCCAGCATGGGTGGCATCGTCCGGGAGCTGGTGCAACGCACAGCCACCGACGAGACGCGGCAACTGCAGGCGAAGTTAGATCGCCTGCAGTCGGAGGTCAGCCAGCTGCATAAGAAGCTGGCTGAGGTCACGGCCCAGCCAACTCAAGCTGAGCCGAGACCTGCAGTGGAGGGCCCTTCCTCCTCTTCCAACCTTGAGGATGTCATCCGCAAGGTTGTGATGGAGGAAAGGGCATTTACGAGAGCCTGCCTCGCTGGCATCGAGGACAGGCTCTTGCCCGAAAAGCGCCTCCGACCGCCCCTCGCGGCGGACAAGAGGCCGTGCGAGCCTGGGCCATCCTCCCAAAGGGAGGACGCCCTTCTCCCTTCCACCACCCCGTCCACCCAGCCGTGGACGAAGGTGGTCAAAAAGGGGAAGGGCAAGGCCAAGAAGGCGAGAGCGGCCGCCGCCCCTGCCTCCCCAGCCAACATCTCCCCTCCCTGCCCGTCCCAGACGACCGGCAAGGGGAAGGGGAAGGGGAAGGGGCAAAAGTCGGCCCCTAAGCCCGCCACCGCTGCTCCGGCAGCTAAAAGGGCCCCTGCCGGTGGGAGAAAAACCCTAGTTTCTCCCAAAACCGCGGCCGTCGTGGTGACGCTCACCGCGGAGGCTGCGGAGCGTGGTGAGACGTACGAGTCCGTGCTGAAACGGGCTCGTACCAACGCCGATCCCACCAAGTTGGGAATCGGCGCCATCACGTGCCGCCAGACCCAAGCCGGGGCTCGTATTTTCGAGTTCCCGGGGGCCCAGGGCGGCACCAACGCTGACCTCTTCGCAACGAAGTTGCAAGAGGTCATCGCGGACGCGGCCAAGGTGGTAAGGCCCGTCAAGTCGGCGGCCCTCGAGGTGACCAATCTGGACGATTCGGTCACCAAAGAGGAGGTCGTGGCGGCGCTCGCAGCAATAGGGGGCTGCAACACCGCAGCGGTACAGGGTCGGGCTATCAGGCCCGGCCGCGGCGGCATGGGCACAATCCGCCTGGAGTGCCCGGTCACCGCAGCTAAGGCCGTCCTTGCCAAGGGACGGCTTGCCGTCGGGTTTGGGTCGTGTGTGGTCCGAGCACTTGGTGAGCAGCCTTTGCGCTGCTACAAGTGCTTCGGAATCGGCCACACACGGGCCCTCTGTCCGTCCAAGGTGGACAGGTCGGACGCCTGTTACCGCTGCGGTAAGGAGGGGCACATGTCCGCCTCCTGCACGGCCGCCAAGCCGCACTGCGCGGTGTGCGCCGCCAGTGGCCGCCCGGCGGACCACGTGATGAGGGGGAGGAACTGCAATCCTCCCCCAAAGAAGGGCAAAGCGCAGGCGCCGTCCCAGCCTGCCGCTACCACTGTCGTCCCTGAGGCTGGGACCTCGGTGGCCGACGAGGGGGGTGCGATGTCCAAATGATGGATAGGTCCGGACATCGCATCCTACAGGCGAATACTAACCACTGTAAAGCAGCCCAGGACCTGCTGATGCAGGCCCTGGCTGAGTGGTTAGTAGACGTTGCGGTGGTCGCCGAGCCGTACTCTGTCCCTGGCCGTTGGCTGGGTGATCGGGACGGCTCGGTGGCGTTGGTGTCGCGGTCTTCCACGGACTCCCCTCCCCTCTCGCTCTTAGAGAGGGGACCGGGATACGTGGCCGCCGCGTGGGGAGAAATAGCCCTGGTGGGGGTCTATTTCTCCCCTAACCGCCCTTTACAGGACTTCGAGGATTTTCTCGAAGTCCTGACCGCAGTAGTCGGTAGGGCGGCGCCGCGCCAGGTCGCCGTATTGGGCGACCTGAACGCCAAGTCGGCGGCCTGGGGCAACCGGGCCGCCTCTTGCAACGTCCGCGGGCGGGCCGTCGAATTTTGGGCGGCCTCGTCGGGCGTGTCCCTCCTAAATAGAGGGACGGCCCACACGTGTGTGCGGCAACGGGGAGGGACGGTGGTGGACGTGTCGTTCGCCACCCCCGCTCTTGCCGCCCGCGTCGTCGGCTGGCGGGTGGAAACGGTGGAGACCTTGTCGGACCACCGATACGTGCGGTTCGACATCGTCTCCACCCAGAGCCCCCGGGGGATGGCCCGCTCGGGCCAGTCCCCCTTTCCACGGTGGGCTCAGATCCACCTGGACCGAGGGGCGGCCAAGGAGGCGGCGTTCGTCCAGGACTGGCTCACGCCTCCTATCAATGTCCTGGACGTCGACGCCTCGGCGGTCCGACTGCGGGAGTCCCTGACCGAGGTGTGCAACTCCAGCATGCCTCGGTCTCGCCGCCCACCTCCCCGACGCGCCGTCTATTGGTGGTCGGAGGAGCTGGCGGGGCTCCGGGCCGCCTGCGTGGTGGCCAGGAGGGCCTACACGCGGAGTCGACGGCGGAACGTGCGGGACGCGTCGAACGAGGACCTTCTCTACGCCTCGTACGTAGAGGCAAAGAAGGTCCTCAAGGCGGCTATGTTCGCCGCCGACGACGCGGCGAGGGCCGAAATGCTAGAGGGTCTCGACAGAGACCCGTACGGGAGACCGTATAAGGCGGCGCGGAATAAACTGCGCCCCTTCGGTCCCCCGCTAGCAGAGACCCTCGAGCCGGCGTTGCTGGATGGGGTGGTTCGGTCCTTGTTTCCAACAAGGACCAACTTCACCCCTCCAGTGATGGACCCCCCGCGGGAGGCGGCTCCGCCGGCGGAGGAGGTCCCTCCGGTCACGGGGGCGGAGTTTGGCGCGGCGACGCTTCGCCTCCGCGCCAAGAAAACCGCCCCCGGGCCGGACGGCGTCCCCGCAAGGGTGGTGGCCATTGCGGCCACCCAAATGGCGGACAGGTTTCGGGACCTCTTCAGCGCGTGTTTCACGGCTGGGAGGTTCCCGAAAACCTGGAAGGAGGGGCAACTGTGCCTCCTCCGTAAGGAGGGACGACCGGCAGACTCCCCCTCGGCATACCGACCCATCGTTCTGCTCGATGAGGTCGGTAAACTGTTCGAGGGGATCGTCGCCGGTCGGCTGAATGGCCTCCTGCGGGGGGTTGGGCCGAACCTGTCGGACGCCCAATTCGGTTTCCGAGTTGGGCGTTCGACAGTGGACGCGCTGGCCCGGCTGAAGGGCCAGGTGAGGGAGGCCGTGGAGTCTGGGGACGGAGTGTTGGCTGTGTCATTTGACATAGCCAACGCGTTCAATTCCGTCCCCCACTCCACGATCTTGGAGGCACTCCGGTACCACGGAGTGCCTTCATACTTGCGGGCCCTCTTGGCCAGCTACTTGGAGGACCGAGCGGTCCTCCTCGTAGACAAGGCTGGCCAAGTCCGGAGGTACGGCGCGGAGTCTGGTGTTCCGCAGGGGTCGGTCCTAGGACCACTCCTGTGGAACATCGGCTTCGACTGGCTCCTGCGGGGATCCCTCCTCCCGGGCACGAGTGTCATCTGCTACGCGGATGACACTCTCCTCACTGCCCGGGGGAGGGATTTTAGGGAGGCGGCCAGTTTGGCCTCGGCTGGCGGATCCTTGGTCGCGGGAAGGATCCGCCGCCTCGGGTTGGGGGTTGCGCTGCACAAGACCGAGGCCGTGTTCTTCCACGGGCCTCGGCAGCGCATCCCTCTTGACGCCCACATCGTCGTGGAGGGCGTCAGGATCGGGGTGAGGACCCAGATGAAATATCTGGGCCTCACCCTGGACAGCAGGTGGCGCTTCGGCCCGCACTTCAGCGGGTTGTCAGCGCGCCTGCTGAAGGCGGCGAACGCCCTCTCGTGGCTCCTCCCAAACCTGGGAGGGCCGAAGGCGAGATGCCGGCATTTGTATGCCGGCATCTTGAAGAGCATGGCCCTTTACGGGGCCCCCATCTGGGCGGACTCCCTCCACAGGAGGGAGAATGCGACCGCCATCCGCAGGCCCCAAAGGGCCATTGCACTGCGGGTGGCGAGAGCCTACCGCTCGGTGGGCTTTGCGGTAGCGTGCGCTCTGGCCGGCACCCCGCCTTGGGAACTCGAGGCGTGGGTGCTCGCCAGAGTGTACGAGTGGACGGCGGGGCGCAGGGCGCTCGGGGAGTGCCCTGCCCCAGAAGAGCGGGAGGCCGTCCGCAGAGAGGCGAGGGACGCAACCGTCCAACATTGGACGGAGGCCCTCGCCACCGCAGCCTTTGGCCGCAGAACGTTGGACGCGCTCGGGCCAGTCCTGCAGGACTGGCTCGGGCGGTCCCACGGTTTCCTTTCTTTCCGTCTGGTGCAGGTGCTATCCGGGCATGGCGTCTTCGGATCGTGCCTGCATCGGATCGGAAGAGAGGAGACCCCGGCCTGCCACGATTGTGGCGCGGCGGTGGACACGGCGCAGCACACCCTGGAGGTGTGTGCGTCGTGGTCTGGGCCGCGCCGCCAATTGATGGCGGTGGTCGGGCAGGACCTCTCGCTGCCCAGCGTGGTTTTAGCCATGCTGGGAAGCGAGGAGTCCTGGGCTGCGGTGGCCTCCTTTTGCGAGGAAGTAATTTCGCAAAAGGAGGCGACGGAGCGGGCGCGGGAGGAAGACCCTCTCGCAGCGCCACTCCGCAGGCGACGAACGGGTCGGAGAAGGCGATTGCACGACAATCGTCTTCCCCCTCCTGGTGGAGGATAGCGGGAGACAGGCGCGGGGGCGTCTTCTCCCGCATTGCACGTATCCTCCACTTCCGCCGGGTGGGAATGACCGCGAGCACTCGCGGCTATTCTCGGGCCCCTCTCCCAGGGTGGGGAGGGGGGTGAAGGGCTCGCCGTAAAGGCGGGCGGTCGTCGGCGGGGGGCTGGATGGAAAGGCTGTGCCGGATTCCCAGTTCCCCTCCATATAGGCGATGCGGGAGTGCCGCTGGGTCGTTTAGTGGGTATACCGGTGGGGAGCACCGGGAGTCCCACATAACCCTTCCGTCCCCCGACGGGAGGGTATGCATAAAGCATTTTTCCCAGCGTCAAAAAAAAAAAAAAAAAAAAAAAAAAAAAAAAAAAAAAAAAAAAAAAAAAAAAAAGGTTAGGTTAGGTTGAAGAGAGGAGACTCCGTCGTGCCATGATTGTGGTGCGACGGAGGATTCTGCACAGCACACCCTCGAGGTGTGCCCGGCGTGGTCGGAGCCACGTTGCAGCTTAGCTGCGGTAGTCGGGCCGGACCTCTCGCTTCCCAGCGTGGTCAACTCCATGCTGGGAAGCGAGGGGGCCTGGACAGCGGTCGCCTCCTTTTGTGAGTACGTGATGTCACAAAAGGAGGCGGCGGAGCGCACGCGGGAGGATGACCCTCTCGTGGCGCCGCTCCGCAGGCGAAGAAGGGGTGGGAGAAGGCACAACCGCCTTCCCCCTCTTGGTGGAGGATAGCGGGAGATAGGCGCGGGGGCGTCTACTCCCGCATTGCACGTATCCTCCAATTCCGCCGGGCGGGAATGGCCGAGCACTCACGGTCATTCCCGGGTCTCTCCCTGTCAGGAGGGACGTGAAGGCCCCACTGTAAAGGTGGGCGGTCGTCGGCGGGGGATTGGAAGTAAAGGCTTTTGCCGGTTTCCCAATCCTCCTCGCAGACGATGCCGGAGTGCCGCTGGGTCGTTTAGTGGGTATACCGGTCCGGTGTGGACCGGGGAGTCCCACATACCCCTCCCATCCCCCAATGGGGGGGCATGCGTAACGCATTTTTCCCAGCGAAAAAAAAAAAAAAAAAAAAAAAAAAAGGTTAGGTTAGGTTAGGTTAGGTTAGGTTTTTTTTTTTTTTTTTTTTTTTTTTTCCTGTCCGGACGCAGAGGTCCGGCCCGCGAGCTATCCTACTCTGCCCTCCGATTTCATTTCGGAGTCCTTATATACTTTCATTCTTGTCTTATCTTTTATAATATCTTTCATTCCTCATACTGATTCTTTCTATTGTTCATCTTTCTTTCATGCTGTTCATTGGTGGGATGCCAATATTAACCTATTCTCTTATATCTATTTGTTTGTTTATTCATTTTTAATGTATCAAGGGTGGAATGGGTGGGGTTCACATCTTTCTTTAACATTTAACTTTATAACAACAATTTCTTAATATCTATACAGTTCTTATTTCTTAATTATTAATTTTTGTTCATTATTTCTTATTTTTAACTTATTTACACGATTACAGCATTTTATATGAAGACTTAATTTTAATATTTATAGGTTACAGTACAATGTGGCTTAACTAACTTACTACTTTGTTATTACATATAATGGCTAAAATTTACACAGGTTAGGGTTTTTAGTTTTCGGAAATACAGGGAGGTCTATACAGAAACTTAAAAGTTTACTTCCTATGTTTACTATTTGTATTTATTTAAAAGGTACACGAAAATTTAACACACATTCTATTCTATTACACATGAGTTTAGGTTTTTAGCAGTATACCTCTAGTATACTTAACACTTATTATTTCTATCGTATCTTTTACAATCTATTCTAACAATTCAATGGGTATAGAGTCTTACTTTAGTTTTTATTACTAATTAATACTATTTAATTAAAAATAAAATAAAATTTAACACATTTTTCTTAGACTATTTTATATATGCTGATGGTATATAAATCAATAAATGTTCAGCATATTTTTCTTAACTATTTATTACTATTTTGACTACTTCTGTACAATATTTCAAAAAATGGTTTCTGCTCTCTGTGTCAGACATGATCTTATTTACTGTTTTGGGCGTTATGTCACAGTCTAGCCTATTTTCAATCTCGTATCTCCGTAAACCATTGGCGGGGCATTCGAAAAGAATATGTTCTACAGTCTCATTTACGTCAGGCTCACAGATGCACGATGGGTTCTCCTTACACCTGAACCTCGTCAGGTATTCTGAGAACCCACCGTGCCCTGTCATTATCTGTGTAAGTATGCCGTTTAGTTCAATTTTTCTAATGATTTTGTACGCGTCCACCGCGTCCGGAAAGAAGATTTTGGTGGTTGAGGCAGTTTGTCCCGCCCTGTACCTCTCATTCCATTTGGCAAGCGACTCCGAACGAATCTGTCGCTTGACAAATGAAACCGGGCAAAGGTCGTAGTCGGGCTTCTTCTTGAGTTTTAGTGCTGCGATCTTGGCTAGTTGGTCCGCTCTCTCATTACCCTCTAATCCAGCGTGGGCTTTGATCCAGAATAAAAACACTTTTTTATCCTGGATCTTGCAGATTTTTAGGTTTTTCCGAGTTTCCACTGCTAAGGGATGTACGGAAGAAGGGTTTGAGATTGCTTCCAACGCCGATCTTGAGTCGCTATAGATTCCAAAACTCTGTTCCGAGCATTTAAGAATCTCCCTCGTCGCTTTGCATATGGCCAGGAGTTCTGCCTGGTAAACGGTGCAGTACGGTGCCAGCTTTATCTTGAGGGCTTTCGTCTCGGCGTCATTGTTCCAAAAGGACAATGCCGCTCCGACTTTTCCCTCAATTTTGCTGCCATCCGTGAATATCTTGACTGCCTGATAGTTATTTGCGTTTACATCGTCTTGGTTTGCCAGGCTCACGAATTCCCAGCTCATATGGTCTGCGGGATGGGGGGTATTCACATACCGCACCATGGTCTCTACATCCCAGTCTTTTGATATCGGTCGTGACACCCCACGCCTGGCCAGATATAGTGCTGCTGCTTCCTGTATGCGTAGGTCCAGCGGGAGAATCCCGGCCAGCATCAAGGCGGAATTCAGAGACACGGTGCGGTACGCCTTGCTCAGCTTTTGAGCGAAGCCCCTTTGGACAGCATTTAACTGCCTCTGTACCCCCAACTTCTCGGTTGCTGGTGCCCATGCACTGGCCGCATACGTAATCACAGGCTCCACCGTGGCTGTGTAGATTAAACGGATGACTTCTGGGTGCAGGCCCCAGCTGACCCTGGCGGCTCTGGAAAGCTGTTTGTAGATATTTAACGCTTTCCGGCAGACGTTTATGCTGTGGCTATTGAACGTCAGTTTATCGTCTATCGTGAGCCCCAGGATCTTAATTTCGGTGGACATCCCAATGTCTACCCCTCCCATGCTCAGCAGTGGTGTGTCATATTTCAGCTTTCTAGTAATCACCATAGCTTTGGTCTTGTTTGGTGCAAACTTTAACTTGTTTCTGACACCCCACTGCTGAACATAGGCGAGGGCGGCATTGGCTCGTCCCTGCACTTCCAGTGCCGTGTCTCCGTCGAAAACCAGCACGACATCATCCGCAAATGCCTGAGCATAGTCCCTACGTACTTCGAGCCCCTTAAGGAGTGAGTCCAAGAGCAGGTTCCAAAGGATTGGGCCTCCTATAGACCCCTGAACACAGCCTTTGTTAGTGCTTTTTATGTGTTCTTCTCCCAGATACCGCACTCTAACTCTTCGATCCGTCAGGTAACTGTCTATGACCTTCCTTATATTGATCGGACAGTCTTCTTCAGCCAGCCTGGTTCGTATAGCTGGCCACCATGCACTGTCGAAGGCTCCCTCTATGTCCAACGATATGACCGTGATAAGTTTTTTCTGGTTTAATTTTGCACGTATATAGCATATCAGGTCGTAGAGGGAGTCTTCTGTGCTCTTTTGTGGCATGAAACCATACTGGCGACTATTCATTTTTGGGACAAGGTGCCACTTCATCCGCCTGACTAACATCTTCTCGAACACTTTACCTAAAACCGGTAACAAGCCTATCGGCCTGTACGATTTAGGGTTGGTATACTCATCCTTGCCTGGCTTTCTCAAGACCACCACTGTGGCCTCCTTCCAGCTGTACGGGAAGTAATACAACGAGAGACACTTGTTGGCCAGAGCAAGGAAGAGTTCTGCGTTTTGCGCGATCGCATGACCGCAGATGTCCGACGTAAGTCCATCTGCTCCCGGCGCTTTCTTCGGGTTGAAACTTCTGGCCGCGGATCTAAGCTCTTCCATTGTAAATGGCGGGTCATGGTGCTCATCATGAACCCGCTCATTTACTTGGTCTGCTACCTCTCTGGCCTGCCGATGGTCTGCGTTTTCATCGCTTTCCAGGTCTTCTGGGTAAAATGTTTCGGCTAGCAGCCTTGCCGATTCTTGTGACCCCATCACCCTTCCGTCCTTCACCAAGGGGATGTCTTCTTGTCTCCTAGATGTCCTACCAATAACTCTATAAATTCCTTCCCATATTCCCTTTTTATCCTGTCTACCACAAAACCCCTTCCAGCTTTCTATCTGTGCTTTTCTGGCCTCATATTCATATTTTTCCTTTGCTTGCAGGTACTCGTTTACGACTTTGGGCCTCCGGACCGGCGCTGCGCATCGGATTCTTCGCCTCCTGGTGGTGACCTCCTTCTTCAGTCTGGCAAGCTCTTCAGTCCACCATGGCAAGGTAAGTTTATTTTTATTTTTAATTTTTGGAATGCTACTATCACATGATTCTATTATTACTTTTGTATACGCTTTTACTGCTTTTTCTATTTCTATTTTGCTCTCTAGCTTATCTATTTCTATTTTATTTAGGTTATTTTCTTCTAGTAATCTGTCCAGTTTCTCACGAAACTGGCTCCAATTCGCTTTTTTACTGTTATATATACGTGTTGTTCTTCTAATTATTATTCCTTTTCCTTTATTCATTCTCAGTTTAAGTATAATAGCATTATGGTCCGAGCTTGTCATGCCGACTTCAACCCTCCATTCCTCCACCAGGTCAAGCACCCCCGATGTGCAGGCTGTAAGGTCTATAAAGCTGGTGAGTGTCCTATTCCCTCTTACTGTGTCGAATGTTGGGGTGTCTCCCTCATTGAGCACCTGCAAGCCCATCTCCTCCAATACCCCAGCCATTTCTTCGCCCCTACTGTCAACTTCCATGCTCCCCCACCATGTGCTCTTCGCGTTGCGTCTCCTCCGAAGATCATTTTGTCGGCCCCTAAACTCTGCTCAATTTCCTTCAGCTATTCCAGGTAGGGTTCTATTCGTTGATCCGGCTCAAAATAAAAGGAAACCAGCAGGATTTCCCAGGCCTCCGTTTTGATTCCCACGACGACGATGTTGTTGGTGGTCAGGTTCGGATATTGGATGACCTTTATATCGTCATTAAAAACCATTATTGCCGCCTTAACAACTCCACCGTCTCCGCGGTTCACGTTCTGGAAGACTCGAGCACCCCGATAGCTTCCCATTTGGCCTACGGCCCCTATGTACGGCTCCTGGAGCAGCGCCAGGTCTATCCGTTTATCAGTAGCCTCAAGCATCAGCTCTTGTGTTGCAAGCTTTTTACGCTGCAGGTTTGCTTGGGCTATCTGATAGATCCTGGAAGTAGTGTTCGCAGGTGTGTCGCCCGGGACCACCTCAGCAATACGCTATGGTGGCTCGGGCCAACGCTTCCCACTTTCTCCGGATTGGGCACTCTTCGCTAAACGCGTTGTGCTCTCTCTTATCGAGCTTGGCGTGGGTGCAGTTACAGCATGCCGGAGCCATGCCAGCCAAAAGATCGGTACACTCTGCTTTCATGTGTGGCCCCCCACAGTGGCTGCATTTCTCAATGGCGTCTTTGCAGAAACGCCGCCCGTGACCATACCCCAGGCAGAGTGAGCACTGGACCAAAGGCGATTGGTCCGCCACCCTCACCCGCTGGAGGTCGATCACGACAGTTTCCGCTTCGACCAGCCGTTTCCAAATTTTTGGGGATACTCTCATGACGATATGACTCGTTTGGGGGTTCCTTGCTCTCTTTTTGTACAGGATTTCCACCTTCTTCTCATCTCCTTCTATATCCTTGAGAATTCTGTGGTTCTGGTTCCACAGCCCTTTGAGGATGTCCTCGTCGCTGTTGAAATTTAGTACATCTCGAAGAATAACGAGAGGATTTTTGTTTTTTACCTCTTGTACGTTGAGGTGCTTTTCTGCTCGTTTCAATCTTTCTTTTATTTGTTCCCTTTCTTTCACCGTTCTACAGCCAACGATCACCTTTCTGTCCTTCGCTTTTCTGATTCGTTCGACTGCAACCCCTCCCTCTTTTGCATTGACAGCCTCTCTTATCCTTTTGAGGATTTCGTCTCCTGATTCCGTCTCGTCTTTGGCGGTGATCACTACAGAGTGTAGCGCGGTCTGTTCTGGAGACTGTCTCTTGGACGCTGCCGCCACACTCGCGTACGTCATCTTCTCTTGATACTCTTGCTGCTTCTCGATCGCTTCCTTGAGCTTCTCCATCCTCTCGTTATTCTCCTGGATAAGCTTCGAGTGCTCTATCATCTTTTTTACGAGTTCATTTTCTGTGTTGCCTCCTTTTTTAGGTTCTTTGGTCTCTTCCACCACTTCCACCTGATTCATTTTGCCGGTTTCCGACCGCTTCACCTTTTCTCCCTCTTTCACCAGCTGGTAGAGCCTGTCGAGTCCCTGTGTGACTCCGGCTTTTATCTCTGTTTTTAGATTTCTCGCATTCCCAAGGGTCAACTTGGCCTTATTCAGACAGGCCCTCGCCTCCGTCAACCGATCCGTGTACTTTGTCTTCGGCCCTTCCGGTGTGAATGTCACATTCATACTTGTTTTTTGGGGTCCCACTGGCGCGGCCCTCTTTGGAGAGGTCGAGGTGCCGGGGAGTGCATCCGGTTTCCCGGACTCCCACTCCCCAATACTCCGCCTCACTCCGGGAGTCCTCGCCGAGCAAACGCCAGCACCCGGGCTCGCTTCGTCTTTTTTCGGCTTCGGCCAGCTTTCCATTGTTGCCGTGTCTTCCTTCGGCTTCGGCCTCATCTCCTGGTTTGTCTGTCGCGTCGTCACTTTTCCTTGAGGGTCTTCATCTGTACCCTTCGTCGTTTTTGTGTCGTCGTCGTTCTCGTTCCTTTAGTTTACCTAGTTTTTCCTCACTCAGAGGAAAAACACAAGAAATAAAATAAAATATAATATAAAAAAAAAAATTTAACGACTCTATATAGAGTCGGCCTCTATGTTTATGTAGGTAGTCCGGCTACCGGTCAGTTTACCTGTGAAAGCCCCGTCAAAATTCGGCGGCGGGTTAACGAGATATGGGGTTTTTACTTTTTGCCAAGATGGCGGACAAAATGGCCGCCAAATCTTGTTTATAAAATATCTCGGTCGATATAGGTGCCAGCAGTGAAAACCGCGCCTCAATCGGACCACTCTAGCAAAAGTTATGTAGGATTTAAATTTTTCAAAATGGCGGACAAAATGGCTGCCAATTTTCTATATTCCCACAACTTTGCAAGTTTAAGTCGTAAAGAGACGCGGTTTTGGGCAAAGCGTACTACCTAACACAGTCTACTTCTCCTGCTGGTTGGTTAAGGTTGGAAAAAAGTGACTCTACCTAGAGTCCCAACCGGTCTTGGCAGACTCTGTTGGTGACGACTACTCCAAAACAGAAAACCGCTCTCCGATCTGACTATCCGCTACTGAGTTATCCTTGTTTTAATTTTTCAAAGATGGCGGCCAAAATGGCCGCTCCGGAGCAACTCTGGCAATTACAGTCCGAATCAGCCCGAGTTTGGGCTCGTTTAAAAGAGAATTTAAGTCCCTATTTGAATATTCCCCCAATGGTACAATTTTATTACTCCCCGAATTAAAAATAACAAAAAACTAAAAAATATTGAGGAAAACTAATCCTAAAAATACAATTTTGGTCCAAAAAATTCGGATAAAACTTATAATAGCTTAAAATATTATTACCTATATATATAAAATTAAATTTTTTCTCTAAGTATTTTAGAAGGGGCACCTCGTGTTAGTCTAAATAATTAAAAAAATTTTATCTCAAAAACTAGTTGATCGACCCCAGTCGAATTTTTTATGTTAGGTAGAGGACCCTAAGCTCTACAAAAAATGAATTTAAAAAAGGGGGGTTACCGATTTTTTTAAAGAGTTAAAAATATTTGAAAAATTTAAAAATCTAAAAATGCTGTAACTCAGTCAAAAAATTACTTAGCTAAAAACTAAAAGTGCCTCCGGTATCCCCACGTTGGTGTCTTGGAAGCCCTGATGTCAGTTTTCTTCTCAGCACTTCGGATCGCTGACCTCGTGGCACGTGGTGTTTGTTTTTTTCGCCTTTATTTCCGCGCTCCTGCGCGAAAAAAATCGGCAAAAGAAACAGTCTTGTCGAGCTCCCGGAGGCCCTTCGGATGACTTTATAAAAACTGTGGGTCACCGCTGTAGATCCGGAGAAAAATCCCTTTTAAATTTTAAAATTTTTAAAATTTTCACTTTTTCACTAATAGCGCCGCGGAAAAAACACTTAGCGACACAGCGTTTTCACAGCCGTGTGCGCCTTGTGATTCCTCAATTTTTGATGTGTCACACGACAATAAAAATGACAACTTTCGATTTTTGGCGAATTTTTCGCGTGGAGGTATACTTAAAAGTGGGCGCTCCGGAGTGCGGTTGGAGCCAGACTGGTTAGGTTAGGTTAGGTTAGGTTAGGTTAGGTTAGGTTAGGTTAGGTTCCGCGGACCTGCTGGGTAGTCCCAGTGGGTGGGGAGGTGTACCCCAACGCGGCGCGTCCCCGGGTGGCGGATAGGGGAACGGCTCCCAGAAATGGGAGTTACCGGTTTACCGGCGCGGACCAAACACTGGGGTGGGATGGGGGGGGGGGGATTTAGAGCGGGGATGCCGTCCATCTTGGTTCCCGTGAGTCGGCTGTATGGGTCAGTTTCCTCGCGGGATGCCGAGTGGACAGGTGCTTGGCTTGAGTTCAAGCTTGAGCTTGAGCGGAGGATAGCCTTCTTAGGCTTGCGGAGAGGTGTCGGGCCTTGGCGTGCACTTACCCTGCCGCCGGGCAGGCAGTGGGAGTTTTCTTCCCTGCCACCGCCCCAAAATCGTAACCCCGCAACACGGTCGCAGTCATGTTTTGCGTTCTGAGCGGGACCGATAGGCCTTGGCTTGGTCGCCCGGGCTGCGAGGAAGACAACCTCTATAAAAAATTACCCGAGGATAAGCGGCGGCGCGGCGTAAGGTCTGGAAGGCTGAACGGAGTTTCAGTCGCTACCGCGTCCCCCGCCAGGGAAGTGTCGCTCCCCTGAGCGGGTTACGTTAGACTTCCCCGGTTACA
Organism: Philereme vetulata; assembly: GCA_918857605.2. NCBI lineage: Eukaryota > Metazoa > Arthropoda > Insecta > Lepidoptera > Geometridae > Philereme > Philereme vetulata. Next base: position 6,399,942 of record OU975482.1, read on the forward strand.
GTGGGCACTGTCCGGGGTGACCCACCCTTCCCACTTACTCGTGGGATCTGATTATGAATAACTTTTTAAACAAATCTAGGTTAGGTGAGACGGTAGGGAGCGGTGAGGAGGTTGTATGCGCGTCTGCGCATAGCAACAGTGGTAGGGCGCTAGAGCCTGAGGAGGCGACGACGCCTCAATTGCGGGACGCCTTCGGGCGTTTCAAAAAAGGCCCTTCTAAGGGCCAACCAAAAGGCCCTTCTCAGGGCCAACCAAAAGGCCCTTCTCAGGGCCAACCAAAAGGCCCTTCTCAGGGCCAACCAAAAGGCCCTTCTCAGGGCCAACCAAAAAGCCCTTCTCAGGGCTCCGCGGACGATGCCACTTTGGCGTCAGATGCTAGCCGCGCACCATCTGCGGCTAGCTTTTATTGCAGGGCTGACGTGTTGTCAGAGTCCGACAACGCGTTTGAGTCGGACTCAAGTTCGGCGATGGAGGTCGAAGATTGCCTCCAAAAACGCAAGCGGGCCTTCTTAAAGGATGGCAGTGAAGGTTCGTCGGACTCGACGAAGAGCACCAAGTCAAAGAAGGTGAAGGCCAAAAAGCCGAATCCGTCTTCGACTGTAGCGGACACCCACGACGTGGGTTTAGCGGATGCCCAACGGCAGCTAGATTTATCTCGGCGGAAACAACTCCAACAGGATCTGGAGGAGAAGGTTGCCGCCAAGGAGCAGCAGGCACGCGCCGCCCGGGCCAAGACTGGGTACGGCGCGTCCAGCGTCCTCTACGCGGACCACTCGCTGGCCGAGCTAGAGCGGATGGCGCAAGAGGATGAAGAGGAAATTAAGGAGGTCGCCTCTAAGTCCTCTAATCTTAAAGGGACTCTACAGAAGTCCCTTAAGTGCAGGGCCGCCAGCATGGCCAGCATTGTCCGGGAGCTGGTGCAGCGCACAGCGACCGAGGAAACAAGGCAGCTGCAGGCGAAGGTAGATCGCCTGCAGTCGGAGGTCAGCCAGCTGCATAAGAAGCTGGCTGAAGTCATGGCCCGGCCATCTCAAGCCGAGCCGAGACCTGCGGCCGAAGGTCCTTCCTCCTCCAACCTTGAGGATATTATCCGCAAGGTAGTCATGGAGGAAAGGGCCTTCACGAGAGCCTGCTTCGCCGGTATAGAGGACAGGCTCTTGCCGGAAAAACGCCTCCGGCCGCCTCTCGCGGCGGACAAGAGGCCGTCCAAGCCGGGGCCATCCTCCCAGGAGCAGGACGCTCTGCTCCCCTCGACCACCCAGTCCAATCAGCCGTGGACGAAAGTGGTCAAGAAGGGGAAGGACAAGGGCAGGAAAAAGAAGACAGGAACGGGCGCCGACCCTGCCTCCCACGCCAACAACCCTCCTCCCTGCTCGTCCCAGGCGAATGGCAATGGGAAGGGGAATGGTAAAGGGCAGGGGAAAACGTCGGCCCCTAAGCCCAGCACCGCTGCTCCCGCAGCTAAAAGGGCCTCTGCCGGTGGGAGGAAGCCTCTTGTTGCTCCCAAGACCGCGGCCGTCGTGGTGACGCTGACCGCGGAGGCTGCACAGCGAGGGGAAACGTACGAGTCAGTGCTGAGACGGGCTCGTACCAACGCCGATCCCACCCACCTGGGAATCGGCGCAATGACGTGCCGTCAGACCCAAGCCGGGGCTCGGATTTTCGAGTTCCCGGGGGCTCAGGGCGGCGCCAACGCGGACCTCTTCGCAACCAAGTTGCAAGAGGTCATTGCGGATGCGGCCAAAGTGGTCAGGCCCGTCAAGTCCGCCGCATTGGAGGTGTCCAATCTGGACGATTCGGTCACCAAAGAGGAGGTGGTGACGGCGGTCGCAGCCATGGGGGGCTGCAGCGTCGCAGCGGTACTGGGTCGGGACATCAGGCCCGGTCGCGGTGGCATGGGCACCATTCGCCTTGAGTGCCCAGTCATCGCAGCCAAGGCCGTCCTCGCCAAAGGACGGCTTACCGTCGGGTTTAGCTCGAGTGTGGTCCGGGCACTTGAAGAGCAGCCTCTGCGCTGCTTCAAGTGTTTTGGCATTGGACACACTCGGGCCCTCTGCACGTCCAAGGTGGACAGATCATACTGTTGCTACCGCTGCGGCAAGGAGGGACACAGATCCGTCTCCTGCAAGGCCGCCACGCCACACTGTGCGGTGTGCGCCGCTAGTGGCCGCCCAGCGGGCCACGTCATGAAGGGGAGGAATTGCAATCCTCCCCCAAAGAAGGGCAAAGCACAGGCTCCGACTCAGCCTGCCGCCACCGCCGTCGTCCCTGTAGCTGGGACCTCGGTGGCCGACGAGGAGGGTGCGATGTCCGAATGATGAATGGGACCGGTCATCGCATCCTCCAGGCGAACACCAACCACTGCAAAGCAGCGCAGGACCTGCTGATGCAGGCCATAGCTGAGTGGTTGGTGGACGTGGCAGTGGTTGCCGAGCCGTACTCGGTCCCTGGCCGTTGGCTAGGCGATCCGGATGGCTTGGTGGCGTTGGTTTCGCGGCCTTCCACGGACTCCCCTCCCCTCTCGCTCTTAGAGAGGGGACCGGGATACGTGGCCGCCGCGTGGGGGAATATTGCTCTGGTGGGTGTATATTTCTCCCCAAACCGCCCTCTATCGGATTTCGAGAATTTTCTCGAAATCCTCACCGCAGTCGTCGGGAGGGCGGCGCCGCGCCAAGTCGTCGTATTGGGCGACCTAAATGCCAAGTCGGCGGCCTGGGGCAACCCGGCCACCACCTGCAACGTTCGCGGACGAGCCGTCGAGTTTTGGGCGACCTCGTCCGGCTTGTCCCTCCTTAACAGAGGGACAGTCCACACGTGTGTGCGGCAACTGGGAGGGTCGGTGGTCGATGTCTCGTTTGCCACCCCCGCACTTGCCGCCCGCGTCGTTGACTGGCGGGTGGAGATGGTGGAGACCTTGTCGGACCACCGATATGTGCGGTTCGACATCTCCACCCAGAGCCCCCGGGGGGTGGCCCCCTCGGGCCGATCCCCCTTTCCACGGTGGGCCCTCACTCACCTGGACCGGGGAGCGGCCAGGGAGACGGCGTTCCTCCAGGACTGGCTCACGCCTCCCACCAATGTCCAGGACGTGGACGCTGCAGCGGTCCAGCTCCGAAAGTCCCTGACCGAGGTGTGCAACTCCAGCATGCCTCGGTCTCGCCGACCACCTCCCCGTCGCGCCGTCTATTGGTGGTCGGAGGAACTAGCGGGGCTCCGGGCCGCCTGTGTGAGGGCCAGGAGGGCCTACACGCGGAGCCGACGACGCAGTTTGCGGAACCCGGAGAACGAGGACCTTCTATACGCCTCATATGTAGAGGCAAAGAAGGTCCTCAAGGTGGCGATGTTTGCCGCCGAAGACGCGGCTAGAGCGGAGATGCTCGAGGGTCTCGACAGTGACCCGTACGGGAGACCGTATAAGGCGGCGCGGAATAAACTGCGCCCCTTTGGTCCCCCAATTGCGGAGACCCTCGAGCCGTCATTGCTGGATGGGGTGGTTCGGTCCTTGTTTCCAACTGGGACCAGATTCACCCCACCAGTGATGGACCCCCCGCAGGAGGCAGTTCCGCCGCAGGCAGAGGTCCCTCCGGTAACGGAGGTGGAGTTTGGAGTGGCGGCGCTCCGCCTCCGCGCCAAGAAGACGGCCCCCGGGCCGGACGGCGTCCCCGCACGGGTGGTGGCCATCGCCACCACCGAAATGGAGGAAAGGTTTCGGGACATCTTCAGCGCGTGCTTCGCGGCTGGGAGGTTCCCGAAACCTTGGAAGGAGGGGCAGCTGTGCCTCCTCCGGAAGGAGGAACGCCCGGCGGACTCCCCCTCGGCATACCGGCCCATCGTTCTGCTCGATGAGGCTGGTAAATTATTCGAGGGGATCGTCGCCGCTCGGCTTAATGGCCACTTGGGGGGGATAGGGCCGAACCTGTCGGACGCCCAATTCGGTTTCCGAAGAAGGCGTTCGACGGTTGACGCGCTGTCCCGGCTGAAGGGTCAGGTGAGGGAGGCCGTGGAGGCAGGGGACGGAGTTTTGGCTGTGTCATTTGACATAGCCAACGCCTTCAACTCCATTCCCCACCCGACAATACTCGAGGCGCTCCGCTACCATGGAGTGCCTCAGTATCTACGGAGCCTCCTGGCCGACTACCTGGAGGACCGAGCAGTCCTCCTTGTAGACAAAGCGGGCCAGCTTCGGCGGTACAGCGCAGAGTCTGGTGTTCCACAGGGGTCCGTCCTAGGACCACTCCTGTGGAACATCGGGTTTGACTGGCTCCTGCGGGGAACTCTCCTCCGCGGCACGAGTGTCATCTGCTACGCAGATGACACTCTTCTCACTGCTCGGGGGAGAGACTTCAGAGAGGCGGCGAGCCTGGCCTCGGCCGGTGGATCCTTAGTTGCGGGAAGGATCCGCCGCCTAGGATTGGGGGTGGCGCTGCATAAGACCGGGGCCGTGTTCTTCCACGGGCCCCGGCAGCGCACCCCTACTGACGCCCACATTGTCGTAGAGGGCGTCAGGGTCGAGTTGAAGGCCCAGATGAAATATCTGGGCCTAGTCCTCGATAGCAGGTGGCGCTTTGGCCCGCACTTCAGCGGGCTATCGACGCGCCTGCTAAAGGCCGCGGGCGCGCTCGCTTGGCTCCTCCCAAATCTGGGGGGGCCCAAAGCGCGATGCCGGCAATTATACGCCGGCATCTTGAAGAGCATGGCCCTATACGGGGCCCCCATCTGGGCGGACTCCCTCCAAAGGAGGGAGAACGCAACCGCGATCCGCAGGCCCCAGAGGGCTATCGCGCAGCGGGTGGCGAGGGCCTACCGCTCGGTGGGCTTCGCGGCGGCGTGCGCTCTGGCGGGTACCCCTCCTTGGGAGCTCGAGGCGTGGGTGCTCGCCAGAGTGTACGAGTGGACGGCGGGACGCAGGGCGCTCGGAGAGCACCCTACCCGAGAAGAGCGGGAAGCCGTCCGGCGAGAGGCGAGGGACGCGATCGTCCACCATTGGACGGAGGACCTCGCCTCCGCCACCTTCGGCCGCCGAACGCTGGACGCTCTAGGTCCAGTCCTGCAAGACTGGCTGGGGCGGTCCCATGGTGCCCTCTCTTTCCGTCTGGTGCAGGTTTTGTCCGGGCATGGTTGCTTCGGATCATGCCTGCACCGGATAGGAAGAGAGGAGACCCCGTCGTGCCATGAATGTGGCGCGGCAGAGGACACGGCGCAGCACACCCTCGAAGTGTGTCCGTCGTGGTCCGAACCGCGCCGCGACATGGTAGCGGTGGTTGGTCAGGACCTCTCGCTTCCAGGCGTGGTCTTATCCATGCTGGGAAGCGAGGAGGCCTGGACAGCCGTAGCCTCCTTTTGTGAGGACGTAATGTCCCAAAAGGAGGCAGCGGAGCGCGCGCGGGAGGATGACCCCCTCGCAGCACCGCTCCGCAGGCGAAGAAGGGGTGGGAGAAGGCGTTTGTACGACAACCGCCTTCCCCCTCCTGGTGGAGGATAGCGGGAGACAGGCGCGGGGGCGTCTTCTCCTGCATTGCAGATCCTCCATCTCCGCCGGGCGGGGATGGCCGAGCATTCACGGTCATTCCCGGGCCTCCCCCTTTAGGGAGGGGCGTGTGGGCCCCGCTGTAAAGGCGGGCGGTCGTCGGCGGGGGACTGGAAGAAAGCCAGTTTCCCAGTCCTCCTCCACGCAGACGATGCTGGAATGCCGCTGGGTTGTTTAGTGGGTATACCGGTCCTTTATTGACCGGGGAGTCCCACATACCCCCCCCATCCCCCAATGGGGGGGCATGCGCAACGCATTTTTCCCAGCGCAAAAAAAAAAAAAAAAAAAAAAAAAAAAAAAAAAAAAAAAAAAAAGGTTAGGTTAGGTTAGGTTAGGTTAGGTTAGGTTAGGTTAGGTTAGGTTAGGTTAGGTTAGGTTAGGTTAGGTTAGGTTAGGTTAGGTTTACATGGGAGTCGTACGATCAATGGCCATGTACGGAGCTCCAGTGTGGGCTGACGCTCTTGATAGCCGAAACGTCGCTGTTCTGCGAAAGCCGCAAAGAGCGATAGCTGTGAGAGTGATACGGGGATACCGCACGATATCTTACGAGGCTGCGTGTGTGCTTGCGGGGTCAATGCCATGGGACCTGGACGCGAGAGTGATCGCGTCGGTTCACTTCTGGCGCAGTCAACAAGTGTTGCTTGGAGAAAATCCGGCGCCAATAGCAATAGAAAGCAAAAGAGACGAAATAAATAATGCTGCTACAGAGGAGTGGCTCAGGAGGCTGGCGCAGCCTAGCGCCAGCATAAGAGTCATCGAGGCTGTCCGCCCTGTCTTAAAACAGTGGCTCAATAGGGAGTATGGGACGATGACATTCCGATTGACACAGGTGCTATCGGGACACGGTTGTTTCTCGAAGTACCTGTGTCGAATCGGAAGAGAACCGTCCCCAGCATGTCACCACTGTGACAGTGTAGAGGACACGGCGAAGCACACGTTAGAGGTGTGTCCAGCCTGGACTACCTCACGGCAAGAGCTCGCCGACGGCATAGGAAGTAGCCTGTCACTTCCTGCAATAGTTCAGGCTATGGTCGGGGAAAAAGAAGCATGGATGGCGGTAACAACCTTTTGTGAACAGGTAATGACGCAAAAGGAAACTGCGGAGAGAGAACGAGAAATATCGACCACAAACCCGATCCGCAGCAGAAGATCTGGAGGGAGGAGGAGGAGATTCCTCCAAGATATCCATACCTCCTGATGAAGGCTTGGGTGACGACACTGGGGGGTGTCTGTCACCCACAACTAAAGCCTCGAGGTGGCGCGCGTGGAGGTTCCGCGTGCCTCTCGTACCAGAGACAAGGTGAGAAGCAACAGCTTCCCTAGTGATGGAGCTCAATAAAAGCTACGCGCTACGTCTGGGCCATGGAAGATTGCGAAAGCCTTTCCCACAGCTCAAACGGCAAGGCGCTAAGATGGAACCCCGTGGTGGTTTTAGCCGGTAAGAGTCCGGCATAACCATTCCGGCGCCCCCGCGCCGGGTGGTATCCATGAGGATTTCCCCACGTAAAAAAAAAAAAAAAAAAAAAAGGTTAGGTTAGGTTAGGTTAGGTTAGGTTTTTTTTTTTTTTTTTTTTTTTTGTAAGGGCGCAGAGGCCCGGCCCGCGAGCTACTGTTGCTATTTATTATGCAACAACGTGAATATCTTTATTAAAAACAATTTTTACAGAAGCTTTGAAACCTATTTTACAATGAATTATTATACTAGTACAATGAATTGGTTATTTCATGTAATAACCGTAATCTTAACTAATACATATGTTGAATCAATTAAATTTTTTTTTTTTTTTTTTTGTTTTTTTTTTTTTTTTTTCTCTCTTTATTTTCTTTTTTCTATTTTTTTTTTTCTTTCTTTCTTTTTTTTCTTTCTTACTTTTTTCTTTCTTTCTTTTCTTTTTCCTACTAGATAATCACTTAATATATATTATTTATAAATGAATCCATTAAAATTACTTATCTTTTGATTACAATCAAGTACTAGGATCTAGCCTTACTTTAAATATTTTTCCGTTATATTTCAATTTTGGCGTTATTCGGTTCGCAATTGTATTACAATAGACAAAATTAAATTTAAATTACAAATTAAAATCGAAACTTGATTGCTATTATATTATTCTGTATAAAATTAAATAATTGAGTACTTCCTTGTTTATAAAGTAAATTTAAAATAATTTAAATAAAATTAAAAATACACTGATGATCCCACCTAGCGTGTTTCAGATTATAGCTTTCCGTTATATTTCAATTTCAGCGTAATTGGGTTCGCAATTATATGAAAATGGATAAGATTAAATTATAAATTAAAATCCAAATTTGAATGCTATTATATTTTTCTGTATAAAATTTAATAATATAATAATTCCTTGTTCATAAAATAAATTAGATTAAAATAAAAATACAAATAAAAAAAATAATAAAAAATTTAAAACTAAACTGATCACCCCACCTATAGTGCTTCAGACTACTGTGGACCCATTCGCCTTGGCTGCTTTCCGCAGAATGCTCTCTGCGAAGGCAAGGAAATGGGCCCGGCAGTTGTCGTCGTCAATGAACTCACTTATGCTTTGTTTTGTTAGTTTCTGATCCGCCCTACTCTCATAGTTATGTCGCTCTAGTCCGTATTTGGGGCATTCTAATAATATGTGTTCTATCGTTTCAGGACTTGTGTCGTCACAAGTGCAAAACGGATCATCTGCTAACTTAAAACGATTAAGGTAAGCTTTTATGCCAGTGTGCCCACTGAATAGTTGCGTCCTCAATGCGTTGATGCTAATTTTGGATAAGACTCTGTAGGCTTCCTTTATTTTTGGGAAAAACATTTTCGTAACTCCTCCGGTTTTGGCTTCGGTGTATCTTGTCTGCCATTCTCTTAGCGTTTTGTCCCTGATAGAGTGCCTTGAGTAGGACAGCGGGAACGCTTCGTATGCCGGAGCCACTTTCATTTTTGTAGCAGACTTTGCCAGCTCGTCAGCCCGCTCGTTGCCAACGATGCCGGCATGTGCTTTAATCCAGTGCAACCTGACTTTGTTATTATTTTGGCTAAGTTCCTTGAGGACTTGTTGAATTTCCACTGCAATAGGGTTGTCCGTAGAAGGATCGCAAATGGACTCCAATGCCGATCGTGAGTCGCTAATGATGTTGCCATTTGACGACTTGTCCTTCAGAAAGATAGCTGCTCTCAGTATCGCTGTCATTTCTGCTTGGAAGACAGTACAATAATCCGCAAGTTTAATTTTTATACTCTTGTACTCTATGTTATCATTCCAGCATGAGACTGCAGCTCCCACTTTCCCTTCCAGTTTGCTACCATCTGTATATAGTTTGTACCAATCATTTGTGATTCCGTCAGCTTCTTCTTGGCTACAGATGCTCTCAAATGTCGCCCGCTCTCTCTCCGAAGGATGCGGCAGATGAAACGGGCTGATTCGTTTTTCCAGCCTTCTGCCCGGTAGTTCGTCGAATGGTTTACCCCGTTTCACCTCATACAGACTTGCTTGCTCTCTCAGTCTCAGGTCCAATGGCAGGATGCGGGATATTAGCGCGCTTGAGATCAGCGATGTAGTCCGATGTGCTCGACTAATTTTCAGGGCAAACATTCTAGTGATGTGGTCTAACCTTGCTTTGACGAACCCTCTATCAGCGGCTGGAGCCCATGTGCTTGCCGCAAAAAGTACTACAGGTTCAACCGTCACCAGATACAGGAGCCTCATTATTTCTGAGTTCAGTCCCCACTGAGTCTTCACCGCTCTCGCCAGCATTTTGAAAATGTTAACTGTTTTCCGGTAGACATTATCCAGGTGTGCTTTAAAGTTTAGACATCTGTCAACAGTAAGACCCAAAACCTTGAGGCTATCTGACAGGTTCAAGATTTGGCCATTTAGGATGAATTGTGGCCTATTATACTTCAGCTTCTTGGTCACAATGATCGCTTGTGTTTTGTGAGCTGCGAAGCGCATTTTATATTTTGTTCCCCATTCTGCTATGCATTCCAGTGCTTTATTAACCCTTGTTTCCAGTTCGGCTGTAGTTTTTGCGCTGGCAACCACGAGGATGTCGTCTGCAAATGCCTGGACGTGGGCTTCAAGGGTGTCCGCCACTTCCAAGAGTGGGTTCAGCTGTATGTTCCATAGCAAGGGTCCACATATTGAGCCCTGCACACAACCTTTGTTAGTTCCTCGGGTCACCAGTTCATTCATATAAGCTAGGTTAACTGACCTATCGGAAAGATAGCTGGCTACCAGTTTAAGTGTCGGCTTATCCACTCTCTTTTCGTGAAGCTGTTTCAAGATCCCAGGCCACCAGCAGTTGTCAAATGCTCCCTCGATGTCCAGGGAGACCACGGCTACTATGGCTTTGTTTTTTACTTCCCGCTTCACGATTTCGATGGAATCATAGAGAGCGTCCTCCGTACCACGCTGTGGCATAAATCCGTATTGCCTGCTACTCAATTTTTCCTGGCTGCCAAGATTCCACATGATACGGGTCGCGAAGAGTTTCTCTAGTGCCTTGCCTAGCACCGACAAGAGTCCTATAGGGCGGTATGATTTGGGTGCAGTATAATCTTCTTTGCCGGGCTTGGGGATAACTTTTATTCTTGCTGTCTTCCATATTCTCGGAAAGTAGCCAGTTCTCAGGCAAAGGTTGAATATCCCCAATTGAACGAAGGGAACAATCTCAAAACAGGTCTGGCATATATCGGAGGTGAGTCCATCCTCTCCGGGAGATTTGTTCGGATTCATCTTCGAGTAGACCATACGGAGCTCCTCAAGGGTGAATTTTGGGCAATCTTGGGGGCACTTCTGGTCACTATCGATGTTCTGAATGAGGTCGAGCATCTCCCTTCTAACTCTGGCCTGATCTCCGCTGTCCGTTGCTTCGCAATCCCACGGATAGAATGTCTTTGCCAGGAGTTCGGCTGATCCCACAGGGTCCAAGGCATCATCATCCGGGGCTGTTCGAAGAAGCTTCTCCACTGTGCTCCCTTCGCATAACTTTAGGACACGGTAAGATCGTTGCCAGATGGTCTCCTTTTCTTCTTTATTACAAAATTCTATCCAGCTTGAATTTATAGTGGCTTGGATAAGGTCCTTGTATTCCGCTTTTGCCTTTTTGTATTTTTCTACAACAAGGGGTTTTCTAATTGAGTTTGCTTTCCGGATCCTATTCCTGCACCTCAGCATCTCCTGTTTCTTCTCCGTCAGTTGCTCTGTCCACCATATTATTTTCTTTTCTTTCTTTTTTTCGGGAATGACCGGAATCGTCTCCCTGCACACCTCCAGCACGGCGTCAGTATAGAGCTCCACTATTTCGTCTGTCCCTGTTTTGGTGTCTATTGCCTCAATCCTGTCGGAGGTGATTCGTTTTTCTTCCAGCCTTTCCATAAATAATTTCCTGAATCCCTTCCAGTCAGCTTTCTTTGTGTTGAAGATGCGTGTCCCTTTTCTCTTCGTCTCCAGGTCTGTTTGGCCTAGCTGTACGTCGAATTTAATCTGTCTGTGATCCGATAGAGTCACTGCTTTCTTATCAACATGCCAGTTTCTGATTTTATCTAAGAGGCCGGTTGAGCATGCGGTGACGTCCGGGATGCTAGTATAGAGTCTATCTCCTCTGTGAATTTAGTTAGGTTCTCTGGTTAGGTTAGGTTAGGTTAGGTTAGGTTAGGTTAGGTTAGGTTTTTTTTTTTTTTTTTTTTTTTTTTTTTTGAGCTATCCTACTCTGCCCTCCGATTTTCTAGTCGGAGTCCTTATTTGCTTTCATTCTTGTCTTATCTTTTATTATATCTTTCATGCTTCATACTGATTCTTTCTATTATTCATCTGTCTTTCATGCTGTTTATTGGTGGGATGCCAATATTAACCTATTCTCTTATATCTATTCCTTTATTTATTTATTTTTTAATGTATCAAGGCTGGGATGGGTGGGGTACACACTTTTCTTAAACATGTAATTTTTAACAACAATTTCTTACGATCTATACACAGTTCTTATTTCTTATTAATTAATTTTTTACATAATCTACATAAGTAAAATTTACCTATTGTTACACATTACATTACACACTGCACTATTTGTCTAATTTTTACTTACTATATTTTCTTATATGCTGTTTATATATATTCAATAATATATATTCACCATAATGTTATTTATCTATTTATTTCTAATTAAAAACCTTAAGTGCTATTTTAATGCAGCAATTTCTTACATCAATTTCTTACGATCTATACACGGTTCTTATTTCTAAATTATAAATTCTTTACATAATCTAAATAAATGTTACAATACAAATTTACCTATTGTTACACATTACATTACACACTGCACTATTTTTCTAATATTTACTTACTATAATTACTTATATGCTGTTTATATATATTCAACAATATATATTCACCATATGTTGTTTATCTATTTATTTCTAAATATAACCTTAAGTGCTATTTTAATGCAGTAGTTTATAAATGCTTCTCTCTTTATCTTATCTAACATAAACAATTTAACGTTTTCTGCATTTATTTTATCATCTAATAATAACTGAGCTTCGTATCTCCACAACCCAAACACGGGACATTCGAACAAAATGTGCGGCACCGTCTCGCTAACATTGGGCTCACAGATGCACGATGGATTCTCCTTACACTTGAACCGGTTCAGGTATTCTGAGAACCCACCGTGCCCCGTCATCACCTGAGTCATCACGCTAGTTGCCTCGAATTCTCTTATTAATCTATGTGCTTTAACTGCATCTGGAAAAAATAATTTTGTTATAGCAGCTGTTTTGCCCGACTTATATCTCCGGTTCCATTCATCAAGCGAGGCCATACGGGTATGTCGCTTGATGAATGAGACCGGACACTGGTCATAATCGGGTTTTTTACGCAAGTTTAGGGCTGCTTGCTTTGCCAACTCATCAGCTCTTTCGTTACCCTCCAAACCCGCGTGTGCCTTAATCCAGAACAAAGAGACTTCTTTATTCTGAATTCGGCTGGTCCTCAGGTTGTTTCGGACTTCTATTGCTAAGGGGTGGAGGGAGCCTTGGTCTGTGATAGTTTCCAATGCCGATCTGGAATCGCTATAAATACCAAAGCTTGGCTCCGAGCGTTTAAGTATCTCCTGCGTGGCTCTGCATATGGCCAAGAGTTCGGCCTGATACACCGTGCAGAATGACGATAATTTAAGCTTGAGGACCTTAGTCTCGGCTTCACCATTCCAAAAGGACAGTGCTGCTCCAACTTTGCCCTCAATCTTACTGCCGTCAGTATATATTTTTACTGCTTGGTGGTTGTGACTGTCCACTTGCTGTTGGTCGATCAAGGTCTCGAACCCCAGGCGCACATGCTCTGCTGGATGCCAAGTGCTGCCGTACGGTACCAACCGCTCCACCTCCACATCTCCTAGTGCTGTCTGGGGTACTCCCCGTCTTGCCTCATACAGGGCAGCTGCCTCCTGTATTCTGAGGTCGAGTGGAAGTATCCCAGACAACACCAGTGCTGAATTCAGGGAAACGGTACGGTAGGCGCGACTCAGCTTTTGGGCGAAGCCACGCTGGACTGCATTGAGCTGCTTTTGTACGCCCAGTTTTTGGGATGACGAAGCCCATACACTAGCTGCGTACAGGATTACGGGTTCCACTGTCGCCGTGTAGATTACACGGGTAACCTCCGGGTGGAGACCCCAGCTGATTTTGGCAGCTCTGGATAGCCTTTTATAAGTGTTTAAGGCCTTCCTGCAAACGTTTGCCGTGTGACTATTAAATGTCAACTTCTCATCAATTGTGAGCCCGAGGAGTTTAATTTCATGTGACATGGTAATGTCGACCCCGCCCATGCTCAGCAGTGGTGTGTCATATTTAAGTTTTCTAGTGATAATCATAGCCTTGGTTTTGTGCGGCGCAAACTTCAGTTTATTTTTGACACCCCACCCCTGAACATAGCCGAGGGCGGCATTAGCCTGTCGTTGAACATCTTGTGCCGTATCTCCGTCGAACACCAGCACAACGTCATCGGCAAACGCCTGACAGTAATCACCGCGCTGTTCAAGTCCCCTGAGGAGTGGATCTAGGAGAAGATTCCACAGAAGCGGACCACCTATCGAACCTTGGACGCACCCCTTTTTTGTGCCCTTGCTGTATTGTTCTCCAGCATACCTCACTGTCACAGTCCTATCCTGGAGGTAGCTGTCGATTGTCCTCCTGAGGTTCACCGGACATTTTTCCTCAGCCAGTCGGGTTCGAATGGCGGGCCACCATGCACTGTCGAAGGCTCCCTCTATGTCCAATGATATCATGATGGTTAGTTTCTTGTGGTCTAGTTTATTTCGAATGTGCTGTATCAGGTCATAGAGGGAGTCCTCGGTGCTTCTTTTAGGCATGAACCCGTACTGGCGAGTACTAATCCTTGGGATCAGGTGCCACTTTATACGTCCTATGAGCATCTTCTCGTAGATCTTTCCCATAACTGGTAACAGACCTATTGGCCTGTAGGACTTTGGATTGGTGTATTCGTCTTTGCCTGGTTTTCTCAAAATTATGACCGTGGCATCCTTCCAGATAGTCGGGAAGTGTTCGAGTTCCAGGCATTTATTCACCAAGGCAAGAAACATTCCCATATCTTGTTGAATAGCATGTCTACAAATGTCGGCAGTGAGACCGTCAGCACCTGGGGCTTTTTTGGGGTTGAAGCTGTCCACCGTGAAGCGTAGTTCTTCCAGTGTAAACGGTGGGTCATGTTTTTCACCATGGACCCAGCCGTTTACCCGGTTTGCTGCTTTTCTGGTTTCTTGGTGGTCTTCATTGTCATCCCTTTCTGGGTCCTCTGGGAAGAAGGTCTCTGCCAGCATTTTTGCGGAATCTTTCGGATTTATGACCCTTCCGTCCTTCACTAACGGTATGTCTTCCTGTCTTTGGGTTATTCTTCCAATGACCCTGTTTATCCCCTCCCAGACTCCTTCCTTGTCCTGTTTCCCGCAAAAACTCTTCCAACTCTCTATCTGCGCTTTCTTTGCCTCTCTCTCATAATTTTCTCTTGCTTGCAGGTACTCATCGACGACCTTCGCTCTACGGATCGGCGCTGCGCACCTGATTCTCCGCTTCCTGGTGGTGACTTCTTTCTTCATCTTAGCGAGTTCTTCGGACCACCACGGCAAGGTAAGTTTTTCGTTTATTTTCTTTCTTGGTACTATCTGCGTGCATATTTCTGTTACTATGTTTGTGTATTTTTCTACTGTTTTTTCCAACTCTACCTTATTGTTAATTTTGCCTATTTCTGTTTTGTTTAAATTCTTATCTATTAACAATTGGGCCAGTTTCTCATGAAACTGGCTCCAATTAGCCTTTTTTGTAATATAGAGCCTAGTTGTTCTTTTTATGTTTAATCCTTTGGCCTTTTTTAACCTTATTTTAAAAGTTATGCCGTTGTGATCCGAACCTGTTAAATTGTCTTCTACCTTCCAGTCCTCCACCAGGTCCAGCATATCAGGTGAGCAGGCTGTTATGTCAACGTGACTCGCGTACGTTTTTCCGCCTCTGATAGTGTAGAATGTGGGCGTGTTTCCTTCGTTGAGTACCTGCAAGCCCATTTCTTCGAGAGTCCCCGACATATCTTCGCCCCTATTGTCGACTATTCGGCTTCCCCACCAGGTACTCTTAGCGTTCGAATCGCCTCCCATGATTATTTTCTTAGGTCCTGTTTCCTTTTCTATTTTCTGGAGCTGCTCCAAGTACGGCTCTATGGGCTGGTCTGGCTCAAAGTAGAATGATACTACGGTAATCTCCCAGGCACTGGTCCGGATTCTCACCACAACAATGTTGTTCGTGGTGAGTTTTGGGCACTGTAAGACGTCAACGTCATTATCGAAAACGGCTATTGCCGCCTTAACAGTCCCGTCTCCTTGGTTAGTGCTCTGGAAGACTCTAACTCCTCTGTAGTTCTTCATCCTTTTTGTCCCACCCACATACGGTTCCTGGAGCAGCGCCAGAATCACCTTCCTTTTGCTAGCTTCTATCATAAGTTCGCTGGTAGCTAATTCTTTTCTTTGAAGGTTGGCTTGGACCACCAAGTACGGTTTACTTTTGGGTGAGGTGCCTTTATTGGTCGACGTGTTGGTAGCTTTGTCATCCTCAGCAATACGCAACGCTAGCCCGAGCCAGTGCGTCCCACCTTCTTCTTACCGCACACTCCTGGCTGAATGCGTTGTGATCTTGCACATCAATTTTCGCGCTCTTGCAGTTGCAGCAGGACGGAGCCGCTCCTGCGATCCAATCCGCGCATTCAGCCTTCATATGAGGGCCTCCGCAATGACTGCATTTCTCTACGGTTTCCCTGCAGAAACGCTTGCCGTGCCCGTATCCCAGGCAAAGCGAACACTGTACCAACGGAGACTGATCTGCTACTTTTACTCTTTGCAGGTCGATGTGCACATCGCCTGCTTCTATCATGCGGTTCCACACCCTAGGAGATACTCTAAGTACTATGTGACACGTGTACGGGTTTCGTGTCTTTTTTCTGTACCGTACTTCTGCTCTGTCGTCCTCTTTCTCGAGTCCTCGGTATATGTTTCCGTTCTGATTTCTTAGGGCGTTTAGGACATCCTCGTCACTATTGTACTGCAGAACATCCCTAAGAATCAGAAGAGGGTCCTTATTTTTGACTTCCTCGACGTTGAGGTACGACTCCGCTTTCCTTAGTCTCTCCTTTACCTTCTGTCTCTCTTGCTCGGTTCTACAACCTACTATAATCTTTCTGTCTTTTGCTTTTCTTACTTTGTCTACTTGTATTCCTCCTCCCTTCGCGTTTACCACTTCTCTGATCTTATTTAATATATCTTCTCCTGTATCAGTCTCGTTCTTTGA
Source organism: Philereme vetulata (assembly GCA_918857605.2). Classification (NCBI taxonomy): domain Eukaryota; kingdom Metazoa; phylum Arthropoda; class Insecta; order Lepidoptera; family Geometridae; genus Philereme; species Philereme vetulata. The sequence continues at coordinate 6,416,315 of OU975482.1, forward strand.
GGATATCACTACTGAGTGTAGCGCGGCCTGTTCGCTGGATTGTGTTCTGGGCTGGCCGGCCGCGATACTCGCATACGTGGCTTTTTCTAGGACCTCTCTCTGCCTTTCCATAGCCTCCTTTAAAACTTCCATCTTTTGGCCATTTTCTATTAGCAATTTACTATGCTCTTCTATTTTGCGCTTCAGGTCACTTTCTTCCTTTCCCCTTACTTCTTTCCTTTGCATGACTTCAGGTTCACCTTCGATTTCCCTTTCTAGGTTTTTAGGTTTCCCTTGAACTTTATCTGCCTCTGCCTCCTTTACCAACTCATAGAACCGTTCTAATACTTGAGTGACCTCGTTTTTAATTTCTGTTCGAAGGTTTCGTGCGTTTCCCAGATGGATTTTGGCTTTAGTGAGGCAGGCCTTTGCCTCCGCTGTCCTGCTTGTATATTTCATTTTCTCAGGCTTTGGAGGACTCTCCGTTATTTCAACTGACGGCTTTTTCGTGACATGTTTACTCTCTTGAGTGCTCGGCACTGCCTTCAGCTTAGGTTTTGTGGGGGCCGGAAGAGCAGCTTTTTTCGGCGGAGTTTTGGATGGTTGTGACTCCTGGCTTCCCGTCTCCCATTCTCCTATGCTGCGCCTCACTTTCGAGGTCGTTTCTATTGCCGTATGAGAGGGTCCAGCCTGCTCAGGTTGAACGGAGGATGATGTCTTAGGGTCAGTTTCTTCGGTGACCTTCGTCTTCACGGGGGGTGTTCTTATACCAAACATTTTGTACAAATCGGAGGGCACGTCAATAAAAATTATACAATGAATTTAAATATTTAAATACACTAACTTAAAAATAATAATATAATAGTCAAAAGAAAAGTTTGTAAAAGTTGTAAATTTATAACACTTAATGTAGTTTCCTTAATCTAACAATAAACTAATGTAATCTCCCTGTTCTCTTGTTTCAGGTAGTACTGTAAACTTAGGCCAACCAGCACAAGTGAACACTAGTAAGTAAGTATTCCAGCTGGTAAGTTGTTGCGCGAGCAAGAGTAGGCGAAATACGGCAAATAATATTAAGCTCTACCTAGAGTCGATTTCTATCATCAAGCTGAAAGGCTTGAGTCTGCTCTGTCGTTTACAGAAAACCCCGTCAAAATCGGAGCTTTGGTTCCGGAGATACGAAGCTTTACATATATTCAAGATGGCGGACAAAATGGCCGCTGTTTACAATAAATGCCGTAACTCAGTCAATTTTTGTCTCAGAGCACCGGGACTTTGGCCCTCCGCGGTATCCCTGCCGTGACCTGTCTCTTGCAGGTGTCAAAAAATTTTTAGAAATTCCACCATTAAAAGTGGGGTAATAAGCAAGGGTAGGTCAAAACAATGACACCACAGAAAACCCCGTTCCGCTGCGACAACTGGGTCAAAAGTAACGAGAGAACTAATTATAAAATAAATTTCAAAATGGCGCCCAATATGGCCGCTCTATGTCTAACTTTGTCAATTTTTGCCCGAATCGGCTCGAGTTTGGGCTCGTTTAAAAGGTAATTTTTCTCCTAGTCAAGATACATAATCAGTAAGACGATATCTCAGCCCCTCGAATTAAAACTTACATAAAACATAAAATTTTTATAAAAACTGTCCTAAAAAATACAATAATGGTGATAGATGAACTGGAATTTTTTCTAAAATAGTAATAAAATTAATTACAATAAAATGACATTTAAATATTAATCCTAAATTGAATTTTTAAGGTACCATGAAAGAAGGTCAAAAGGTCAACACAAAATTACTTAAAAACTACTGAGTGGAAAAATCTAAAATTTTGCAAAAACCTAAAAATAAACAAGTTCATTTAATGTATAATTTAAAATCTTGGGGTCACCGCTCACTTTCTCGAGTTAATTAATTTTGAAAATTTTTAAAAACTTACAATTTTTTTAAAAGTCTATAACTTCGCAAAATCTTAACCTTTTTTAAATCTAAAGGTGCCTCCTGCTTAAGGGCGCTAGTCTCCAGGTAGTCCTGTCGTTAGCACCCGTCCAGCTGCCCGGGTCACTGACCTCGTGGCCACGTGGTTTTTGTTTTTTTTGGTGTTTATTCCGTGCTCTTGCACGGAAAAAATCCAAAATAAAATCCAATGTGTAGAACTTCTAAATGCCTTCCTTTTTGCAGTGGTAAAACAATAGGTCACCGCTCAAAAAAGAGCAGCGTTTCGGTTTAAAGTTTTAAAATTTTAAAAATTTTCACTTTTATTTGAATAACTCCGCGCGCTCTCCACTTATAAAAACACTGTTTTCACCGGCGTGTGCACCTTCACTTTGCGCAAATTTTGATGTGTCACACGTCACCAAGATCAACACTTTTACAATTTTTGCGAATTTTCTCGTGCGGAACTGGGTCAATTCGTGGCGCTCTCGACTGCGGTTCGAGCGCGAATCGGTTAGGTTAGGTTAGGTTAGGTTAGGTTAGGTTAGGTTAGGTTAGGTTAGGTTAGGTTAGGTTAGGTTAGGTTAGGTTAGGTTAGGTTAGGTTAGGTTAGGTTCCGTCCCCCGACAGGAGGGTATGCATAAAGCATTTTTCCCAGCGTCAAAAAAAAAAAAAAAAAAAAAAAAAAAAAAAAAAAAAAAAAAAAAAAGGTTAGGTTAGGTTAGGTTAGGTTAGGTTAGGTTAGGTTAGGTTAGGTTAGGTTAGGTTAGGTTAGGTTATGTTTTTTTTTTTTTTTTTTTTTTTTTTTTTTTTTTTTTTTTCCTGTCCGGACGCAGAGGTCCGGCCCGCGAGCTATCCTACATGATGTTTCTCCAATATGGGGGTCAGAGAGTTTTTCTTATACTATGGGATGTAATATTACTACAGTAATATTACCATAATTCAAGGATTTCTTTGTATTTAGGGAGGGTGGGTTAGGTACATTTTTATTTTAGCATTTTGTTTTACATCGGGTAACAACTTCTTATTTCTATATATATTTTACACAGATTTTTAACAGAAGCTTATCTAAACATTTCTTAATTTTACTTAATTTAATATTACAATATTTTCTTAGTTTTAAATTTAGGGTGGAGGATTCGGTACACGTTTTATTTTAGCATTTTGATTTTCATAACATATTAACTTTTTATTTCTATACATATTTTTACACAGCTTTTAAATGGTGTATAACTTTACATTTTCGTTGTCATGGGGTGACAGCTTCCCACTTATTACCATATACGTTTTCTATTGGAACTAATGGTGCTTATCTATACAAATACAATATTCTTAAGTTTATCTTATATTTTACTTTCTTATAGTCTATTGGTTTACATGCTAATGGGCACTTGTCATATATTTTACATATATGATAGTGGATCCTATTTAATGCTTACTTGTTTTTATTGACTACCTTACTTACTACAAAATTACAATATTTAATAAACCTATCTCTTATATATTTATCTTCCATTATCCTGTTTATATTTTGTCTTTCGATATCTATTCCTATTTCAAATTCAACGTCAAATTTATACCTTGCATAAATGGGACAGTCCGTAATAATATGAAGAGCGCTCTCTTCCACCTGTGGATCACAGTCACACGCCGGACTCTCCTTACACTTGAAGCGATGCAAGTACGAGGAGAACCCGCCGTGTCCTGTCATGAGCTGGACAGTTCCTGGGGCCAACTTCAGGTTTCTAAGAACTGAGTACGCGCGAACAGCATCCGGAAAGAACACTTTAGTTGTTGACGCGGTTTCACCGGTTTTGTAGCGCCGGTTCCATTCGTCCAGCGACTCCAGGCGGATTTGTCGCTTGGCAAATGAAACCGGACACTTGTCGTATTGCGGCTTTGTTTTCCGGTGTAGCGCTGCGTCCTTCGCCAGTTCATCCGCTCTTTCGTTTCCTTCCAACCCTGCGTGTGCCTTAATCCAAAATAACCTCAGTATTTTGCCTTTATCGTTGATCTTTTTAATATTGGCTTTCGTCTCAACGGCTAGGGGATGGAAGGAAGTGCTGTCCACCACGGTCTCCAGGGCAGACCTGGAGTCGCAGTAAACATTGCAGAAAGGCTCTCTGGACTTTAGCGCATACTTCGTCGCTTCAGACAGGGCCAGTAGTTCCGCCTGGTATACGGTGCAGCACTGTTCCAGCAATAGTTTACGGGTACTTGTCTCCGTCGCGTCCTTCCATACGGAGAACGCGGCGCCGACTTTCCCCTCTATTTTACTGCCGTCTGTATATATATTTAGGCCCTCGTTAATGTGTTGTTCCAGTGCCGCCCCGTCCACCACGCACTTGAACTCTAGTTGCGTCTGTTCCGCAGGATGCAGCATATTCGCGTATCCAACTCTTCTCTCCATCTCTCGGTCTCCTATTAGTCGCTGGGTATGGCCTTTCTTTATTTCATAAAGCAAGGCTGCTTCCCGGGCTCTTATGTCCAGAGGAAGCAGCCCAGCGAGCAATAGTGCCGAGTTTAAAGAGACGGTTCTGTACGCTTTTACCGTCTTTTGTGCAAAGCCCCGCTGCACTGCGTTAAACTGTTTCTGAACTCCCAGTTTATTAGTGGCCGTCGCCCACGCACTCGCCGCGTAAAGGATGGTTGGCTCAACCACTGCAGTATATATGGTCCTTACTATCTCAGGCTGCAATCCCCAATTTACCTTGGCAGCTCTCGACAGTTGTTTGTAGAAGTTGAGCGCTTTGCGGCAGACGTTCGCCACATGCGGATTAAAAGTCAATTTGTCATCGATGGTTAGGCCCAAAATTTTTATTTCTTTAGACATCAGAATGCCAACACCTCCCATTTCCAGATGTGGGATGTCGTACTTAAGCTTACGTGTTATAACCATGGCCATAGTTTTTTGTGGCGCAAATTTCAGCTTATTTTTGACACCCCACATCCGCACGTATTCAAGAGCGGCATTGGCATCCCGCTGTACTTCCTGTGCTGTTTTTCCATCGAAGACTAAGACCACATCATCTGCAAACGCCTGCGCATAGTCTCCCCTTCTGTCGAGTCCTTTCAAGAGCGGGTCCAGCAGAAGATTCCATAGCAACGGGCCTCCTATGGAGCCTTGGACGCATCCCTTGCTGGTTTCTTTACATAATTCTTTGCCAGCATACCTGACTCTCACCTTCCTGTCTCTCAGATAACTACCGATTACTCTTCTGAGGTTTATTGGACACTTTTCCTCTGCCAAACGGACCATTATGGCGGGCCACCAGGCGCTGTCAAAGGCTCCCTCTATATCCAAGGACACGAGTATGACCAGTTTTTTCTGATCCAGTTTTGTCCGGATGTTTTGTATGAGGGTATAGAGGGAGTCTTCGGTGCTCCTCTGGGGCATAAATCCGTATTGACGAGTACTTATCCTCGGTAGCAGATGGTATTTGAGTCGGGCAACCAGCATCTTTTCAAAGATTTTTCCCAGCACAGGTAGTAGGCCTATCGGCCTATATGACTTTGGGACGGTGTATGTAGATTTACCTGGCTTCCGCAGCACGACCACTGTTGCCTCCTTCCACAGATTGAGGAAATATTGTTTGGCGAGACATTGGTTTAAAAGTCCCAGGAACACCCCGGGGCTAGTTTTTATGGCGCAGGTACAGATATCCGATGTGAATCCGTCGGAACCGGGAGCCTTCTTAGGGTCGAAGGACCTTAACGTCACGTCGAGCTCAGTCTGTGTGAACGGTGGGTCACAGAGTTCATTTTGTTCCTCATCGTTCACTGTTTCTGCTAACTCTCGCGTTTGGCGGTGCTCCTCGCTATCGGTCTCCGTCAGGTCCTCTGGATAGAATGTTTCCGCCAGCAGCCTAACGGAGCCGACAGCATCAAGGACTTTACCCGCCTTCTCTAGTGGCAGGTCCTCTTCCCTACTCCTAGTTCTTCCGATGACCCTATAAATTCCTCCCCAGACGCTTTCCCGGTCCTGTTTCCCACAGAACTCCTTCCAGCTCTCAACCTGGGCCTTCTTGGTCTCTAATTCATATTCTTTTTTCTTTTTCAGGTACTCCTGGACGACCTTCTCCCTCCGGATCGGCGCAGCCCATCGGATTCTGCGTCTCCTGGCGGTGACTTCGCGCTTCATTTCAGCAAGTTTTTCGGACCACCACGGCATGGTAAGTACTTCTTTATTCTTCTTTCCGGGTATTGATTGAGTGCATGCCTTTGTGATAGCTTTTGTATAGTTTTCTATGGCTATCTCTATTTCATGTGTAGTTTGCATGTTTTCAATCTCTTCTATTGTTAATTTATACTTTACTTCCAATTGGGTCAGTTTCTCACGAAACTGACTCCAATTTGCCTTCCTTGTATTGTATTTTCTGGTTGTTCTTTCTATTGTCGTGCCTTTTGATTTTTTAAGTAGTATGTTGAAAGTTATGCCGTTGTGGTCCGAACTCGTGAGGTTTTCTACCACAGTCCAGTCTACCACCAGGTCCAGCATGTCCGCCGTGCAGGCCGTGACATCCACGTGACTGAAAAACCGCTTTCCTCCCCGAATGGTGTCGAAGGTCGGAGTTTGCCCTATATTAAGAATTTGAAGACCCAGGTCATCAAGAGCTCCCCCCATGTCATCGCCTCGGCCATCTATTACCGTACTGCCCCACCATGTGCTTTTTGCGTTGGCGTCCCCTCCAATAAGCATTCTTCTGAGTCCTAAACTCTGAGCAATCGTCGTTAGCTGGTCCAAGTAGGGTCCTATGGGTTGGTCCGGTTCGAGATAATAGGACACCAGCGTGATCTTCCAGGCACTGGTTTGGATTCCCACCACTGCGATGTTGTTTGTGGTGAGTTTTGGATACTGGATTACGTCTAATTCGGCGTTAAAGACAACTATTGCCGCTTTCACAGTTCCTTCTCCTTGATCAGTGCTCTGGAAGACCCTTATACCCCGGCGGCTCCTCACCCCTTTCTCCGCGCCAACGTACGGCTCCTGCAAGAGAGCAACTGCGATTTCACGCTTTTCTGACTCAATGAGTAATTCGTCAGTGGCCAGTCTGCTTCTTTGCAGGTTTGCCTGCACAACTTTTAGCGGACAGACTGTGACCACGCCCTTAGCAATACGCCACGGTGGATCTCGCAAGGGCTTCCCACTTGCGCCTCACCGGGCAATCACTGCTAAAGGCGTTGTGGTCCGCCCTCTCCACTCCAGCTTTAGTGCAATTTATGCAGCTTGGAGATGCGTGTGCGAGCCAGTCCGCGCAATCGATTCTTAAGTGCAGTCCTCCACAGTGACTGCACTTTTCAGCGCTCTCCCTACAGAAGCGTCTGCCGTGCCCATACGCCAGGCAGAGGGAGCACTGGATCAACGGAGATTGGTCCTCCACTCGCACCCTCTGCAAATCTATGTGCGCAGTTTCCGCCTGCAACATCCGCCTCCATATTGCAGGAGACACCTTAGCGACCACATGGCTGGTGAGGGAGTTTCTAGTTTTCTTCCTGTACTTTATCTCGAACCTGTTTTCCTTTTCCTCGAGACCAGAAAAGACACTGCCGTTCTGGTTTCGTACGGCTCGGAGGATATCTTCGTCGGAGTTGTAGTTCAGGACGTTCCTGAATATAAGTAGAGGGTCCTTGTTCTTGACCTCTTCGACGTTTAGCTGATTTCCTGCTTTTCTGAGTCTCTCTTTTACCTTGGATCTCTCCTCTTCAGTCTGGCACCCCACAATAATTTTTCTGTCTTTAGCCTTCTTTATTCTGTCCACCCTGATTCCCTCTTCCTTCGCATTTATCACTTTTCTTATTTTATTTAAAACTTCTTCTCCTGTTTCGGTCTCATCTCTTGACGAGACCACCACGGAGTGCAGCACCGTCTGCTCCGGGAGATGTCTCCAAGAACGGCCAGCCGCTACACTCGCGTACGTGGTCCCCTCAAGAGACGTCACCACTTGCTGCTTTTCTATCGTTTCCCTTAGCTTTTCCATTTTGATACTATTTTCATTAATTAGCTCCATGTGCTCTGACATCTTTTTAATCAGTTCTTCTTCTTTCCCTTTCCTTGCTTCCGGTTTTTCCATTCCTCCGTCTCCGGTCGAAGACGGTGTAGGCTCAGGATCTACTGGACCCTTTTCTTTCTCAGCCTCTCTGACCAGATTATATAGACGCTCGACGGCTTGGGTTACTCCTATTTTGATATCCGTCCTCAAATTTTTGGAGTTTCCCAAGTGTAGTTTGGCTTTTGTAAGGCAGGCGCGGGCTTCTGCCAACCTGCTAACATAATTTTCCTTAACCGGGCTAACTATAACTTCTATTGAAGGCTTGGAGGCCAGTTCTCCAGTCTCTTGGCTTCTCGAGGCATCCGAAGATAGCCTTCGGGTTTTTGGCTTTGAGGGGGCCGCCACTGGCTTCTTCACCTTCTTCAGAGAGGGCTTAGCTCTTGCCTCGATCTCGCCAATACTGCGTCTGACCACGAAGGTTTTTTCTTGAATTTCCGACGAGAGACTCGTCCCCTCCGTCGATTCCGTATCCTTTTGAGTAGGATTCGATGCCTCAGATTTCGGGGGCGAGTCCCCCACCGGCGCCACGCCCTTCTTGGTCGGAGGGGTTCTGATCCCAAGCATAGCTTTGCCGGTGTAAGATAGCCGCTATTACTAGTACGACGTGTAAAGAGCGTCTGTACTAGTAGAGTCTTTAATCAAAAGTCTTATAATCTATGTCAATATACAATTGTCTCGATAGCGAGTTGTCCTAATTACCTAACCTACAATAGTATAAAAGAACAAAACAACAGAAATAAAATAAATTTATCAATGTCAAAATAAAAATATTAAAATAAAATTGACAATTAAAAATATCAAATTATTAGGTGCTCTATGTAGAGTGTTGAGCTCTACATAGGCGTGTCAGCGATTTGACGTGCGTATTCAACGTTAAAAACAAAAGACAAGATACAAACAGGGTAAATAAAAATAAAAACAAAATAAAATAAATCGACTCTACGTAGAGTCTACCTCTACGTACAGGCAGGTAGTCCTGCTACCGGTCAGTTTGTCCGAAGAAACCCCGTCAAAATCGGACAGCGGATTCCCGAGATATGGAGCTTTTAGTTTTTTCAAGATGGCGGACAAAATGGCCGCCAAAACTTGTAATCAAAATATCTCGGTCCGTATAAGTCCTAGAACTTCGGGGTTTCTTCAGGCGTATGTACCTCGTCCCCGTCTAGGTTCAAGCACAGAATGTAGAGTCAAAAAATTTTGACTCTACCTAGAGCCCCAGGTCAAATCAAGTCAGAGAGGGTTCAGTGACGGTAACAGCAGTGTAAACCCCGTCCCAATCAGACCACTCCAGCGAGAGTTATGCCCGTTCAAAACAATCCAAAATGGCGTCCAATATGGCCGTTCAAGGACTAACTTTGGCGGTTTTTGTCCGAACTGGACCGTGTTTGGGCTTGTTTTGAAGAGCACAACCCCCACAATGGCTTGGGTTAGGCCAAGTGCTGATAAGTCCCCCCCCTGATTTGATAAATTCAAAAAACACTAAAATTTAACCTAAAAATGGTCTAGCCACGCGAATATTTGCCGAAAAATTCCTGAAATTTTGCACAGACCCCCAAACAATTTTTAAAAATATATTCCTAAATTTTAAATTTTCCTAACTTTAAATTTAGGGGTACCTCGTGGTCCACCTAAATTTTCAAAAAATTTTATCTCAGAAACTAACTGATTAACCTATATCCAAATTTTTATCTATAATAAAGGGCCTTAAAATCTATATAAAACTAATTTTAAACATATACGTCATCGATCTTTTGATCGAGTTAAAATTATTTAAAAATTTACAAAAATTTAAAACTACCCTAACTTTGTGAAAAATTTACTTAGGTCAAAAAGAAAAGTGCCTCCCTGGTTTCAGCAGCGGTGTCCCAGTGGTCCAATTGTCAGCTTCCTCCTGGCTGTCCTGGATCGCCGACCTCGTGGCCACGTGGTTATTGTTTTTCTGCCTTTATCTCCGCGCTCCTGCGCGGGAAAAATCGGGAGAGGCAGAAAAACGATAGTGCTCCTGGAGGCCTTTCAGATGGCACCATAAAAAGTATATGTTACCGCTGCAGAACTTTAATAAAATCCACTTTAAACTTTAAAATTTTTGAAATTTTCACTCTTTCCGTGATAACTCCGTGAGGAATACACTTGGCGATGCAGCGTTTGCACAGCCGTATGCGCCTCGTGATTCCTCAAATTTTGGTATGTCACACGGCTTTAAAAAACACTTTTTCGAATTTTGGCGAATTTTTTCGCGTGGAGGTTTGGTTGCAAGTGGGCTCTCCGGAGTGCGGTTGGAGCCAGACTGGGTTAGGTTAGGTTAGGTTAGGTTAGGTTAGGTTAGGTTAGGTTAGGTTAGGTTAGATTAGGTTAGGTTAGGTTAGGTTAGGTTAGGTTAGGTTAGGTTAGGTTAGGTTAGGTTCGTCGGGCGTGTCCCTCCTAAATAGAGGGACGGCCCACACGTGTGTGCGGCAACGGGGAGGGACGGTGGTGGACGTGTCGTTCGCCACCCCCGCACTTGCCGCCCGCGTCGTCGGCTGGCGGGTGGAAACGGTGGAGACCTTGTCGGACCACCGATACGTGCGGTTCGACATCGTCTCCACCCAGAGCCCCCGGGGGATGGCCCGCTCGGGCCAGTCCCCCTTTCCACGGTGGGCTCAGATCCACCTGGACCGAGGGGCGGCCAAGGAGGCGGCGTTCGTCCAGGACTGGCTCACGCCTCCTATCAATGTCCTGGACGTCGACGCCTCGGCGGTCCGACTGCGGGAGTCCCTGACCGAGGTGTGCAACTCCAGCATGCCTCGGTCTCGCCGCCCACCTCCCCGACGCGCCGTCTATTGGTGGTCGGAGGAGCTGGCGGGGCTCCGGGCCGCCTGCGTGGTGGCCAGGAGGGCCTACACGCGGAGTCGACGGCGGAACGTGCGGGACGCGTCGAACGAGGACCTTCTCTACGCCTCGTACGTAGAGGCAAAGAAGGTCCTCAAGGCGGCTATGTTCGCCGCCGACGACGCGGCGAGGGCCGAAATGCTAGAGGGTCTCGACAGAGACCCGTACGGGAGACCGTATAAGGCGGCGCGGAATAAACTGCGCCCCTTCGGTCCCCCGCTAGCAGAGACCCTCGAGCCGGCGTTGCTGGATGGGGTGGTTCGGTCCTTGTTTCCAACAAGGACCAACTTCACCCCTCCAGTGATGGACCCCCCGCGGGAGGCGGCTCCGCCGGCGGAGGAGGTCCCTCCGGTCACGGGGGCGGAGTTTGGCGCGGCGACGCTTCGCCTCCGCGCCAAGAAAACCGCCCCCGGGCCGGACGGCGTCCCCGCAAGGGTGGTGGCCATTGCGGCCACCCAAATGGCGGACAGGTTTCGGGACCTCTTCAGCGCGTGTTTCACGGCTGGGAGGTTCCCGAAAACCTGGAAGGAGGGGCAACTGTGCCTCCTCCGTAAGGAGGGACGACCGGCAGACTCCCCCTCGGCATACCGACCCATCGTTCTGCTCGATGAGGTCGGTAAACTGTTCGAGGGGATCGTCGCCGGTCGGCTGAATGGCCTCCTGCGGGGGGTTGGGCCGAACCTGTCGGACGCCCAATTCGGTTTCCGAGTTGGGCGTTCGACAGTGGACGCGCTGGCCCGGCTGAAGGGCCAGGTGAGGGAGGCCGTGGAGTCTGGGGACGGAGTGTTGGCCGTGTCATTTGACATAGCCAACGCGTTCAATTCCGTCCCCCACTCCACGATCTTGGAGGCACTCCGGTACCACGGAGTGCCTTCATACTTGCGGGCCCTCTTGGCCAGCTACTTGGAGGACCGAGCGGTCCTCCTCGTAGACAAGGCTGGCCTAGTCCGGAGGTACGGCGCGGAGTCTGGTGTTCCACAGGGGTCGGTCCTAGGACCACTCCTGTGGAACATCGGCTTCGACTGGCTCCTGCGGGGATCCCTCCTCCCGGGCACGAGTGTCATCTGCTACGCGGATGACACTCTCCTCACTGCCCGGGGGAGGGATTTTAGGGAGGCGGCCAGTTTGGCCTCGGCTGGCGGATCCTTGGTCGCGGGAAGGATCCGCCGCCTCGGGTTGGGGGTTGCGCTGCACAAGACCGAGGCCGTGTTCTTCCACGGGCCTCGGCAGCGCATCCCTCTTGACGCCCACATCGTCGTGGAGGGCGTCAGGATCGGGGTGAGGACCCAGATGAAATATCTGGGCCTCACCCTGGACAGCAGGTGGCGCTTCGGCCCGCACTTCAGCGGGTTGTCAGCGCGCCTGCTGAAGGCGGCGAACGCCCTTTCGTGGCTCCTCCCAAACCTGGGAGGGCCGAAGGCGAGATGCCGGCATTTGTATGCCGGCATCTTGAAGAGCATGGCCCTTTACGGGGCCCCCATCTGGGCGGACTCCCTCCACAGGAGGGAGAATGCGACCGCCATCCGCAGGCCCCAAAGGGCCATTGCACTGCGGGTGGCGAGAGCCTACCGCTCGGTGGGCTTTGCGGTAGCGTGCGCTCTGGCCGGCACCCCGCCTTGGGAACTCGAGGCGTGGGTGCTCGCCAGAGTGTACGAGTGGACGGCGGGGCGCAGGGCGCTCGGGGAGTGCCCTGCCCCAGAAGAGCGGGAGGCCGTCCGCAGAGAGGCGAGGGACGCAACCGTCCAACATTGGACGGAGGCCCTCGCCACCGCAGCCTTTGGCCGCAGAACGTTGGACGCGCTCGGGCCAGTCCTGCAGGACTGGCTCGGGCGGTCCCACGGTTTCCTTTCTTTCCGTTTGGTGCAGGTGCTATCCGGGCATGGCGTCTTCGGATCGTGCCTGCATCGGATCGGAAGAGAGGAGACCCCGGCCTGCCACGATTGTGGCGCGGCGGTGGACACGGCGCAGCACACCCTGGAGGTGTGTGCGTCGTGGTCTGGGCCGCGCCGCCAATTGATGGCGGTGGTCGGGCAGGACCTCTCGCTGCCCAGCGTGGTTTTAGCCATGCTGGGAAGCGAGGAGTCCTGGGCTGCGGTGGCCTCCTTTTGCGAGGAAGTAATTTCGCAAAAGGAGGCGACGGAGCGGGCGCGGGAGGAAGACCCTCTCGCAGCGCCACTCCGCAGGCGACGAACGGGTCGGAGAAGGCGATTGCACGACAATCGTCTTCCCCCTCCTGGTGGAGGATAGCGGGAGACAGGCGCGGGGGCGTCTTCTCCCGCATTGCACGTATCCTCCACTTCCGCCGGGTGGGAATGACCGCGAGCACTCGCGGCTATTCTCGGGCCCCTCTCCCAGGGTGGGGAGGGGGGTGAAGGGCTCGCCGTAAAGGCGGGCGGTCGTCGGCGGGGGGCTGGATGGAAAGGCTGTGCCGGATTCCCAGTTCCCCTCCATATAGGCGATGCGGGAGTGCCGCTGGGTCGTTTAGTGGGTATACCGGTGGGGAGCACTGGGAGTCCCACATAACCCTTCCGTCCCCCGACGGGAGGGTATGCATAAAGCATTTTTCCCAGCGTCAAAAAAAAAAAAAAAAAAAAAAAAAAAAAAAAAAAAGGTTAGGTTAGGTTAGGTTAGGTTAGGTTAGGTTAGGTTAGGTTAGGTTAGGTTAGGTTAGGTTAGGTTAGGTTAGGTTAGGTTAGGTTAGGTTCCGCGGACCTGCTGGGTAGTCCCAGTGGGTGGGGAGGTGTACCCCAACGCGGCGCGTCCCCGGGTGGCGGATAGGGGAACGGCTCCCAGAAATGGGAGTTACCGGTTTACCGGCGCGGACCAAACACTGGGGGTGGGGGAGGGGGGGGGGGGGGGAAATGGGAAGGGCTTCTCCAATCCTTCTTTTGTTCTGCCAAAAGAGGATTGGATGAAGCCAGGAGATCGATGAGACGGACCTGCGGGTCGGTGATGGAGTTGGGATGGGCTGGTGGAGCCGTCTCTGAGGGCAGAGGCGCCGTCCAGCTTGGTTCCCGTGAGTCGGCTGTGTGGGTCAGTTTGCTTGCGGGACTCCGAATGGAATGGTGCCTGGCTTTTTGTACAAGCCAAATGAGGGAGTAGAGGAGTCGGGCCTTGGTGTGCACTCACCCTGCCGCCGGGCAGGCAGTGGGAGTTTTCTTCCCTGCCACCGCTCCAAAATCGTAATCCCGTAACATGGCCGCGGTCATGTTTTGTGGTCTGAGCGGGACCGATAGGCTTTGGCTTGGTCGCCCGGGCCGTGAGGAAGACAACCTCTATAAAAAATTACCCGAAGGTAAGCGGCGGCGCAGCGTGAGGCCTGGAAGGCTGGACGGAGTTCCAGTCGCTACCGCGTCCCCCGCCAGGGAATTGTCGCTCCCCTGAGCGGGTTACGCCAGACTTCCCCGGTTACAGTGGGCACTGTCCGGGGCGACCCACCCTTCCCACTTACTCGTGGGACCAATTATGGAAAAAACTAAACAAATCTCTAGGTTAAGGAAGAAGATAGGGAGTGATGAAGAGGAGGCTGAATGCGCGTCTGCGCTCAGCGACGCCAGTAGGGCGAGTGTAGAAGTAGCGGAGGAGGCGCGTGTGGTTATAACCCGCTGCGCAGAGATGGATAGCAGCGATCAAGATATGCTCGTTGCTTCGTCGGCAATGGTGAACCTGTCGGACACGGACTCTGATGCGAGTTTCCAGACCGTGACCTCAGGGGAGCTGCCCAAAAGTGGAGACCGCTTGTGGAGAAAGCGTCACAGAGATGATGCGAGCTCGGGCTTGGACGAGGATGAGGAGTCGATGCCCGCATCACCGGCTAGGAGAGGACGTGGACGTCCCCCTTCTACTGGTAAATACGTAGGCCTGGCTAAAGCTAAGGCACAACTCAACGCGGCGAAAGCTGAGGAACTTCGGCTGCAGGCTGAAATGGAGATGGCGGACGATCTAAGACGGAAAAGAGAGGCGATAGCTGCCACCTTCCGCAAATCTCCGGAATTAGTGACACGTTCGTCAAGTAATGAAGGTCAAGAGCAACCAGACCTAGCAAGGCTGGTGCTAGATTCAGTCGATACGATTGAAAAGGTTGCCAAAAACTCTGGTAACCTCAAAGGGACGTACGTTAGAGCGCTGAAGGATGCTGTAGAGACTATTAAAGTTTCCTTTCAGGAGCTGCGCTCACGCACAATGTCGGAGGAGGTTACCCGATTGGAAACAGCCAACAAACGACTCGCAAGTGAGCTGGCCGAACTGCGAAAAGAGTTAGCCCAGATGCGGCAGCTCACGCAACAGCGTGAACAGGTGCCAGGTCCGACGGCAACTCAGCCCCATACAATAGAAGAGATAGTGCGCGTCGTCATGGTCCAATGTGGGACTATGATGAACGCAAGACTGGACGGTCTGGAGGAGCGGTTGCTCCCAGAGAAGCGCCTGCGGCCACCATTAGCTGCAGATAAAAAGAAGACCCTGGTGCCGATGGCCCCCGCAATCACGGCTGCTGCCCCTCGCTTGGTGGGCCGCTTGCAGGCCGAAATTACGGATGTTGCTCCTGTAGCTGGTACCAAAGAGACAGCCAAAAAGTCTCAGAAAGCTGTAGCTCAAGAGACTCGAAAGGCAATGGGTAAACCCAAACCGGCAGTGAAAGAGTCGCGGTTGTTGCCTCCGCAGCCCCAGTCCATGGATGAGGGGTGGAAGGTAGTGGCTCGGAAGGGCACAAACAAAAAGAAAGCCGCCAAGAAGGCGACAAACGCTCAGATGCCCTCACAGAAGGTGACAAGTGCTCGGGTGCAAACAGAAAAGAAGCCAGCCAAGCTCCGCTCCCCTCGCTCAGCAGCGGTTATGCTGACGATAAAGCTGGATGCTGCAGAGAAAGGTGTCACCTACGACAAAGTGCTTGCTGAGGCCAAGCAGCATATCAGCCTTAAAGACCTTGGTATATCCACAGGTATAAAGTTCCGCACTACGGGTGCTCGCCTCCTTCAGGTGCCCGGTGCCTCCAGTGCCGAGAAAGCCGATGCTCTGGCCAAAAAGCTAGAGGAGTCTCTTGGAGAAGAAGTAGTCCGGGTCACCAGGCCTGAGAAATGCGTTGAAATGCGCATAACGGGTCTGGATGACTCGGTTACTAAGGAAGAAGTGATAGCGACTGTTGCTGATGTGGGTGGCTGTACAAAAGAGGCTATCAGATCGGGAGAAATCCTTCGTCCTCCTGGTCGACAAGGAGGCGGCTCGATCTGGCTGCGATGTCCAATTGTTGCAGCAAAGAAAGTGACGGAGAAGAGAATCTTAGTGGGCTGGGTCTCAGTTCAAGCTAAAATTCTAGAGCAGAGACCACTTCGGTGCTTTCGGTGCCTAGAACCCGGTCATATAGGTGTAAAGTGCACCGCTGACGTTGACCGGAGCAGTTTCTGCTTCTGCTGTGGTAAGCCAGGACACAAGGCAGCCCAGTGCTCTGCTGATCCGCACTGCCCTGTGTGTGAGGCGGCAAACAAAGCGGCAAATCACCGTATCGGTGGTAAAGCTTGTTTGGCCAGGCCCGCCGAAAAGGGTAAAAGGAGGGAAAAGTCGACTAGTGAAGGTCCCAGGACCCCCTCGCAGCTGACTCAGCGTCCGGCAACGCAAACAGAGGATCTTATGGACACCAATAATTAGTATGGCGACCAAATTTCTGCAGGCGAACATCAACCACTCTGCCAGAGCTCAGGATCTTTTGCTCCAGAGCATGGCAGAGTGGTTGATCCAAATAACCGTGGTCGCTGAGCCCTACTTTGTTCCCCCCCGGGATAACTGGGTGGGGGACCATGGGGACTATGTGGCCATCATCAGAGCTGCTGGTACCCCACCTTTTGGAAAGACAGTAAAGGGTCAGGGTTGCGTTTTGGCTGTCTTTAATGGCATTGCCATCATTGGGGTATATTTCTCGCCAAACAGGAATCTCGCTGATTTTGAGCATTTACTTGTGGAAGTGGGGGTTCTCATTGGGCAAGCACATCCTACCCCCGTGGTCGTCGCTGGTGATCTCAATGCCAAATCAACGGCCTGGGGATCACCACGGACGGACGCGCGAGGGGAGGCGTTGGAGGAGTGGGCGGTCTCCATGGGTTTAGAGGTACTAAATAGGGGAACGATAAGCACGTGTGTGCGACAACAGGGTGAGTCAATCGTGGATGTTACGTTCGCGAGTTCCGCCCTCGCACACCGAGTTCAGGGCTGGCAAGTAAGAGAGGACGCAGAGACA
This sequence comes from Philereme vetulata, assembly GCA_918857605.2. Classification (NCBI taxonomy): domain Eukaryota; kingdom Metazoa; phylum Arthropoda; class Insecta; order Lepidoptera; family Geometridae; genus Philereme; species Philereme vetulata. The sequence continues at coordinate 6,433,370 of OU975482.1, forward strand.
TTGGCCGATCATCGGTATATCCAATTCGAGGTCTCTAGGGTCCCTTTAACATCTGGAAGAGTAAGCAGGGCCCCTATAGAAAAAAGTGTGCGCTGGTCACTGAGGAAGCTGGATACGAAAGTCGCGAAGGAGGCGGCTATTGTGGAGGCCTGGATTGCGGATGGGTCTGATCCCATGGTAGAGAATGTTGATGCTGCATCAGAGCAACTTGTAAGTGCCCTAAGCAGAGTATGTGACGCAGCCATGCCGAGGGCAAAGGCAGTGCCACCGCGACGGCAGGTGTATTGGTGGAATGCGGAACTCAACCAGATGCGAAAAGCAAGCGTTGCAGCTCGCCGCCAATACCACAGATGCAGGCGAAGATGCATTAGGAACGAGGACCTGGAACGGGAACTGTATGCTCAATACAGATCTGCATGCGCGAGACTGCAAACAGCAATTCTGAAGGCCAAAGAGGCAGCGTGGGAAGATTGGTTGGAGACCCTCAACCTTGACCCATGGGGACGTCCTTATAAGGTGGTGTCAGGTAAACTTCGCCCTTGGGCCCCACCATTGTCGAAAACTCTGGAACCTCAGTTTTTGGAGCGCGTTGTGACGTCCCTCTTTCCGGAAAGGGGAGAGTGGCAACCACCTCCCATGGCACCACCGGATAGAACGGGGGACCCTCAGGAGGAGATAGTTCCACAAGTCACGGAGGTAGAACTTGGGATTGCGGTGTTAAAACTTCGAAAGAAGAAAACCGCACCAGGTCCCGACGGGATACCCGGGCGTGCTGTGGCAATAGCGATGGAACAGATGGGAGAAGGAGTGAGAGCGCTATTCACCGAGTGCCTAGTTCAGGGTAGATTCCCACGTGTTTGGAAGTCGGGCAAACTCGTTCTGCTTCGAAAGAGTGGTCGCCCAGAAGACTCACCGTCAGCGTACCGACCTATCGTGCTGCTGGACGAGATGAGCAAACTCTTCGAGCGAGTGCTTGCTGCCCGTCTCGTCAAACACTTGGGGAGTGTAGGGCCAGATCTGCATAATCGACAGTACGGCTTCCGCTGTGGGCGTTCGACCATCGATGCCATTGCTCAGGTGCGAGACCTGGCTGTGAATGCGGTTGCGGAGGGCGATGTCGTGTTGGCAATGTCGCTGGATATTGCGAATGCTTTTAACACCTTGCCCTGGGAGACAATCAAGGAGGCACTAAGGTATCATGGCGTACCTCGATACATAAGAAGAGTGATAGCGGACTACTTTGTTGACCGGGCCATCATATACCCGACTGAAAACGGGTGGTCCAGGAGAGTCATGTCGTGCGGTGTCCCACAGGGGTCGGTCCTTGGACCACTCCTGTGGAACATCGGGTACGATTGGGTAATCCGTGGTGAAAACCTTCGAGGGGTCAACATTACGTGCTACGCCGACGACACCCTTGTCACGGCTCGTGGTGGCACCCACAGGGAAGCAGCGGTCATTGCGACAGCGGGCGTCGCCCAGGTGGTACGGAGAATCCGGGCCCTAGGATTGGAGGTGGCTCTTAACAAGTCTGAGGCACTATTCTTTCACGGCCCTCGAAATACACCCCCACAGGGGATGACTATTGTGGTTGGCGGTACATCGATTGCTGTCGAGCCCACAATTCGATA
>OU975482.1:6440000-6460766 GCA_918857605.2 Philereme vetulata
CTCTTTTGGGGCATGAAACCATATTGGCGAGTGCTCATTTTTGGGACCAGGTGCCATTTTAGCCGACCAACTACCATCTTTTCGAAGATCTTGCCCAAGACTGGTAACAGCCCTATGGGCCTGTATGACTTTGGGTTACTGTAGTCATCCTTTCCAGGCTTTCTCAGGACTACTACTGCGGCATCTTTCCATATTGCGGGAAAATATCCGTGGACGAGACATTTGTTGCACATCGAGAGGAACAGTTTCATGTCGTGGTGAATTACCTTGTCGCATATATCTGCGGTCAAACCATCGGCCCCCGGAGCCTTCTTTGGATTAAAACTTTTAACAGCGAATCTAAGTTCTTCGATGGTAAAAGGTGGGTCATGTTTCTCATCATGAGCCCAACCGTTTACCTTTTCAGCTACATCTCTGGTTCGGCTGTGGTTTAAGTTGTCATCGTTTTTTAGGTCCTCCGGGTAAAAAGTTTCCGCTAGAAGTGCTGCTGACTCCTTGCCGTCCAATACTCTTCCACCTGTCATTAAGGGCAGGTCTTCCTGCCTTTTAGTTGTTCTACCTATTACCCTATATATACCGTCCCACATGCTTTCTTTTTCTTGTTTTCCGCAGAAGCTCTTCCAACTCTCGACTTGCGCTTTTTTTGCTTCATACTCATATTCTTCTTTTACTTTCAGGTAGTCTTCGATCACCTTCTGCCTGCGGACCGGCGCTGCGCAGCGGATTCGACGCCTGAACGTGCGGACTTTTTTCTTCAGCTTGGCGAGCTCTTCCGACCACCATGGCAAGGTAATTATACTTTTAGTTTTCTTTTTAGGGATGCTGTAATTGCATGCTCCTACTATTGCTTTTGTATAGTGTTCTATTACTGATTCTAATTGTTCTTTATCTTTAATAATTTCTATTTCATTTTCCCTAATTTGGTTTGACTCAAGCAATTGGGCAAGTTTCCCATGAAACTTGTCCCAATCTGCTTTTTTACTATTATATATTCTAGTGGTTCTAGTAATATTTGTACCTTTTGCTTTTGTCAGTCTTATTTTAAATGTTAGCACATTGTGGTCGGAGCTCGTCATGCCTACTTCCACTGTCCAGTCCTCAATCAAGTCTAGCATCACCGCTGTGCAGGCCGTTATGTCGACAAAGCTGGTGTATTGTTTAGTTCCTCTGATCGTGTCGAAAGTTGGAGTGTCGCCCTCATTCAGCACTTGCAGCTCCATTTCTTCAAGGATTCCAGCCATATCTTCTCCTCTGTCATCTATTTTTAGACTTCCCCACCACGGGTTCTTTGCATTTGAGTCGCCTCCTATCAGAATTTTTGATACATCGATTTGCTTTTTAATTGTTTTTAGATGATCAAGATATGGCTGTATCGGTTCTGTTGGCTCAAAATAGAACGAGATCGCCAAGACCTCCCAGGCACTCGTCCGGAGCTTTACAACAGCGATGTTGTTTGTTGTAAATTCCGGGCATAGGATAGCGTCAATCTCTGTGTCAAAGACAGCAATTGCTGCCTTCACTACCCCATCTCCTTGACTCACGTTCTGGAAGATCCTGGCGCTCCCGTAGTTTTTCATCTTGCCTGTACCCCCGATATACGGCTCCTGGAGGAGTGCAAAGGCCATTTTTTTATTTGATGCCTCAAGCATTATTTCATTTGTGGCTAGAGCCATACGCTGTAAGTTTGCTTGTGCGACGTAGTAAGCTTTTGCATCTGCTTGGAAAGTTTTTGCGCCTGGGACAACTTTAACAATACGCTATTGTGGCCCGGGCCAGGGCCTCCCACTTCCGGCGGATGGGACATTCGCTGCTGAAAGCATTGTGGTCCGTCCTATCCAGCTTTGCGTGACTGCAGTTGGTGCATGAGGGTGGAACGTCCGCGAGCCAGTCCGCGCATTTCGACTTCATGTGGTCTCCCCCACAGTGACAGCACTTCTCCACTGTCTCTTTGCAGAATCGTCGTCCGTGACCATACCCCAAGCAAAGTGAGCATTGCACGAGTGGCGATTGATCTGCCACTCTCACCCGCTGGAGGTCTATCTGGACAAATCCCGCATCAACTAAGCGCTGCCAAACTCCGGGAGAGACCCTCATTACGATATGGTGCGTATGGGGGTTTCTCGTTGGTTTCTTGAAAGCAATTTCCATTTTCTGGTCTATATAGCCTCTGAGGACCCCTTTGTTCTGGTTTCTTAGAGCGCCAAGAACTTCCTCGTCAGTGTTATACTTGGTTAGGTTAGGTTAGGTTAGGTTAGGTTAGGTTAGGTTAGGTTAGGTTAGGTTAGGTTAGGTTAGGTTAGGTTAGGTTAGGTTAGGTTAGGTTAGGTTAGGTTAGGTTAGGTTAGGTTAGGTTAGGTTAGGTTAGGTTAGGTTAGGTTAGGTTAGGTTAGGTTAGGTTAGGTTAGGTTAGGTTAGGTTAGGTTAGGTTAGGTTAGGTTAGGTTAGGTTAGGTTAGGTTAGGTTAGGTTAGGTTAGGTTAGGTTAGGTTAGGTTAGGTTAGGTTAGGTTAGGTTAGGTTAGGTTAGGTTAGGTTAGGTTAGGTTAGGTTAGGTTAGGTTAGGTTAGGTTAGGTTAGGTTAGGTTAGGTTAGGTTAGGTTAGGTTAGGTTAGGTTAGGTTAGGTTAGGTTAGGTTAGGTTAGGTTAGGTTAGGTTAGGTTAGGTTAGGTTAGGTTAGGTTAGGTTAGGTTAGGTTAGGTTAGGTTAGGTTAGGTTAGGTTGACGAGTTTTGGAGGTCTGACCCGGTGTATTAACTGCCTTAGCGATCAGCCTATGAGAGCTACAGCGAAGTTCAATACATCGTAAGTTGCGGATTCACGAGGCGCACACATCTGTGAAAACGGTGTGTCGCTGAGTGTTTTGCGGACTGAGCTATCGACAAAAAAAGCGGAAAGTTACAAGTCGGGATTTTTTGATTGAAAAACGGTTTGTTTACCTTTTTCAATCGAAAAAAAGTCGGCTTTGCGGCTATCGTTCTACGCATTTTTTTTGGGTTAGGACATAGCGGCAATAGTCAATTTTCGCGTAGGCTAGGTCCGGTTGCTTTTCTTCTCAGGGTTTGGAAGTAATCGGATTTTTAGTGATTTTAGGTAAAATTATAGAAAAAAATTTGCACAAAAAAGTCGGCAAAGTTCGTGAGCGAATATCTAGGTTGTGGTTTACCCCTACGGTCTCAGTAGGGGTGCCAGGGGATAGAAGACTTCATCCCCTATTAGTTGTTGTTTTTGACACCCGGCTACGTTAACGGGAAGTCAGCCAAAAAAAATTTTTCAAAAAGTGTCCTGAGGGACCGGATTGCTATTCGGTTTTTTAGGCGCTTTTTGAAAGTTGTATGGGATTTCTCCAAGCCGACTCCCCCTTGACCGTTTTTTAACCAAACTCTGTTTGGGGTGATAACTTCGGCTGGGGTGGTCGGACTTGGTCCAAATTTGGCAGAGACGTTGGCGGGGCCATAATGGCCACGTCTAAAGAGGGGGGGGGTTCCCACCGCAAGTGGGACAAAAGATTTTTGGATTCTTCCTCTGAATCCGAGGAAGAATTCACAGAGGCCATTGAGATGGCTTCTCAGCCCCAGAAGAGGGGGCATGTTGACCAGGCGGATGACGCAAGGCCCGATAATGGGCCTAAGGTTGCAACAGCCCGGAGGGGCAAGCCCAAGGGGGCCTACGCGGGGATGGCGTCGGCAAGAGGTAAGCTCCGAGGTGCGGAGACTTACCTCAGCTCCGACACAGATGTCGCCACCGGCCCCTCCCTGTATAAGAAGGACTTCCCGGAGCTCCGCTCCAAGGGAACAATGGGGAGTGGGGGAAATACCTCCCCAACAAGAAAGATGTCGACGGCCCCGTCTGAGGTTCTCCTCTCATCAGACCCGGTGGAGGCCACCAAACAGGCGGCATGTGAAATAATGGAGGGGGCCCGCAAGTCGGGCAACTTGAAGGGTGAAGTGTGGGGCAATATGAACCGGGCCTGCCGCACCATACTAAGTGCCATGGAGGAACTTGACGCCTCCAGATCAGAGAGCGAGGAGATCCGCATCCTGAAGGCGGACAACAAGAGAATGCGGGAACAACTCGCTCTCTGCACAGCGGAGCTCAAGGCCCTGAGAATGGCCTTCTCAGAGCGCCAGGCCCCGGCCCCGCAGCCGGCGCGTGAGACCCCGGCCCTTAGGGCCCCCCCGCCGACACAATCCGCCGCTGCGGATTTGGCGGAACTGCTGGACAGCATGAAGCGCGACTTGACGGTCTCCCTCGGTAACATGCTTAATGCAAGAATCGAGGAGATTGCCAGTCGCCTTCCTCCCGCACCAATAATCCGCCCCCCGCTAGCGGCGGATAAAAAGAAGGAGGCCCCACCGGCCTTAACGAGAGAAGTTGCCTCCGAGCCCGAGAGCAGGGCCAGGCTTGGGGACGGCAGGCCGAAAAGGGCCGCCAAAAAAGCGGCCCCGGTGGCCCCGGAAACCACCGCCCCGGCAGCCAAGACTGCCCCGGCAACCAAGCCTGCCCCAGCAGCCAGGCCTGCCCCGGCAGGCAAGCCTGCCCCAGCAGTGGAGACTGCACCTGTGCCCCCGGGCGAGACATGGGCCCAGGTAGCAAGCAAAAAGAAGAGGAAGGGAAAGGGAAAGGCTACGGCCACTCCCCCACCCCCCCCGCCGCACAAGAAGAAAGCGGCACCAAAGAAGAAGGGTAAGGGTCTGGAAGTCCCCAAGACGGCAGCGGTGGTAATCACCATGCGGAAGGGCGTTACCACTGACACCACGCTGCAGGCTGTCATGGCCAAGGCCATTAATGGCATAAGCTTGGAGGAGATAGGCCTGCAGCATGTCAGGGTCAGGAACTCGGTGACGGGGGGCCGAGTCATTGAGGTCCCTGGAGCAGATAGCGGAAGGGCGGCGGACAGCCTCGCAGAAAAGCTGCAGGGGCTTGTGGGCGACGTGGCCCATGTAAGCCGCCCGGAGAAAATGGCCGCTATCGAGGTCGCCGGCCTAGACGAGTCGGCGACAAGGGAGACCCTGGCGGCTGCCGTCGCCAAGGCGGGGGGATGCGCCGAGGCGCACGTTAAGGTGGGGGGCATTCGCCCCACATACTATGACGGTAGTGGGGTGGCCCTCGTGCAATGCCCGGTGGGAAGTGCAAAAGCCCTCCTCAAGCGTGGTCAGATCCTGGTAGGCTGGTCGTCTGCCCGGATTAACTCCGTCGGACCAGCACCCATGCGGTGCTACAAATGCATGGGTGTCGGCCACGCGCGCGAGCTGTGCCCCTCAAAGGTGGACCGGGGCCAGATGTGTTACCGGTGCGGCGCAGAGGGGCACAAAGCAGCCGAATGCTGGGAGGAAAAAGTACGGTGCGCAGTATGCCACCATGCAGGCCTCCCAGCCGACCACGTAATGAGGGGACCAAAATGCTCCCCACCGGAGACAAAGGGAAGAGAGGCGAGGCCGAGACCCACCCGCCCCACCCGACCCCCTCCAGCCGAAACAGCCGCCAGCCGGCACCAAGAGGACAACAGGATGGACGTCTAAATGTCAGCACACCAGCATCTAGACGTCCTGCAGATAAACGCCAACCACTCCGCCAGAGCACAGGATCTGCTCATGCAGGCCATGGCGGAGTGGGCAATTGGCGTTACGGTGGTAGCGGAGCCCTACTTCATCCCCCCCCAACCAAATTGGGTAGGGGATACTGACGGAGTAGTGGCGATCGTGGTGCCGGCGATGGGGGACCTCCCCCCCTTATCAAGGATCGAGGGTGGCCCAGGATTCGTGGCGGCCAGATGGGGGAACGACACGGTGTTGGTGGCCGTGTACTTCTCCCCAAATAGGCCGCTTCGGGAGTTCGACACGTTCCTGGGGATCTTAGAGGGGGTGGTCCGGAGGGCTGCCCCGAGGCAGGTTATGGTCCTGGGGGACCTCAACGCCAAAAGTTCGGCATGGGGTTCCCCCATTACGGACCATAGGGGTACGGCTCTTGGGGATTGGGTGACGGCAACGGGACTCATGGTCCTAAACCAGGGCACCGCGGATACCTGCGTGCGGCGGCAGGGGGGGTCAATCGTGGACGTCACGTTTGCGACCCCTGCCATTGCTGCACGCGTTACGGATTGGCGTGTCCTGGAGGATGTGGAGACCCTCTCAGATCACCGGTACATCAGGATGAGGGTCTCCACAGCGGGGGTTTCACCGGCGCCCATCACGGGCAGTGGCAGGAGGGGGCGCAAGTTCCCCAAGTGGTCCCTGGTCCATTTGGACAGGGACAAGGCGAACGAGGCGGCCATGGTGGAGGAGTGGTGTGTTACCCCACCCGTCACCCTCGGAGTTGAAGAAAGGGCGGCACAGTTCCGCGTCGCACTACAGAGGGTGTGCGACGCGGCCATGCCTCGGGTTGGTCGCCGTTTCGCCCGTAAGAGTGTATACTGGTGGTCCGCAGAAATTGCGGCCCTGCGGTCCACCAGTAACAGTGCCCGCCGCGCCTACCAACACTGTAGGCGCAGGCGGCACACTGCAGAAGAGGAAGAAGGGCTCCACAGGGCCCTCAAAGAGGCTAAGGGGGCCCTCCAGGTGGCGATTGCCAAGGCCAAGGACGAAGCTCACGAGTCGTTCTTGGCCACCCTGGACAGGGACCCATGGGGGCGGCCGTACAAGGTGGTGCGTAACAAAATGCGCACCGCTCCCCCCATGGACTCCCTGGAGCCCGAACTCCTCCAGAGGGTAGTCGAGGGGCTGTTTCCGCCAGCCCCCTTGATCTCTCCCCCGTCGATGGTCGACCCCACAATGGAACTGGAGGCCGAGCTCGTCGTTCAACCAATAGGTGACGACGAGTTCGAGCGAGTGACAGACCGACTCCGGGGCTGCAAAAAAGCCCCAGGCCCGGACGGCGTTCCCGGTCGCGTCCTCGCAGTCGCCCTGGAACACCTTGGGGACCGACTCAGGCACGTCATGGATGACTGCCTGAGAGAGGGAAGGTTCCCGAGGGTGTGGAAGGAGGGGCGACTATGCCTCCTCCGTAAAGAGGGTCGGCCACAGGATTGCCCGTCTGCCTATCGCCCCATAGTGCTGCTGGATGAGGCCGGAAAAGCGTTTGAACGCATCCTGGCCTCCCGGATCCTGCAGCACCTGGAGACCGCCGGCCCGAACGTCTCTGATAGACAATTCGGGTTCCGGGAAGGGCGGTCCACGCTCGACGCGCTGAAGTCACTGAAGGACTTTTGTGACTACGCGTCGAGCAGGGGGGAGGGTGTCATCGCGGTGTCACTAGACATCGCAAACGCATTTGGCACCCTCCCCTATGGGGTGATCAGTGAGGCACTTCGATACCATGAAGTGCCTCACTACCTGAGGCGGATTGTTGAGCACTACCTAACCGAGAGGGTAGTGCTCTGGGAAAAGAAGGACGGGCAACGGGGGGAGAGAGAGATGGCCTGCGGCGTACCCCAGGGTTCCGTGCTCGGTCCACTTCTATGGAACCTGGGGTACGACTGGGCAATCCGGGGGGAGCTGCGTCCGCGCACACTCGTCGTCTGCTACGCGGACGACACAATGGTGGCTGTGCGCGGGAGCGACAAGCGCGAGACCTCCCGGAGGGCGGAAGTGGCGGCCGAGCTGGCGATTGAACGGATCGCCAGGCTCGGCCTAAAGGTGAGCCTCCCGAAGACTGAGGCTATAGTTTTCGGGGGGCGCGGGTGGAATCTGCCCGCGAGTGCGGCGCTCACCCTGGAGGGTGGAGCGGTCCAAATACCTGGAGGGTGGAGCGGTCCAAATAAAGCCCCACATTAAATATCTGGGGCTAATATTGGACCGCAAGTGGGATTTCGGGGAGCATTTCTCAAGACTAGCTCCCCGAATCGTGGGCGCCGCATCGGCGCTGGGCAGACTTCTGCCCAATGTAGGAGGGCCGGGTTCCTTGTGCCGGCGGCTATATGCCGGCGTGACAAGGAGCATGGCCCTCTATGGGGCCCCAATATGGGCGGACAAGCTGTCCGCCCGAAATAGGGCCCTGCTGCGGAGGCCACAACGGGTCGTGGCCCTCAGGATGGTGAGGGCCTATATGACGGTGGCCCATGCAGCGGCCTGCCTCCTCGCGTGCACCCCTCCGTGGGAGCTAGACGCAGAGGTGCACGCAGAGACCTACCAACGTAGGTCCAGGGTCCGGACAACAGGTGAACGCCCGGACCCCGAGGAGGTGGCAGCCTCCCGTCGCGCGACGGAGCGCCGACTGCGGGACCGATGGAAGGCCCAACTGGAGGTCGCCCCTTATGGTCTCCGTACCATAGAGGCGATCCTCCCAACGGCCGACCTTTGGCTGAAGAGGGCAGTCGGCGCGACGTCGTACCGGCTCGTGCAGGTACTGACCGGGCATGGGTGCTTCGGTCACTACCTGCACAAAATAGGAAGAGAGCCGGCCCCGCTGTGCCATGAGTGCGGAAGTCCCGACGACACCGCTCAGCACACCCTTGAGGTGTGCAGTCGTTGGGACGCGGAGCGTGGCCTCATGGCACGCACCATTCAGCGGGTGGACCTCTCGCTCCAAAGCATTGTTGAGGCAATGCTGAGCAACGAGAGGTCCTGGGAGGCGGTGGTCTCCTTCTGCGAAACAGTCATTTCGCAAAAGGAGACCGCGGAGCGGGAGCGCGAGGAAGATCCTCTCGCGCATCCTCTCCGGCGCAGACGGCTTGGGTTGAGAAGGCGGCGTTTTGCTGCCAGACTCAACCCATAGTGGCTGCAGGTGGAGGATGGGAGTCCTCTGCCTGCGGTGATTAGCCACTTAGCGGTCTGGGAGAGGGCCAAGCGTGCTCGCCCTTCTCCCCTTCGGCGCGGGTAGCCCCGGCAACGGCTGGGGTGCCACCGGTGGACATCGTGGACTATGCCTTCGCGGGTTCCACGGTGTCCAACAAAACCGGCGAGAGGGCACGTCCGGGTGGTTTTTAGTGGGTAGCACTCCCTACCCCTCCTCACTCTGAGGAGGGAGAGGCGATGTGTAGTCCCACATAACCCTCCGACACTCCCATGTTCGGAGGGTATGCGTAACGCATTTTCCACCTGGTCAACAAAAAAAAAAAAAAAAAAAAAAAGGTTAGGTTAGGTTAGGTTAGGTTAGGTTAGGTTAGGTTAGGTTAGGTTAGGTTAGGTTAGGTTAGGTTAGGTTAGGTTAGGTTAGGTTAGGTTAGGTTAGGTTAGGTTAGGTTAGGTTAGGTTAGGTTAGGTTAGGTTAGGTTAGGTTAGGTTAGGTTAGGTTAGGTTAGGTTAGGTTAGGTTAGGTTAGGTTAGGTTAGGTTAGGTTAGGTTAGGTTAGGTTAGGTTAGGTTAGGTTAGGTTAGGTTAGGTTAGGTTAGGTTAGGTTAGGTTAGGTTAGGTTAGGTTAGGTTAGGTTAGGTTAGGTTAGGTTAGGTTAGGTTAGGTTAGGTTAGGTTAGGTTAGGTTAGGTTAGGTTAGGTTAGGTTAGGTTAGGTTAGGTTAGGTTAGGTTAGGTTAGGTTAGGTTAGGTTAGGTTAGGTTAGGTTAGGTTAGGTTAGGTTAGGTTAGGTTAGGTTAGGTTAGGTTAGGTTAGGTTAGGTTAGGTTAGGTTAGGTTAGGTTAGGTTAGGTTAGGTTAGGTTAGGTTAGGTTAGGTTAGGTTAGGTTAGGTTTTTTTTTTTTTTTTTTTTTTTTTTTTTTCCTGTCCGGACGCAGAGGTCCGGCCCGCGAGCTATCCTACTCTGCCCTCCGATTTCATTTCGGAGTCCTTATATACTTTCATTCTTGTCTTATCTTTTATAATATCTTTCATTCCTCATACTGATTCTTTCTATTGTTCATCTTTCTTTCATGCTGTTCATTGGTGGGATGCCAATATTAACCTATTCTCTTATATCTATTTGTTTGTTTATTCATTTTTAATGTATCAAGGGTGGAATGGGTGGGGTTCACATCTTTCTTTAACATTTAACTTTATAACAACAATTTCTTAATATCTATACAGTTCTTATTTCTTAATTATTAATTTTTGTTCATTATTTCTTATTTTTAACTTATTTACACGATTACAGCATTTTATATGAAGACTTAATTTTAATATTTATAGGTTAGGTTAGGTTAGGTTAGGTTAGGTTAGGTTAGGTTAGGTTAGGTTAGGTTAGGTTAGGTTAGTATAGGTTAGGTTAGGTTAGGTTTAGGTTAGGTTAGGTTAGGTTAGGTTAGGTTAGGTTAGGTTAGGTTAGGTTAGGTTAGGTTAGGTTAGGTTAGGTTAGGTTAGGTTAGGTTAGGTTAGGTTAGGTTAGGTTAGGTTAGGTTAGGTTAGGTTAGGTTAGGTTAGGTTAGGTTAGGTTAGGTTAGGTTAGGTTAGGTTAGGTTAGGTTAGGTTAGGTTAGGTTAGGTTAGGTTAGGTTAGGTTAGGTTAGGTTAGGTTAGGTTAGGTTAGGTTAGGTTAGGTTAGGTTAGGTTAGGTTAGGTTAGGTTAGGTTAGGTTAGGTTAGGTTAGGTTAGGTTAGGTTAGGTTAGGTTAGGTTAGGTTAGGTTAGGTTAGGTTAGGTTAGGTTAGGTTAGGTTAGGTTAGGTTAGGTTAGGTTAGGTTAGGTTAGGTTAGGTTAGGTTAGGTTAGGTTAGGTTAGGTTAGGTTAGGTTAGGTTAGGTTAGGTTAGGTTAGGTTAGGTTAGGTTAGGTTAAGTTTAGGTTAGGTTAGGTTAGGTTAGGTTAGGTTAGGTTAGGTTAGGTTAGGTTAGGTTAGGTTAGGTTAGGTTAGGTTAGGTTAGGTTAGGTTAGGTTAGGTTAGGTTAGGTTAGGTTAGGTTAGGTTAGGTTAGGTTAGGTTAGGTTAGGTTAGGTTAGGTTAGGTTAGGTTAGGTTAGGTTAGGTTAGGTTAGGTTAGGTTAGGTTAGGTTAGGTTAGGTTAGGTTAGGTTCCGCGGACCTGCTGGGTAGTCCCAGTGGGTGGGGAGGTGTACCCCAACGCGGCGCGTCCCCGGGTGGCGGATAGGGGAACGACTCCCAGAAATGGGAGTTACCGGTTTACCGGCGCGGACCAAACACTGGGGTGGGATGGGGGGGGGGGGGGGATATAGAGCGGGGATGCCGTCCATCTTGGTTCCCGTGAGTCGGCTGTATGGGTCAGTTTCCTCGCGGGATGCCGAGTGGTCAGGTGCTTGGCTTGAGTTCAAGCTTGAGCTTGAGCGGAGGATAGCCTTCTTAGGCTTGCGGAGAGGTGTCGGGCCTTGGCGTGCACTTACCCTGCCGCCGGGCAGGCAGTGGGAGTTTTCTTCCCTGCCACCGCCCCAAAATCGTAACCCCGCAACATGGTCGCAGTCATGTTTTGCGATCTGAGCGGGACCGATAGGCCTTGGCTTGGTCGCCCGGGCTGCGAGGAAGACAACCTCTATAAAAAATTACCCGAGGATAAGCGGCGGCGCGGCGTAAGGTCTGGAAGGCTGAACGGAGTTTCAGTCGCTACCGCGTCCCCCGCCAGGGAAGTGTCGCTCCCCTGAGCGGGTTACGTTAGACTTCCCCGGTTACAGTGGGCACTGTCCGGGGTGACCCACCCTTCCCACTTACTCGTGGGATCTGATAATGAATAACTCTATAAACAAATCTAGGTTAGGTGAGACGGTAGGGAGCGGTGAGGAGGTTGTATGCGCGTCTGCGCATAGCAACAGTGGTAGGGCGCTAGAACCTGAGGAGGCGACGACGCCTCAATTGCGGGACGCCTTCGGGCGTTTCAAAAAAGGCCCTTCTAAGGGCCAACCAAACGGCCCTTCTCAGGGCCAACCAAAAGGCCCTTCTCAGGGCCAACCAAAAGGCCCTTCTCAGGGCCAACCAAAAGGCCCTTCTCAGGGCCAAACCAAAGGCTCTTCTCAGGGCCAAACCAAAGGCCCTTCTCAGGGCCACGCCGGCGATGCCAGTATGGCGTCGGAGGTTTGCCGCCCATCACCGGGTAGCATGTTCCGCAGGCTGTCAGTCGACGTGTTGTCGGACTCCGACAACGAGTCGCTCGTTCCAGAGTCGGACGGAAGTTCGGCGATGGAAGCCGAAAGTCGCTTTCAAAAGCGGAAGCGATCCTTCCTGAAGGACGGCGGCGAAGGCTCCTCGGACTCCACGAGGAGTGCTAAGCCAAAAAAGAAGGCGAAGGCCAAAAAGCCTTCCACTGTGGTGGACACCCACGACGTGGGTCTGGCGGACGCCCAACGTCAGTTGGACCTCGCACGAAGGGCTCAGTTCCAGGAAGACCTGGAAGAGAGGGTCGCCGCGAAGGAGATGCAGGCGCAGGCCGCCCGGGCTAAGTCCGGGTACGGTGCGTCTAGCGTCTTATACGCGGACCACTCGCTGGCCGAGCTGGAGCGCATGGCGCAGGAGGACGAAGAGGAGATCAGGGTGGTCGCCTCTAAGTCCTCCAATCTAAAAGGGACATTCCAAAAGTCCCTTAAATGCAGGGCCGCCAGCATGGGTGGCATCGTCCGGGAGCTGGTGCAACGCACAGCCACCGACGAGACGCGGCAACTGCAGGCGAAGTTAGATCGCCTGCAGTCGGAGGTCAGCCAGCTGCATAAGAAGCTGGCTGAGGTCACGGCCCAGCCAACTCAAGCTGAGCCGAGACCTGCAGTGGAGGGCCCTTCCTCCTCTTCCAACCTTGAGGATGTCATCCGCAAGGTTGTGATGGAGGAAAGGGCATTTACGAGAGCCTGCCTCGCTGGCATCGAGGACAGGCTCTTGCCCGAAAAGCGCCTCCGACCGCCCCTCGCGGCGGACAAGAGGCCGTGCGAGCCTGGGCCATCCTCCCAAAGGGAGGACGCCCTTCTCCCTTCCACCACCCCGTCCACCCAGCCGTGGACGAAGGTGGTCAAAAAGGGGAAGGGCAAGGCCAAGAAGGCGAGAGCGGCCGCCGCCCCTGCCTCCCCAGCCAACATCTCCCCTCCCTGCCCGTCCCAGACGACCGGCAAGGGGAAGGGGAAGGGGAAGGGGCAAAAGTCGGCCCCTAAGCCCGCCACCGCTGCTCCGGCAGCTAAAAGGGCCCCTGCCGGTGGGAGAAAAACCCTAGTTTCTCCCAAAACCGCGGCCGTCGTGGTGACGCTCACCGCGGAGGCTGCGGAGCGTGGTGAGACGTACGAGTCCGTGCTGAAACGGGCTCGTACCAACGCCGATCCCACCAAGTTGGGAATCGGCGCCATCACGTGCCGCCAGACCCAAGCCGGGGCTCGTATTTTCGAGTTCCCGGGGGCCCAGGGCGGCACCAACGCTGACCTCTTCGCAACGAAGTTGCAAGAGGTCATCGCGGACGCGGCCAAGGTGGTAAGGCCCGTCAAGTCGGCGGCCCTCGAGGTGACCAATCTGGACGATTCGGTCACCAAAGAGGAGGTCGTGGCGGCGCTCGCAGCAATAGGGGGCTGCAACACCGCAGCGGTACAGGGTCGGGCTATCAGGCCCGGCCGCGGCGGCATGGGCACAATCCGCCTGGAGTGCCCGGTCACCGCAGCTAAGGCCGTCCTTGCCAAGGGACGGCTTGCCGTCGGGTTTGGGTCGTGTGTGGTCCGAGCACTTGGTGAGCAGCCTTTGCGCTGCTACAAGTGCTTCGGAATCGGCCACACACGGGCCCTCTGTCCGTCCAAGGTGGACAGGTCGGACGCCTGTTACCGCTGCGGTAAGGAGGGGCACATGTCCGCCTCCTGCACGGCCGCCAAGCCGCACTGCGCGGTGTGCGCCGCCAGTGGCCGCCCGGCGGACCACGTGATGAGGGGGAGGAACTGCAATCCTCCCCCAAAGAAGGGCAAAGCGCAGGCGCCGTCCCAGCCTGCCGCTACCACTGTCGTCCCTGAGGCTGGGACCTCGGTGGCCGACGAGGGGGGTGCGATGTCCAAATGATGGATAGGTCCGGACATCGCATCCTACAGGCGAATACTAACCACTGTAAAGCAGCCCAGGACCTGCTGATGCAGGCCCTGGCTGAGTGGTTAGTAGACGTTGCGGTGGTCGCCGAGCCGTACTCTGTCCCTGGCCGTTGGCTGGGTGATCGGGACGGCTCGGTGGCGTTGGTGTCGCGGTCTTCCACGGACTCCCCTCCCCTCTCGCTCTTAGAGAGGGGACCGGGATACGTGGCCGCCGCGTGGGGAGAAATAGCCCTGGTGGGGGTCTATTTCTCCCCTAACCGCCCTTTACAGGACTTCGAGGATTTTCTCGAAGTCCTGACCGCAGTAGTCGGTAGGGCGGCGCCGCGCCAGGTCGCCGTATTGGGCGACCTGAACGCCAAGTCGGCGGCCTGGGGCAACCGGGCCGCCTCTTGCAACGTCCGCGGGCGGGCCGTCGAATTTTGGGCGGCCTCGTCGGGCGTGTCCCTCCTAAATAGAGGGACGGCCCACACGTGTGTGCGGCAACGGGGAGGGACGGTGGTGGACGTGTCGTTCGCCACCCCCGCACTTGCCGCCCGCGTCGTCGGCTGGCGGGTGGAAACGGTGGAGACCTTGTCGGACCACCGATACGTGCGGTTCGACATCGTCTCCACCCAGAGCCCCCGGGGGATGGCCCGCTCGGGCCAGTCCCCCTTTCCACGGTGGGCTCAGATCCACCTGGACCGAGGGGCGGCCAAGGAGGCGGCGTTCGTCCAGGACTGGCTCACGCCTCCTATCAATGTCCTGGACGTCGACGCCTCGGCGGTCCGACTGCGGGAGTCCCTGACCGAGGTGTGCAACTCCAGCATGCCTCGGTCTCGCCGCCCACCTCCCCGACGCGCCGTCTATTGGTGGTCGGAGGAGCTGGCGGGGCTCCGGGCCGCCTGCGTGGTGGCCAGGAGGGCCTACACGCGGAGTCGACGGCGGAACGTGCGGGACGCGTCGAACGAGGACCTTCTCTACGCCTCGTACGTAGAGGCAAAGAAGGTCCTCAAGGCGGCTATGTTCGCCGCCGACGACGCGGCGAGGGCCGAAATGCTAGAGGGTCTCGACAGAGACCCGTACGGGAGACCGTATAAGGCGGCGCGGAATAAACTGCGCCCCTTCGGTCCCCCGCTAGCAGAGACCCTCGAGCCGGCGTTGCTGGATGGGGTGGTTCGGTCCTTGTTTCCAACAAGGACCAACTTCACCCCTCCAGTGATGGACCCCCCGCGGGAGGCGGCTCCGCCGGCGGAGGAGGTCCCTCCGGTCACGGGGGCGGAGTTTGGCGCGGCGACGCTTCGCCTCCGCGCCAAGAAAACCGCCCCCGGGCCGGACGGCGTCCCCGCAAGGGTGGTGGCCATTGCGGCCACCCAAATGGCGGACAGGTTTCGGGACCTCTTCAGCGCGTGTTTCACGGCTGGGAGGTTCCCGAAAACCTGGAAGGAGGGGCAACTGTGCCTCCTCCGTAAGGAGGGACGACCGGCAGACTCCCCCTCGGCATACCGACCCATCGTTCTGCTCGATGAGGTCGGTAAACTGTTCGAGGGGATCGTCGCCGGTCGGCTGAATGGCCTCCTGCGGGGGGTTGGGCCGAACCTGTCGGACGCCCAATTCGGTTTCCGAGTTGGGCGTTCGACAGTGGACGCGCTGGCCCGGCTGAAGGGCCAGGTGAGGGAGGCCGTGGAGTCTGGGGACGGAGTGTTGGCTGTGTCATTTGACATAGCCAACGCGTTCAATTCCGTCCCCCACTCCACGATCTTGGAGGCACTCCGGTACCACGGAGTGCCTTCATACTTGCGGGCCCTCTTGGCCAGCTACTTGGAGGACCGAGCGGTCCTCCTCGTAGACAAGGCTGGCCAAGTCCGGAGGTACGGCGCGGAGTCTGGTGTTCCGCAGGGGTCGGTCCTAGGACCACTCCTGTGGAACATCGGCTTCGACTGGCTCCTGCGGGGATCCCTCCTCCCGGGCACGAGTGTCATCTGCTACGCGGATGACACTCTCCTCACTGCCCGGGGGAGGGATTTTAGGGAGGCGGCCAGTTTGGCCTCGGCTGGCGGATCCTTGGTCGCGGGAAGGATCCGCCGCCTCGGGTTGGGGGTTGCGCTGCACAAGACCGAGGCCGTGTTCTTCCACGGGCCTCGGCAGCGCATCCCTCTTGACGCCCACATCGTCGTGGAGGGCGTCAGGATCGGGGTGAGGACCCAGATGAAATATCTGGGCCTCACCCTGGACAGCAGGTGGCGCTTCGGCCCGCACTTCAGCGGGTTGTCAGCGCGCCTGCTGAAGGCGGCGAACGCCCTCTCGTGGCTCCTCCCAAACCTGGGAGGGCCGAAGGCGAGATGCCGGCATTTGTATGCCGGCATCTTGAAGAGCATGGCCCTTTACGGGGCCCCCATCTGGGCGGACTCCCTCCACAGGAGGGAGAATGCGACCGCCATCCGCAGGCCCCAAAGGGCCATTGCACTGCGGGTGGCGAGAGCCTACCGCTCGGTGGGCTTTGCGGTAGCGTGCGCTCTGGCCGGCACCCCGCCTTGGGAACTCGAGGCGTGGGTGCTCGCCAGAGTGTACGAGTGGACGGCGGGGCGCAGGGCGCTCGGGGAGTGCCCTGCCCCAGAAGAGCGGGAGGCCGTCCGCAGAGAGGCGAGGGACGCAACCGTCCAACATTGGACGGAGGCCCTCGCCACCGCAGCCTTTGGCCGCAGAACGTTGGACGCGCTCGGGCCAGTCCTGCAGGACTGGCTCGGGCGGTCCCACGGTTTCCTTTCTTTCCGTCTGGTGCAGGTGCTATCCGGGCATGGCGTCTTCGGATCGTGCCTGCATCGGATCGGAAGAGAGGAGACCCCGGCCTGCCACGATTGTGGCGCGGCGGTGGACACGGCGCAGCACACCCTGGAGGTGTGTGCGTCGTGGTCTGGGCCGCGCCGCCAATTGATGGCGGTGGTCGGGCAGGACCTCTCGCTGCCCAGCGTGGTTTTAGCCATGCTGGGAAGCGAGGAGTCCTGGGCTGCGGTGGCCTCCTTTTGCGAGGAAGTAATTTCGCAAAAGGAGGCGACGGAGCGGGCGCGGGAGGAAGACCCTCTCGCAGCGCCACTCCGCAGGCGACGAACGGGTCGGAGAAGGCGATTGCACGACAATCGTCTTCCCCCTCCTGGTGGAGGATAGCGGGAGACAGGCGCGGGGGCGTCTTCTCCCGCATTGCACGTATCCTCCACTTCCGCCGGGTGGGAATGACCGCGAGCACTCGCGGCTATTCTCGGGCCCCTCTCCCAGGGTGGGGAGGGGGGTGAAGGGCTCGCCGTAAAGGCGGGCGGTCGTCGGCGGGGGGCTGGATGGAAAGGCTGTGCCGGATTCCCAGTTCCCCTCCATATAGGCGATGCGGGAGTGCCGCTGGGTCGTTTAGTGGGTATACCGGTGGGGAGCACCGGGAGTCCCACATAACCCTTCCGTCCCCCGACGGGAGGGTATGCATAAAGCATTTTTCCCAGCGTCAAAAAAAAAAAAAAAAAAAAAAAAAAAAAAAGGTTAGGTTAGGTTAGGTTAGGTTAGGTTAGGTTAGGTTAGGTTAGGTTAGGTTAGGTTAGGTTAGGTTAGGTTAGGTTAGGTTAGGTTAGGTTAGGTTAGGTTAGGTTAGGTTAGGTTAGGTTAGGTTAGGTTAGGTTAGGTTAGGTTAGGTTAGGTTAGGTTAGGTTAGGTTAGGTTAGGTTAGGTTAGGTTAGGTTAGGTTAGGTTAGGTTAGGTTAGGTTAGGTTTTTTTTTTTTTTTTTTTTTTTTTTTTTTTTTTTTTTTTTTTTTTTTTTTTTTTTTTTTTTTTTTTTTTTTTTTAAAATACTAGTTCCCCTGGCGTTGCCAGGCACATTTTTTGCACAACTCTTGCATACAAGTTCTCGCTTTAATGCTTCTCGCACTTTCATTCCTCATACGTGATCTTTCTTTTGTCCATCCACTTTCTTGCTGTTTTACTTTACCTACTTTTATTTTATAGAGGGAAAAACAACAAGGGTATTTATTATTTAATATTTTACATCTTACTTATGGCTAAAATAACAAGGCTTTTTATTTATTATATTTTTACATGTTTTCTTATCTACTAATACATTTAATACGGACACAAATTGTATAAACTAATATTATACAATTGTGTTTCCTTATTTCTACTTATTGATTTTACGTGCTACATTAACTATTTTACAACAATAATCTAAAAACTTATTTCTACTATCTTTACTATCTATTATTAATGACAAATTACTTTTATTTATATCTGTTCCTAATGCTATTTCAGTATCCGTGCGTATTGCTCCGAATCTGGGGCAGTCACAGATCAGATGCAGGACGTCTTCCTCGACATCGGGATCGCAGAGGCACGACGGACTCTCCTTACACTTGAACCGATGCAAGTATGAGGAGAACCCGCCGTGTCCCGTGAAAAGTTGGACTGTAGTGGGGGTTAGGTCTATGTGTTTGAGTACTTTATGTGCCCTAATAGCGTTTGGGAAGAAGGTTCTCGTGACAGCTCCTTGCTTTGCACTAATGTAGCGATGGTTCCATTCGCTAAGCGAGTCTCGTCTGAGTTCTCGCTTCGCGAATGAGACCGGGCAGCTGTCATACCTTGCTTTTACTTTTAGTGTCAGGGCTGCGCTCTTTGCCAACTCGTCAGCTCTCTCATTCCCTTCCAGCCCCATGTGTGCCCTTACCCAAAATAAGTTCAGCATTTTGTTCTGATTTCTGAGCTTTGTTATAGTCTCTCGAATCTGAGCTGCGAGGGGATGGGGGGAAGACAAGTTTGACACGGTTTCTAGGGCTGAGCGCGAGTCACTGAAAATGCTACAACTAAGTTCGGATCTTTTCAACGCCTCTTCCGTTGCCGCTGCCAGAGCCAGCAGTTCCGCCTGGTAGACGGTGCAGCATTCATCCAGCTTCAACTTACGGGTACTAATTTCAGTGGTTCCGATTCTGATGGACAGTGCGGCGCCTACTTTCCCCTGGATCTTACTGCCATCTGTGAAAATGTTGAGATGGGTGTCAAGGTTCTGGTCCAATGCTGCTCCGTCTTCCAGGCAGGTAAATGTTATATTTTTCCGAAGTGCCGGGTGTGGCATGGCCGCGTACGGTACTTGTTTTTCGATGTCTCGGTCTCCCACTACTTGCCGGGTGTAACCTTTCTTTATTTCATATAACAAAGCTGCTTCCCGGACTCTAATGTCCAGTGGGAGCAACCCTGCAAGTAGTAGCGCCGAGTTAAGCGAGACAGTTCTGTATGCTTTAACAAGCTTTTGTGCGAAGCCACGCTGCACCGAGTCAAACTCCTTCTTAATGCAGAGTTTCTCTGTTGCTGGTGCCCATACGCTGGCAGCGTACATGATGGTAGGTTCTACTACCGCGGTATAAATGACTCGTATTACTTCTGGCTGTAGACCCCAGCCTACCTTTGCGGCCCTAGACAGTTGATTGTAGAAACTTAGCGCTTTACGACAGACATTCGCGGCATGCGCGTTGAAAGTTAATTTGTTATCGATGGTGAGGCCAAGCAATTTGATCTCCTTTGACAGTCCAATGTCGGTCCCGCCCAAGCTCAGGCGCGGAGAGTCGTACTTTAGTTTGCGTGTAATTACCATGGCCATGGTTTTGTGTGGCGCAAACTTGAGCTTGTTCCGGACTCCCCACGCACGGACGTGTTCGAGCGCGGCATTGGCCTGCCTTTCAATCTCCAGCGACGTCCCACCATCGAATACTAGTACTATGTCGTCCGCGAATGCCTGTACGTAATCGCCCCTAAGCTCCAGGTCCTTCAAGAGGGGGTCCAGCAGCAGGTTCCACAGGATCGGGCCACCAATTGACCCTTGCACGCACCCTTTTTCTGTACGCTTTTCGTACTCCTCTCCGGCGTATCGGACCTTGACTCTTCGGTCACGAAGATAGCTATCTATCACCCGTCTCAAGTTTACCGGACACTTTTCCTCCGCCAGTCGGACTCTGATGGCCGGCCACCATGCGCTGTCAAAGGCCCCCTCTATATCTAACGACACCAGTGTCAGTATCCTCTTCTGGTCGAGCTTTGTGTTTATGTGTTTCATCAGATTATAGAGGGAGTCTTCCGTGCTCTTCTGGGGCATGAATCCGTACTGGCGAGTACTTATCCTCGGCACTAGGTGGAACTTGATTCGGTTGACTAGCATCTTCTCGAAGATTTTCCCCAGCACTGGGAGGAGCCCGATGGGCCTGTACGATTTGGGGGTGGTGTAAGTGTCTTTTCCCGGTTTCCGCAGCACAATGACCATGGCCTCTTTCCAAGGATTTGGGAAGTACGCGTATTCTAGACATTTGTTTGTTATACCTAAGAACATTTCTGGGTCACTGTCTATGGTTTCTTTGCATATGTCCAGAGTAAATCCATCCGCTCCGGGGGCTTTTTTTGGGCTGAAAGCACTCATCGCAGCTTTAAGCTCGGTCATGGTGAACAATGGGTCCCCAGGCTCAGCTTGTTGTCCATTGTTTACCCTCTCCGCTTCGGCTCTTATTCTGCGATGTATAGTGTTGTCGCTTTCTGTGGGGTCTTCTGGATAAAAAGATTCCGCGAGTACTTTCACAGAGCCTTTGGCGTCC
Source organism: Philereme vetulata (assembly GCA_918857605.2). Classification (NCBI taxonomy): domain Eukaryota; kingdom Metazoa; phylum Arthropoda; class Insecta; order Lepidoptera; family Geometridae; genus Philereme; species Philereme vetulata. The sequence goes on from OU975482.1 coordinate 6,460,420, forward strand.
AGCACTTTGCCCTCAACCCGAAGTAGCTCATCTTCTACCCTTTTTCTTGTCCTGCCTATGACTCTATAGATCCCTTCCCAGACCCCTTCCCTGTCCTGTTTGCTGCAGAAATCCCTCCAGCTCTGTACCCTTGCTTGTTCCGCCTCTAACTCGTATTCCTCTTTCTTTTTCAGGTACTCTTCGACGACTCTCGCTCTTCGGACCGGTGCGGTACCCTTGATTCGTCTCCTCCTGGTGGCGACTTCCCGCTTCAGCTGCGCGAGTTTTTCAGACCACCACGGAATAGTAAGTATTTGTGTGTGTTTTTTGGCTGGTATGGTTTCCTTGCATGCATGTGTGATTGCTTG
>OU975483.1:0-7500 GCA_918857605.2 Philereme vetulata
AGTATTTAAAAACCACAATATGTCAATAAAACCCGTAACTGGATCCGCCCCAACTTCAGACTTGGCTCCTCAAGTAGCCCTTCTAAAACAACGGTCGCTGCGCGAGAAGGTATTAAAAAAAGAAACGGTGGCTGCTCGGTCTCTCAAATCTGAGCGGTTGACGCGGCCATCAGTACCCGCGGCGAAAAAAGCATCATCGGTAGGAGCACAGCCAGTGGAAACAAGCCCAAAGGTACCTGCGAGGAAGAAGAGGGCGTCACCAACAAAAACACCACTGGAGCCAACAGAGAACCTGGCAACATCCTCCGCTACACAGGAGAGCAGATCAGTGGCGGACTCCATAACGGAAAAAATAATTGAATGGGAACAGTGCGGGATATCTCCACCAAAACCCATAGAGTCTGACGACGACTCAGTGGCGTCGTGTCTCGAGCTCGGCACCCCTATGTCAGCGCCCAAGACAAGACAGAGCATGCTTGTCGACCAATCGGGCAGGCGTATGGGTGTCGAGATGGATATGGCCACAAAGCTGGCCAATGAGACGCTGCTGAAAGGGAAGGACGCTTTGGAGTCTGCAGGCAACATGAAGAGGGAGTGCAAAGTCATCGCACTGGAAAGCCTGCAGACTCTATACGAAATAGTCCTTTCGTTATCGGACTCTAGGTCCAGACATATCACCAGTCTGGAGAGGGAGAGAACTAGGCACGCAACGGAGCTCGTGCGGGTGGAGAGAGCCCACAACAAAAAAATAGGTGAAATCACCACAAACTTAACGTCCGAGTTGTCGAAGGCCAGGGCGGACATTAGTGCGTCGCTTAAGGAGGCGCAAGCGATACGCAGCTGGCAGGGGTACGAGACCCAGGAGCCCCATCGGCTCATAAAGGAAACAGCGGACGCCATCCAGGATCTCGAAAAGCGGATGAAGACCCTCGCAGAAGCCATCATCAAAGAAGAAAGGGAACACGACACGGAACCCCTGAGGAGAGACCATTTGAGCCTTAAGGCGGGAATGGACACTCTCCAAAATCAACTTGATGAGCTCCGAAGAGGTCTCACAAAAGATCAGGAAAAAACGCAACAGATCCTGGAATCTAACAAAAAGGCAATTGAAAAACGGGACTCGAACCCCCCTGTGGCACAGTCTGAACCAGGCTTGAGGCACGAGGTGGAGGAGATAAGGGGCATCCTTCAAACGATGCAAGCTGAACGGGCACCACCATCCGAACCACCACAACCCATTCTCCTCAACTTAGAGGAATATTTACAACCTCTAACGGAGAGAATGGAAGCCGTGACATCTGAGCTTCGAACGCTTCGGGAAGAAAAGATGAGGGCACCACCACCATCCCTCAACCTCGAAACGGAACTCGCCAAAGCGGAGGAAGGAGGCAGCTCGAAGGGAAGGCTGACCTACGCAAAGGTCGCCGCTAAACCACCACCGCCCTTAAAGCCAAACCATACCCTAATCATCACATCAAACAATCCCCAAAACACCGGGGAAAACGTGATTGATCGTATCAGGGAAGCTCTGGACACAAAGAACACGGGAGCAAAGATCGACAAAGTCAGGAAAGCTAGGAACAGTAAAGTTATTCTGAGCTGTAGCTCCAAAGAAGATCTAAATCTCGTGCAGAGCAGGGTGAGGCTAGATAAGGGCCTAAAGGCGGAGGTTGCGAGGGCAGTCAACCCACTGGTCATCGTGAAGGATGTCCTATCCTACCACAGCGACAAAGATATTATAGAAAACATACTAATACAGAACAAACACCTCCTGAAGGACATCAACCTTCAGGAGAGTACTATCAAGATGAGGTACAGGAAAAAGGCACGCAACACCCTAGAGTGCCACACGGTCCTGGAAGTCTCCCCTTCTATTCACAGAAACCTTACAGAGGCAGGGAAGGTCTACATAGGCATGCAGCGCAGGCCTGTGTTTGACCACTCCCCCCTAGTGCAATGCACTAAATGCCTTGGCTTCGGCCACACAAAGGTGGTCTGCCGGGAGAGAGACGAGCTATGCAGTCACTGCGGCAAGTCTCACTCCTGGGAAAAATGCAAGGGGAGACTAGAGGGGAACCCCCCAAAATGTAAGAATTGCTCGACCGCGCACGGAACGAGCATAGACCTGGCGCACAATGCTTTTAGCAAAGAGTGCCCAGAGAAACAAAAATGGGATGCTATAGCGCGGTCCCGAGTTTCTTACTGCTAAGGGCCCCTCACAGTACCAACGCTCGGTCCCTCATAAAACGGGTGGAGCAGGTTTGAGGTTCATCCAAGCCAACCTGCAACGCTCGAAACTGGCTACGGCGGAACTACTCCAGGTGGCAGTGGACAGGGGCATCACAATCGCCCTGGTCCAGGAACCCTACGTTGGAAAAAACGGTGTCCTCAAACAACATCCGGGGACTCGGGTAATCCAATGCACCTTAAACAGGCAAAAACCGGTGAAGGCAGCCATCATAGTATTCGGTGACCGGCTGGAGGTAATACATGACCCTCAATTGGTGACCGAGACTGAAGCGGCGGTCCTTCTTATCGGAGGAGGCCTTAAACTGGGAGTGGTATCCGTCTATCTAGAGGGGGACCAGGACATCGTGCCTTATCTTGATAGAATCAAAAAAGCCTGCGACAAATTGGACACACACAACCTCATAGTCGCGGGAGATGTTAATGCCTGGAGTCACTGGTGGGGCAGCGCATTTGAGGACGACAGAGGGGAAGCCTACAATGCATTCCTGAATGAAAAGGGACTCCAAATCCTAAACACCGGAGACACTCCAACCTTCGAGACTTTCAGAAACGACAGAGCGTGCACAAGTATAGTAGACGTTTCTGCTTGCAGCATGTCTCTGCTCGGAAAAATCGAAAATTGGAGAGTAGACAAAAGTCTCGTCACTTCGGACCATAATGCTATCACCTTCAACTTGCGCCTAGGAAAGGCCCTAGAAACTCTCAGGCCGATCACGACGCGCAAGTATAACACCAAGAAGGCAAAGTGGACCGAATTCTCAGTTCTGCTAAAAACGATCCTAGCAGAACGAGACATCACGCGTGTCTCAGTAGTGGAGTCAAAAACCCCAGAAGACCTTGAAAATAAGATCACAGCCTACACAGAGGCCATTCACGAGACCTGCAAACAAACCATCCCTATTGCAGGAAATAGGGCAGGCGATCCCAAGCCCCCGTGGTGGTCGAAAGAGCTTGGCGATCTTAAAAAAGAGGTCCTCAGGAAAAAGAGGAGAATCAGGAATGCAGCTCCCCATAGGAAAAAAATGGTAATAGAAGAGTACCAGAAAGCCAAAATGTCGTACTCAGAGAGAGCAGAAAAAGCCCAAACGGAGAGCTGGAAGGAGTTCTGCACGACTCAGGAAAAGGAGAGTATGTGGGATAAAATCTACAGGGTAATCAGGAAAACGTCAGGAAAGCAGGAGGACATGCTTCTGAGAAGCCCTGAAGGTAACACCCTAACCCCAAAACAGTCGGCAGAACTCCTAGCCAAAACCTTCTATCCAGACGACTCAGAGAGTACCGACCAATCACATCACGCTAAACTTCGATATCAAATGGCGGAGAACGTATTAGAGGGCCTTTCGGAAGATGACCCACCCTTCACGTCAGCGGAATTGGAAAAAGTATTGCAAACACAAAACCCCAAAAAAGCACCCGGACCAGATGGGCTAACCGCTGACATCTGTGCTGCAGCCATAAGATGTAATAAGGAGGTGTTCATGGCGATAGCAAACAAATGCTTATCGCTAAAACACTTCCCCACACACTGGAAAGCGGCACACGTGGTCATAATCCGAAAGCCAGGGAAGGCAGACTACACCCACCCAAAGTCATACCGACCCATTGGCCTTCTATCCGTTCTCGGAAAAACCATTGAGAAGTTAATGATTGGTCGACTCCAATGGCACATTCTCCCAACACTACACAAAAACCAATACGGCTTCATGCCACAAAGAGGAACCGAGGACGCCCTCTATGACCTATTAGAGCACGTAAAAAAAGGAGTAAACACTAAAAACATCGTGCTCCTCATCTCATTGGACATAGAGGGTGCCTTCGACAACGCCTGGTGGCCAGCACTGAAAATCCAGCTTGTCAAAAAAAGGTGTCCGGGAAACCTGTACAAGATGGTGTGTTCATATCTAACCGACCGGAGAATCACGGTCAACTATGCAAGGGCAGCATACGAGAAGGAAACAACAAAAGGTTGCGTCCAAGGATCCATAGGAGGACCAATCTTTTGGAACGTTATCCTAGACTCGTTGCTGCAAACGCTAGAGATCGAAGGAACATACTGTCAGGCCTTTGCGGATGACGTGGTACTCGTGTTCACAGGACAGTCGGTGAGCAATCTGGAGCAGTCAGTCAACTCAACGCTGGACAAAGTTGCAAAATGGGGAAACGCCAACAAACTCAACTTCGCACCGCAAAAGACCAACGCGATGCTCCTCACCAAGAAGTTGAAATTTGAGACCCCACAACTATACATGGCCGGCACAAAACTTGACCTCGTTGAGGAGATAAAGCTCCTGGGCCTCATAATCGACAAGAATCTAGTCTTCAAGCCCCACGTGTCTGCGCAATGCAAGAAAGTAGTAGACATCTACAAACAACTCGCGTGCGCAGCTAAAGTAACGTGGGGACTAAACAGCGAGATCACGAGAACCATATACATCGCAGTGGTAGAACCTATAATGACATACGCGTCAAGCGCATGGTCTCGAGCGGCAGAGCTGGAAATGAACAAAAAGCAGCTCAATGCCCTCCAGAGAGGTTTTGCCCAAAAGGTGTGCAGGTCCTACCGGACTGTCTCTCTCACTTCAGCACTCGCGCTGTCGGGTTTGCTTCCACTGGACCTCAGGATCCATGAGGCGGCAAACCTGTACAAAGCCAAAAAAGGTCTCTCCCAGGACTACCTCCCACCTGGAACGGAGCTTGAACTCCGAGTGGGATACCTGGACCAACCCCATCCATCTACCCTAATGTCCACGGAGTATGAACTCCTCGAAGACTCCATCCAGCATGTCAGCGGACCCCAAATATACACAGACGGCAGCAAAATCAACGACCAAGTAGGTGCTGCCCTGACATGGTGGGAGGAGGGAAAGGAATCAAACTTCGCCACCTTTAAGCTTCACCCCGCTTGCACAGTCTTCCAGTCGGAACTGTATGCACTACACAGGGCACTTCAGATGGTAAATTCGAGCAGGGAACCGATAGTCAACATACTGAGTGACTCAAGATCTTCACTCGACCTGCTCCGAAACCCAAGTCTGAGCCATCCCCTGGCGAGAAGCATAAAGGAATTTCACCGGGCTTGGCGTCACTCATAAATGGGAGCACTTCAAAAACGACCATGAAGCACAAAATGTACAGTGCACTACCTGAAACAGAAGTGGCGGGCCACCGATGTCGACTGGTGCGATCGCGAAATAAGACGATCGCTCTACTCACATTGGAAGGAAATTCCCCCTTCACACAGGCATGCTCGATGCTCACCATGTTGGGGGAAACGGGAAGAGTGGTGGAAGTTCCACGTGTAATAAGTGTGGATGCAATGATGGTCGGGTATGAGCAGGGAGAAGTCGCAGACCGGCTAGGTTGTATAAAAGCCTCTGAACAACATGAGGTGGTTGTGTACGAAGATAGAGGTGAAAACCTAAACTATCTAAGAGCGCACGACTCAAAAACTACAACCGACAGCTGGGGACACCCAATACCTACCTCGATCAGTGGATCCGAACGCGTCCAACAAAAAGCAGTCGCCGAGAAAGACGCAGCCCACCAGAGTGGCATGATGGAACGTAAGAAAAGATCCAAAGTCGGAGGCCACCTCAAGGGATTTCTAAACACCTTCAGCTCAATGCTGCAAGGGCTGTCAGGAAATCCATCATCAACAACAGTCAAAACTACAACAGCAACAGCAAAGGCTCCAACAAATAAAAACAGGACAAGAGCTGACATGGGGCAGGTAACTCCGCCTCGTCTAATAGATGCAAAGGTTCCACGAGACCACGCGTACAACGCCTTCCTTGAGTTTTTGGCCATTACACGAGCAACCTCTGAGGTCAATCTCAAGGTTTGCAAAACCATCTTGGCAAATTTTGAGCAGGGTAATCAAAACCTACTAAAGGAAAAGCTCGAGGAGGCAGAGGCAGCCATATACAACAACGACAACTCCCAGGTCATCAAGGGCAAAATGTCAGGAAGCTATATGGCAGCATACAACGCAACAAGTGGCTTCGTGGCACTCAGCAGCGAAGAGACTGAGACCGGAGTACCTAAATTCAACACCCCAAAAGGAGACCCCTTGGTTGTTGTTGCAAAGTGCACCAGGATTCTACTGGACGACAAGATTCTCGACATGGCGAAATCCATGTCGGGAACTCAAGTCACAGGATCTGTCTGGAGGGACTGGGTGCCGCCAACAATTGAGTGGGTCAACGGAGTTCCGGGGTGTGGTAAGACAACCTGGGTGGTAGGGCACTTCGATGCTGACAAGGACGTCATCATCACCACAACATCTAATGCTGCTAGTGACCTAAGGGAGAAACTAGCGCTCCGTGTTGGTGATCTTGTCAAGACCAGGGTCCGCACTATGGCTTCTGTCTTGGTTAATGGCTTCAGAGAGTCGGACAAATGCAACCGTCTCATGGTTGACGAGGCTCTCATGAACCACTTCGGAGCCATAGTCATGGCAGCCAAGCTGTGCGGTGCCAAAGAAATGGTCCTCATCGGAGATGTCAACCAGTTGCCTTTCATCGATAGAGAAAATCTCTTCGAAATGAGGTACTGCCGCCCAAACCTGGTAACAAACATCAGCCAGGAGTTGCTATGTACACACCGGAACCCCATGGATGTTGCCTATGCACTAAGAGAGGTATACTCCGGTATATACTCTTCAACACTAAGTGCGCGTTCTCTTAACATACAAAATTACACCGGTGCTCAAATACCCCATACGCTCCAAAACACTCTATTCCTGGTCCATACCCAAAGCGAGAAGCAATGTCTCATCGACCAGGGATACGGTAAGGGCACAGGATCGCGTACACTGACCATCCACGAAGCGCAGGGGTTAACGTTCGAAACGGTAATCATTGTTAAAACCACATCAAAAACAATAGATTTACATCAGAGCGTACCCCATGCGGTGGTAGCAGTGTCACGGCATACCACCAGCTGTACCTACCACACGGATGACCAAAACGACGCGATAGGGTACTTTATCAAAAGAGCAATGGCAGCGTCAACCAAAAAAATAGTGGAATACAACCTAAAAATGGCCATCAAACACCGAAACGCAGCGGTCGTTGAGAAACTCGCTCGCGAGTTGGGACGGATGGACGAACAGGGTTAACCACTATCCTCATAAACTTCATGTAACAAATCGTATCTTACTAAATTCTGTAACCAATAGGAAAATAATTTTATAGTAACTTTGTAAAAAAGAAAAAAAAAAAAAAAAAAAAAAAAAAAAAAAAAAAAAAA
>OU975483.1:12500-35000 GCA_918857605.2 Philereme vetulata
TCGGACAATAACTGCCAAAGTTATTCCCGAGGCGGCCATTTTGGACGCCATTTTGGATAGTTTTGAACGGGCATAGCCCTCGCTAGAGTGGTCCGATTGGGACGGGGCTTCCACTGTTGGTACCGTTACTGCCTCCTCTCTGTTTTTACTTGACTTAGGGCTCTAGGTAGAGCCGAATATTTTTGACTCTACATTTTACGTTGGAGACTAGACGGAGACGAGGTGCATACGCCTGAAGAAATCCCGAAGCTCTAGGACCTATATTTATCGAGATATTTTAATTACAAGCTTTGGCAGCCATTTTGACCGCCATCTTGGAAATATTAAAAGCCTTATATCTCGCGAACCCGCTGTCCGTTTTTGACGGGATTTCTTCGGTTTAACTGACCGGTAGCAGGACTACCTGCCAGTACGTAGAAACAGACTCTACATAGAGTCGATAAAATTTTATTTTATTTTGATCTTCCTTGATTTCTCCAGTACTTTTCTGGAATATTATTGTAAAGCGCGCACGCCTAAACGTTGACACACCTATGTAGAGCACAATACTTTACATAGAGTAGTAAGTTGACAAATTATTCGAAATTATTATAGGTTGTATCATTTGTGTGTTACTGTGATAGTTATATCAAGCGTCCATTATTCAATTTACATTTAATTTTAAAATTTTGACTTTAATTTTATTTTATACAATTATTAATTAGATTTTATTATTAAGATTAGCATTTAAGTTACTTTAGATTAATTAAGACATACTCCTATTGAGCCAACAATTTTTACACAGACAATTTTAGCATATTTTTATAACTTTTACAAATTTCCTATTTATCGTGTACTAGCATAGTTATAGACATACTCTTATTGAGTAAACTTGATTTAATTTTGACGAAGCGACTATCCTACGTTCTCAACAATGTTCGGAATGAGGACCCCGGTGAAAAACTCAACTGCGAACTCCCCCAAAAAAGCTGTAGAACCGGCGGACAAGGTGGGCCCCCTATTGGAGACCCAAGACCGGACTTTTACTGTCCGCCGCAGCATTGGGGAGATTGAGGCCCGGGCAAAGACCTCACCGAAAAAGGCCGAGGCGCCGGTGGCGGGCCCCTCTAAGGTAAAAACACGCACCGCATCATCGGAGGCTGCGGCCAGCCCACCCTTGAAACCAACTTATCCCACCAGACTTGCCGAGGGAAGGGCATACCTGAATAAGGCAAAGCTCCACCTCGGCAACGCTAGGAACTTAAAAACGGAAATTAAGGATGGGGTCACCGCAGCCGTGGACCGGCTTTATCAGCTGCTCAAAGAGTCGGAGGCGGTCAAGGAGGGAGCTCGGAGTAAGGGTCGGGATGGGAAGGAGGCGGGGGAACCTTTACACCCCCCGCTCCCTTCTCACCCTGTCCCGAACCCTGTCAATAATGAATTAATGAAAAAGATGGAGGAGCACCTTACCATGATCGCTGAAAACACGGCAAAGATGGAAGGCCTTAGGGAGACCCTACTGAGCCACCAGAAGGTTTTGGAGGGGTCCAGCTATGCGAGCGTCACGGCCGGATTGATGAGAACGAAACCACAGGAACAAACCCCCATGCACTCGGTCGTCATAACGTCTAAGGACGAGCAGGAGACGGGCGACCAAGTGTATGAGAGGATTAGGGCAGCAGTAAATGCAAAGGAGGAAGGAGTAAAGATTGACAAGGTGAGAAGAGCAAGGGACAGGAAGGTAATAATAGGATGCAAGAATCGGGAGGAGTTAAAGAGGATCAGGGACAGGCTCAGTGAGAGAGAGTGTCAACTAAATGTCGAAGACATTAAAAACAAGGACCCCCTCGTAGTGCTCCTCGGAGTTTGCAACTACCACACGGACGAAGAAATTCTAAAGGCTATCAGGAGACAGAACGGACATCTGCTCAGGGACTTAAGTCCGGAGGATGACCGGATGGAGATCTCCTTCCGTCGTAAGGCCAGAAACCCGCTTACCACGCACATAGTGGCCAAGGTGTCACCACTGATATGGCGGCGTTTCACCGACGCAGGGGCGGTGCATGTCGACTTGCAGCGCGTCAGAGTGGTCGACCAGTCCCCCCTCATTCAGTGCTCGCGCTGTCTGGGATATGGACATGGCAAGAGATTCTGTCGCGAGGCAGTCGACGCGTGCAGCCACTGCGGAGGACCACACCTGAGGCCCGAGTGCGCGGATCGGATTGCGGGCGAACCTCCCAGTTGCACCAATTGCGTAAAGTCGAAAATGGGGGGAGCAGACCACAACGCTTTTAGCAGCGAATGCCCGGTGAGGCGCAAGTGGGAGGCACTGGCGAGATCCACCGTGGCATATTGCTGAGGGCGTGGTTACGGTCTCCCCATATAAGATAGCACAAGCAAATCTCCAGCGGAAAAGATTAGCCACCAATGAGATCCTGGTCGAAGCAGAAAAGCGCGGAATAACCGCAGCGCTTCTACAGGAGCCTTATGTGGGAGCGGAGAGGAAGATGAGAAGTCACCGGGGCGTAAGGGTCTTCCAGAGCACTGAGCAAGGAGAAGGGACTGTCAAGGCGGCAATAGCCGTATTCAACCATGACCTTGACATAATACAGTACCCGCAACTCACCACTAACAACATCGTAGTGGTGGGGATCCGAACCAGTGCATGGGAGATCACGCTGGTGTCTTACTACTTCGAACCAGACTCGCCCATAGGCCCCTACCTAGACCATATAACGTTGGTAAGGCAAACCGCTGGAGTTAAAAAACTCTTAATAGGTGGCGACGCAAACGCGAAGAGCAGCTGGTGGGGCAGTACCGTGGTAGATAACCGAGGAGAGGATATGGTAGGAACGCTGGACGACCTCGGCCTTCAGATCCTCAACACGGGAGTAACTCCGACCTTCGACACCATCAGAGGCGGCCAACGATACAAAAGTCATGTTGACGTAACAGCCTGCACGGAGAATTTGCTAGACCTGGTTGAGGACTGGACAGTAGTGGAGAATCTGACAAGCTCAGACCACAACGGCATTATCTTTAACATTCGGCTCAAAAATTCAAAAGGAACAAACATTGTTAGAAGCACGCGAAAATATAACACTTTAAAAGCAAATTGGGGACTGTTTCATAAGAAACTAACCCAATTAAAAGCAGACCACAAGTTAACTTTAGACAATTTAAATAATATCAACACAGTGGAAAAATTAGAATTAGCATTAGTAAATTATTCGGAAGTTATTACAGAAACTTGTAAATATTCGATTCCAAAAAAGAAAAATATAGAAAAACTCTCAATGCCGTGGTGGTCTGATAAACTTGCACAGATGAAACGCGAAGTCACAACCAGGAAGCGTAGAATCCGCTGCGCTGCGCCGATCCGGAGAAAGATGGTAGTCGAAGAGTACCTGAAAAAGAAAGAAGAATATGAGTTGGAGGCTCGGAGGGCTGAGGTCGAGAGCTGGAAGGAGTTCTGTGGGAAACAGGACAGGGAGGGGGTCTGGGACGGCATATATCGGGTAATAGGAAGGACAAAGAAAAGGGAAGAGGACTTGCTACTGGAAAGGGAGGGAACGGTGTTGGACGCGAAGGACTCCGTAAAACTTTTAGCAGAAAAGTTTTATCCGGAGGACTTAATAGAAGAAGATAACGCCGAGCACCACCTAACCAGGGACCTAGCGGAAAAAATAAACGGAGGAGAGCATGATGACTCATGCGACCCTCCGTTCACAAAGACGGAGCTAGAAGTCGCAACAAAGTCCTTTAACCCGAAAAAAGCACCTGGAGCCGATGGTTTTACCCTCGATATTTGCAGACAGGCAATAAAAAACTGCCCAAACCTCTTCCTGGGCCTGCTGAATAAGTGCCTTGCTCTTCATTACTTTCCCAATCTGTGGAAGAGGGCGGTTGTCGTGGTCCTTAGAAAACCTGGGAAAGAAAAGTATAACGACCCGAAATCCTACAGGCCAATCGGACTTCTACCTGTTTTGGGCAAGATCTACGAGAAGATGCTGGTTGCCCGCCTCAAATTCCACTTAATACCGCGGATGAGTACCCACCAGTACGGGTTCATGCCCCAGAGGAGCACCGAAGACTCCCTCTATAACCTCATCCAAATCATCCGGACAAAATTAGACAAAAAGAAAATAGTTTTACTGGTGTCCTTGGATATAGAGGGAGCCTTTGATAGCGCTTGGTGGCCGGTTATTAGGGTCCGTCTGGCGGAGGAAAAGTGTCCACTAAATTTGAGGCGGGTAATGGACAGTTACCTAACGAACAGAACGGTCCAGGTTAGGTATGCCGGGGAGGAATGCCACAGGAAGACGAGCAAAGGTTGCGTACAAGGCTCCATTGGGGGCCCCATCTTGTGGAATTTGATCATAGATCCACTTTTAAAAGATCTCGACAAAAGGGGCTGCTATGTGCAGGCGTTTGCAGACGACGTGGTGTTGGTTTTCGATGGTGAGACAGCGCTGGAAGTAGAAGGACAGGCCAATGCCGCTCTCGAGTATGTTCGGACGTGGGGTGTCAAAAACAAGCTAAAATTCGCTCCGCACAAAACCATGGCCATGACCATAACACGGAAGCTCAAGCATGACACTCCACGCCTGAGCATGGGCGGGGTCGACATCGGCATGTCCAAAGAGATGAAAGTCCTGGGTCTCACCATCGACGACAAACTAACTTTTAATCCGCACGTAGCAAACGTCTGCCGGAAGGCCCTTAATTTCTACAAACAGCTGTCGAGAGCTGCGAAAACAAGCTGGGGCCTTCAAACCGACATCGTAAAAATCATTTATACGGCGGTGGTCGAGCCAACAATTTTGTACGCGGCTTGTGCGTGGGCGCCTGCAACGACCAAGCTTGGAATCCGTAAACAGTTAGATACTGTTCAACGGGGGTTCGCGCAAAAAATTGTTAAGTCATATAGAACGGTCTCCCTAAACTCGGCACTATTACTCGCTGGGCTGCTTCCTATGGACATCAGAGTCAGGGAAGCAGCCTTGCTTTATGAGATAAAGAAAGGTTACACCCAGCGAGTAATAGGAGACCGGGATATGGAAAGACGAGTTGCTTTCAGCGACGCACCACACCCTGCGGAGCAGATGGGGACAGAATACACCTGCGTCGTGGACGAGGCGGCATTGGTACAGCATTACAACAACGATGGCCTGAACATTTTCACCGACGGCAGCAAGCTGGAAGGAAAGGTCGGCGCCGCATTTTCTGTATGGATTAATGCGGCGGAGACAAGTTCCCGAAAGCTAAAGCTGGACCAGTGCTGCTCCGTGTACCAGGCAGAGTTGCTGGCCCTTTACAAAGCAACTGAATATGCACTTAAATCCGCGAACCTCAGTTGCAGCATTTTTTGTGACTCGAGGTCTGCCCTCGAAACGGTGACAGACTGTCGTTCCCTCCATCCCCTCGCGGTAAACACGAAAGCCAACCTTAGAAAAATTAACAAAATGGGTAAGAATATACAATTATTCTGGATAAAGGCACACGCGGGGTTGGAGGGAAACGAGAGAGCGGACGTTTTGGCAAAGGACGCGGCGTTATACAAAAAGACCAAACCGGACTACTGCAGGTGTCCAATATCCTTCGCCAAGCGACAAATACGCCTGCTGTCGCTTGGAGAATGGAACCAGCGATACGTAGACGGTGCAACGGCATCCACCACAAAAACCTTTTTCCCAAACGCAATAAGCGCGTACCCTGTAATTAAAAAAATAACACTTGATAAATTTATTGTCCAACTTATGACAGGGCACGGCGGGTTCTCCTCGTACTTGCACCGATTTAAGTGCAGGGACAGCCCGTCGTGCGACTGCGACCCAGAACAGGAAGAGAGCGCGCTGCATATTATAACAGAATGCCCCATATATGGTAAATTGAGATTCGAAGCTGAATGTGAGATGGATCGGAATGTGAGCATAGGAAGTATTAATAAGATAATGGAAGATAAAAACATAAGATATATTTTTGTAGATTATTGTACTAAAGTAGTTAAAAGAGTAGTAAATAAGAATAAATAGGATTAGAATATTGTAACTCTTCACATGTAAGATATAAAAAATGTCAAATATAATAATAAGAAACAATGTAATGATGATTTAATTAAGAATATAGATTTTGTATAGACAATAGGAATAAGATAATAAAAATGTATAAAATAGCAATAAAATAATGTATAGAAAATAATTAATATAAAGATCCAACTTCCATGTAGAATAAGAAATAAAGACCCCACCTGTGTAGAATTATTTAGAAGCAAAGACTCCAACCCCCATGTCGGAGGCATCATGTAGGATAGCTCGCGGGCCGGGCCTCTGCGCCCGGACAGGGAAAAAAAAAAAAAAAAAAAAAAAAAAAAAAACCTAACCTAACCTAACCTAACCTAACCTAACCTAACCTAACCTAACCTAACCTAACCTAACCTAACCTAACCTAACCTAACCTAACCTAACCTAACCGAGGCACGAGGTGGAGGAGATAAGGGGCATCCTTCAAACGATGCAAGCTGAACGGGCACCACCATCCGAACCACCACAACCCATTCTCCTCAACTTAGAGGAATATTTACAACCTCTAACGGAGAGAATGGAAGCCGTGACATCTGAGCTTCGAACGCTTCGGGAAGAAAAGATGAGGGCACCACCACCATCCCTCAACCTCGAAACGGAACTCGCCAAAGCGGAGGAAGGAGGCAGCTCGAAGGGAAGGCTGACCTACGCAAAGGTCGCCGCTAAACCACCACCGCCCTTAAAGCCAAACCATACCCTAATCATCACATCAAACAATCCCCAAAACACCGGGGAAAACGTGATTGATCGTATCAGGGAAGCTCTGGACACAAAGAACACGGGAGCAAAGATCGACAAAGTCAGGAAAGCTAGGAACAGTAAAGTTATTCTGAGCTGTAGCTCCAAAGAAGATCTAAATCTCGTGCAGAGCAGGGTGAGGCTAGATAAGGGCCTAAAGGCGGAGGTTGCGAGGGCAGTCAACCCACTGGTCATCGTGAAGGATGTCCTATCCTACCACAGCGACAAAGATATTATAGAAAACATACTAATACAGAACAAACACCTCCTGAAGGACATCAACCTTCAGGAGAGTACTATCAAGATGAGGTACAGGAAAAAGGCACGCAACACCCTAGAGTGCCACACGGTCCTGGAAGTCTCCCCTTCTATTCACAGAAACCTTACAGAGGCAGGGAAGGTCTACATAGGCATGCAGCGCAGGCCTGTGTTTGACCACTCCCCCCTAGTGCAATGCACTAAATGCCTTGGCTTCGGCCACACAAAGGTGGTCTGCCGGGAGAGAGACGAGCTATGCAGTCACTGCGGCAAGTCTCACTCCTGGGAAAAATGCAAGGGGAGACTAGAGGGGAACCCCCCAAAATGTAAGAATTGCTCGACCGCGCACGGAACGAGCATAGACCTGGCGCACAATGCTTTTAGCAAAGAGTGCCCAGAGAAACAAAAATGGGATGCTATAGCGCGGTCCCGAGTTTCTTACTGCTAAGGGCCCCTCACAGTACCAACGCTCGGTCCCTCATAAAACGGGTGGAGCAGGTTTGAGGTTCATCCAAGCCAACCTGCAACGCTCGAAACTGGCTACGGCGGAACTACTCCAGGTGGCAGTGGACAGGGGCATCACAATCGCCCTGGTCCAGGAACCCTACGTTGGAAAAAACGGTGTCCTCAAACAACATCCGGGGACTCGGGTAATCCAATGCACCTTAAACAGGCAAAAACCGGTGAAGGCAGCCATCATAGTATTCGGTGACCGGCTGGAGGTAATACATGACCCTCAATTGGTGACCGAGACTGAAGCGGCGGTCCTTCTTATCGGAGGAGGCCTTAAACTGGGAGTGGTATCCGTCTATCTAGAGGGGGACCAGGACATCGTGCCTTATCTTGATAGAATCAAAAAAGCCTGCGACAAATTGGACACACACAACCTCATAGTCGCGGGAGATGTTAATGCCTGGAGTCACTGGTGGGGCAGCGCATTTGAGGACGACAGAGGGGAAGCCTACAATGCATTCCTGAATGAAAAGGGACTCCAAATCCTAAACACCGGAGACACTCCAACCTTCGAGACTTTCAGAAACGACAGAGCGTGCACAAGTATAGTAGACGTTTCTGCTTGCAGCATGTCTCTGCTCGGAAAAATCGAAAATTGGAGAGTAGACAAAAGTCTCGTCACTTCGGACCATAATGCTATCACCTTCAACTTGCGCCTAGGAAAGGCCCTAGAAACTCTCAGGCCGATCACGACGCGCAAGTATAACACCAAGAAGGCAAAGTGGACCGAATTCTCAGTTCTGCTAAAAACGATCCTAGCAGAACGAGACATCACGCGTGTCTCAGTAGTGGAGTCAAAAACCCCAGAAGACCTTGAAAATAAGATCACAGCCTACACAGAGGCCATTCACGAGACCTGCAAACAAACCATCCCTATTGCAGGAAATAGGGCAGGCGATCCCAAGCCCCCGTGGTGGTCGAAAGAGCTTGGCGATCTTAAAAAAGAGGTCCTCAGGAAAAAGAGGAGAATCAGGAATGCAGCTCCCCATAGGAAAAAAATGGTAATAGAAGAGTACCAGAAAGCCAAAATGTCGTACTCAGAGAGAGCAGAAAAAGCCCAAACGGAGAGCTGGAAGGAGTTCTGCACGACTCAGGAAAAGGAGAGTATGTGGGATAAAATCTACAGGGTAATCAGGAAAACGTCAGGAAAGCAGGAGGACATGCTTCTGAGAAGCCCTGAAGGTAACACCCTAACCCCAAAACAGTCGGCAGAACTCCTAGCCAAAACCTTCTATCCAGACGACTCAGAGAGTACCGACCAATCACATCACGCTAAACTTCGATATCAAATGGCGGAGAACGTATTAGAGGGCCTTTCGGAAGATGACCCACCCTTCACGTCAGCGGAATTGGAAAAAGTATTGCAAACACAAAACCCCAAAAAAGCACCCGGACCAGATGGGCTAACCGCTGACATCTGTGCTGCAGCCATAAGATGTAATAAGGAGGTGTTCATGGCGATAGCAAACAAATGCTTATCGCTAAAACACTTCCCCACACACTGGAAAGCGGCACACGTGGTCATAATCCGAAAGCCAGGGAAGGCAGACTACACCCACCCAAAGTCATACCGACCCATTGGCCTTCTATCCGTTCTCGGAAAAACCATTGAGAAGTTAATGATTGGTCGACTCCAATGGCACATTCTCCCAACACTACACAAAAACCAATACGGCTTCATGCCACAAAGAGGAACCGAGGACGCCCTCTATGACCTATTAGAGCACGTAAAAAAAGGAGTAAACACTAAAAACATCGTGCTCCTCATCTCATTGGACATAGAGGGTGCCTTCGACAACGCCTGGTGGCCAGCACTGAAAATCCAGCTTGTCAAAAAAAGGTGTCCGGGAAACCTGTACAAGATGGTGTGTTCATATCTAACCGACCGGAGAATCACGGTCAACTATGCAAGGGCAGCATACGAGAAGGAAACAACAAAAGGTTGCGTCCAAGGATCCATAGGAGGACCAATCTTTTGGAACGTTATCCTAGACTCGTTGCTGCAAACGCTAGAGATCGAAGGAACATACTGTCAGGCCTTTGCGGATGACGTGGTACTCGTGTTCACAGGACAGTCGGTGAGCAATCTGGAGCAGTCAGTCAACTCAACGCTGGACAAAGTTGCAAAATGGGGAAACGCCAACAAACTCAACTTCGCACCGCAAAAGACCAACGCGATGCTCCTCACCAAGAAGTTGAAATTTGAGACCCCACAACTATACATGGCCGGCACAAAACTTGACCTCGTTGAGGAGATAAAGCTCCTGGGCCTCATAATCGACAAGAATCTAGTCTTCAAGCCCCACGTGTCTGCGCAATGCAAGAAAGTAGTAGACATCTACAAACAACTCGCGTGCGCAGCTAAAGTAACGTGGGGACTAAACAGCGAGATCACGAGAACCATATACATCGCAGTGGTAGAACCTATAATGACATACGCGTCAAGCGCATGGTCTCGAGCGGCAGAGCTGGAAATGAACAAAAAGCAGCTCAATGCCCTCCAGAGAGGTTTTGCCCAAAAGGTGTGCAGGTCCTACCGGACTGTCTCTCTCACTTCAGCACTCGCGCTGTCGGGTTTGCTTCCACTGGACCTCAGGATCCATGAGGCGGCAAACCTGTACAAAGCCAAAAAAGGTCTCTCCCAGGACTACCTCCCACCTGGAACGGAGCTTGAACTCCGAGTGGGATACCTGGACCAACCCCATCCATCTACCCTAATGTCCACGGAGTATGAACTCCTCGAAGACTCCATCCAGCATGTCAGCGGACCCCAAATATACACAGACGGCAGCAAAATCAACGACCAAGTAGGTGCTGCCCTGACATGGTGGGAGGAGGGAAAGGAATCAAACTTCGCCACCTTTAAGCTTCACCCCGCTTGCACAGTCTTCCAGTCGGAACTGTATGCACTACACAGGGCACTTCAGATGGTAAATTCGAGCAGGGAACCGATAGTCAACATACTGAGTGACTCAAGATCTTCACTCGACCTGCTCCGAAACCCAAGTCTGAGCCATCCCCTGGCGAGAAGCATAAAGGAAAACATCGGGAGGATCTTGGAGGATGGACGGAAAGTCCGGATGTTCTGGCTGAGAGCGCACGTTGGCACCACAGGAAATGAGAGAGCTGACGAGCTGGCAAAAGCAGCGGCACTCGGTGACGCCACACAGGACTATGGAAGGATCCCACTGTCCTACATTAGGAGGAAAATTCGTGAAGAGTCGATCCGCAAATGGCAGGATCGATACGAAACCTCCAAAACAGGCGCACTAACAAGGAGGTTCCTTCCAGACGTCCAAAAAGCGTATCGGCTAACTCGCACCACAAAACTTACACATACACAAGTGCAGATCTTGACAGGCCACGGAGGGATAGCCGAGTATCTTCACAGATTTAAGCTGAAAAACAGCCCGGGTTGCGAGTGCGACTCGGAAATCAGTGAAAGTATACTTCACATCATACTCGACTGCCCACGTTTCCTAGCGGCTCGGACCGATCTAGAAACTCGGATTGACAGAAAACTGGTTGAACCGGAACTGCATAGCATACTTGCAGACCCGGCCAGCAGACCACACTTTCTGTCCTTCGCCGAGAAGATCTTCCGAACTGCTGCTAAGAGACACACTAACCTTCCGCCCCTTGAATCACAACCAACACCTGTTAGCCAAGCCCCAACTACCACCAATGGCACCGGCTCACAGCAGAAACCTACTACGAAGAGCGTCGCTATCCATTCACTGCTTGCATGTGGAGAGAAAGGAGTGCCAGGGATAAGAATCCGAGGAGTGGCACTCTTCATGGATAGCAACAACGAACGGCTCGGAATAGGTTTCTGCCGAATCGGGGCTAGAAATCGCGTCGCCATTTCACCGGGCTTGGCGTCACTCATAAATGGGAGCACTTCAAAAACGACCATGAAGCACAAAATGTACAGTGCACTACCTGAAACAGAAGTGGCGGGCCACCGATGTCGACTGGTGCGATCGCGAAATAAGACGATCGCTCTACTCACATTGGAAGGAAATTCCCCCTTCACACAGGCATGCTCGATGCTCACCATGTTGGGGGAAACGGGAAGAGTGGTGGAAGTTCCACGTGTAATAAGTGTGGATGCAATGATGGTCGGGTATGAGCAGGGAGAAGTCGCAGACCGGCTAGGTTGTATAAAAGCCTCTGAACAACATGAGGTGGTTGTGTACGAAGATAGAGGTGAAAACCTAAACTATCTAAGAGCGCACGACTCAAAAACTACAACCGACAGCTGGGGACACCCAATACCTACCTCGATCAGTGGATCCGAACGCGTCCAACAAAAAGCAGTCGCCGAGAAAGACGCAGCCCACCAGAGTGGCATGATGGAACGTAAGAAAAGATCCAAAGTCGGAGGCCACCTCAAGGGATTTCTAAACACCTTCAGCTCAATGCTGCAAGGGCTGTCAGGAAATCCATCATCAACAACAGTCAAAACTACAACAGCAACAGCAAAGGCTCCAACAAATAAAAACAGGACAAGAGCTGACATGGGGCAGGTAACTCCGCCTCGTCTAATAGATGCAAAGGTTCCACGAGACCACGCGTACAACGCCTTCCTTGAGTTTTTGGCCATTACACGAGCAACCTCTGAGGTCAATCTCAAGGTTTGCAAAACCATCTTGGCAAATTTTGAGCAGGGTAATCAAAACCTACTAAAGGAAAAGCTCGAGGAGGCAGAGGCAGCCATATACAACAACGACAACTCCCAGGTCATCAAGGGCAAAATGTCAGGAAGCTATATGGCAGCATACAACGCAACAAGTGGCTTCGTGGCACTCAGCAGCGAAGAGACTGAGACCGGAGTACCTAAATTCAACACCCCAAAAGGAGACCCCTTGGTTGTTGTTGCAAAGTGCACCAGGATTCTACTGGACGACAAGATTCTCGACATGGCGAAATCCATGTCGGGAACTCAAGTCACAGGATCTGTCTGGAGGGACTGGGTGCCGCCAACAATTGAGTGGGTCAACGGAGTTCCGGGGTGTGGTAAGACAACCTGGGTGGTAGGGCACTTCGATGCTGACAAGGACGTCATCATCACCACAACATCTAATGCTGCTAGTGACCTAAGGGAGAAACTAGCGCTCCGTGTTGGTGATCTTGTCAAGACCAGGGTCCGCACTATGGCTTCTGTCTTGGTTAATGGCTTCAGAGAGTCGGACAAATGCAACCGTCTCATGGTTGACGAGGCTCTCATGAACCACTTCGGAGCCATAGTCATGGCAGCCAAGCTGTGCGGTGCCAAAGAAATGGTCCTCATCGGAGATGTCAACCAGTTGCCTTTCATCGATAGAGAAAATCTCTTCGAAATGAGGTACTGCCGCCCAAACCTGGTAACAAACATCAGCCAGGAGTTGCTATGTACACACCGGAACCCCATGGATGTTGCCTATGCACTAAGAGAGGTATACTCCGGTATATACTCTTCAACACTAAGTGCGCGTTCTCTTAACATACAAAATTACACCGGTGCTCAAATACCCCATACGCTCCAAAACACTCTATTCCTGGTCCATACCCAAAGCGAGAAGCAATGTCTCATCGACCAGGGATACGGTAAGGGCACAGGATCGCGTACACTGACCATCCACGAAGCGCAGGGGTTAACGTTCGAAACGGTAATCATTGTTAAAACCACATCAAAAACAATAGATTTACATCAGAGCGTACCCCATGCGGTGGTAGCAGTGTCACGGCATACCACCAGCTGTACCTACCACACGGATGACCAAAACGACGCGATAGGGTACTTTATCAAAAGAGCAATGGCAGCGTCAACCAAAAAAATAGTGGAATACAACCTAAAAATGGCCATCAAACACCGAAACGCAGCGGTCGTTGAGAAACTCGCTCGCGAGTTGGGACGGATGGACGAACAGGGTTAACCACTATCCTCATAAACTTCATGTAACAAATCGTATCTTACTAAATTCTGTAACCAATAGGAAAATAATTTTATAGTAACTTTGTAAAAAAGAAAAAAAAACAATAAAAAAAAAAAAAAAAAAAAAAAAAAAAACAAAATTATACACATCTATAAAAAAAAAAAAAAAAAAAAAAAAAAAAAAAAAAATATTAACCATAACAATATGTAACAGATGTATACCCAAGCCTAATTATAATAAAGCTAACAATGTATAATAAAATCCACCTAAGAAGTAACTCTAACAACTATAACCATGTATACTCTAACTTCATATATCACTATATAACAACAATTAAACAAAATGAATGTTTTAATTATAGATCTTATAACATAAAATAACCAAAATTGTCTTCAAAAACAAAATGATATGTATAATTTAAACTAGCATAACGATAATGGTATTCATTGTATTTATATAAATAACAAGAACATTATGTATCAACTAGAATTAAGTCAATATCAAGTTTCCTTACTGAGTAAGTCTCTTAATTTTAAGTTTGTAATAAAATAATGAGTTACTAAATAAAGAATTAAATTAAAAAAGAGCACGGACTGCAGTCTGTGGAGCATAGTTTAAAAAAAAAAAAAAAAAAAAAAAAAAAACCTAACCTAACCTAACCTAACCTAACCTAACCTAACCTAACCTAACCTAACCTAACCTAACCTAACCTAACCTAACCTAACCTAACCAGTAACAGCCTAATATCGCAAGTCGCATCAACAGCTCCGTGGAAAAAATTCCAAATAATTGGAAAATTTTGAGCTACGCGCATAAAAGTGTTACGGTCAGAGAAAGAAGTGTCTGTCTCATAAGGATTATTGTTTTTAACATCCTACACAAAGGGGTTCAGGAGCAGGAAAGCCTGGACTTTGGAGCATTATATCAACGAGAAGAAAAGTGAAATCTGTAACAAACGAACAACCACCAGCAAGAACTTTTAAAGGTCTGTTTAACAAAATTTAAATTTTGAAAATCCCTTCACAATCAACGGAGATATAAGGTACCCAATTATTAAGAAATAACCTCACAAACCGCGTGGTTCGACACACGTGTAACCTACTTTCGACGAAGCAACACGAGGCGTGACGTCCGACAACCGAGTTGAAGACTCTGAAGCCGGCCTAGGACTACGCCCCAGTGAAAACATCAACAGCGGAACACCTTCGTCGGACCATCAGGTAAACCTCGAGGTAACTCTTGAACCCCTAATCCTAGAACATCCGTGTTTGGACTCCTCATAACGGGAAGACCAGGCATATTCCAAATTCACCCACCCCAACCCCCTTACACAATTTCCCCTCCCCCCCCCACCCCTTAAATTTACTTTACCCCCGAGTCACGCTTGACCGGGTATAAGAGCCCCTCTACTTGCCCCCACCCCCAACCCAACCCCCCCAACCCCTTTCAACCCCCCCTCCCCCCCAAACTTTTTCTTACGAAACCTTCTTCCCCTCCTCCCCACCCCTCCCCAATTTTCCTCATTTACCCCCTCTCGTTAAATCCCCTACCCCAACCCCCTCTAAACCTTCCCCCCCCCAACCCCTCTACTTTAAAAAAAAAAAAAAAAAAAAAAAAAAAAAAACCAACCCCCTTAAACACATTCTCCCGAAACCCCCACCCCCCCCCCCCAATTTTTTCCCTCATTTACCCCCTCTCGTCATATCTCGGGAACCAGAGCAGATAGACCCACACTGTTTGGTATCCCCACAATCGGCATTAGAAGCCCTACAATCTGGCCCTGAGGGAATCCCCAAAATCCCCCTCCCCCCTTGAGGTTACCACCTTCCCCGGAGCCTATCTCAGCAACGAGAAGAGATAGACCTCTGGTGTTTGGTATCATCGAAATCGGGAGAAGATCCTTTACCACATCACACAAGAAGAAAACAAATCCAACACAGTACCATCCTTCTCAAAGACGTCAAGAAAACACCCATCACGCAGAACCCCCTCTGGAGGTCCTGGCGCGGAGAGAGGCGTTACTCAGTAAGGAAACAATTAAAATTAATAGTTCAAAAGTAATAGGTGTATAGTAACGACATCTCTAATATTCCTGTACGATCATAGGAAAATCGACTAGTAACAAGGGTAGTAGAGCTACCTGAAAAGGGCTCGCCCGGGGAAGTACTACCATCACACCTATTTCTTCCGCCAAACAGCGTTGCTGTGTTTCGGTTAGAAGGGTGCGATTGCCGGTAAAATTACAGTCACGCGAGGCTATACACCTTTTACCTCTAATTTTTACAACTAATATATAATTAGTATTTAATTAGTATTTAACTTAGAAATAATAATTAGTATTTAAAAACCACAATATGTCAATAAAACCCGTAACTGGATCCGCCCCAACTTCAGACTTGGCTCCTCAAGTAGCCCTTCTAAAACAACGGTCGCTGCGCGAGAAGGTATTAAAAAAAGAAACGGTGGCTGCTCGGTCTCTCAAATCTGAGCGGTTGACGCGGCCATCAGTACCCGCGGCGAAAAAAGCATCATCGGTAGGAGCACAGCCAGTGGAAACAAGCCCAAAGGTACCTGCGAGGAAGAAGAGGGCGTCACCAACAAAAACACCACTGGAGCCAACAGAGAACCTGGCAACATCCTCCGCTACACAGGAGAGCAGATCAGTGGCGGACTCCATAACGGAAAAAATAATTGAATGGGAACAGTGCGGGATATCTCCACCAAAACCCATAGAGTCTGACGACGACTCAGTGGCGTCGTGTCTCGAGCTCGGCACCCCTATGTCAGCGCCCAAGACAAGACAGAGCATGCTTGTCGACCAATCGGGCAGGCGTATGGGTGTCGAGATGGATATGGCCACAAAGCTGGCCAATGAGACGCTGCTGAAAGGGAAGGACGCTTTGGAGTCTGCAGGCAACATGAAGAGGGAGTGCAAAGTCATCGCACTGGAAAGCCTGCAGACTCTATACGAAATAGTCCTTTCGTTATCGGACTCTAGGTCCAGACATATCACCAGTCTGGAGAGGGAGAGAACTAGGCACGCAACGGAGCTCGTGCGGGTGGAGAGAGCCCACAACAAAAAAATAGGTGAAATCACCACAAACTTAACGTCCGAGTTGTCGAAGGCCAGGGCGGACATTAGTGCGTCGCTTAAGGAGGCGCAAGCGATACGCAGCTGGCAGGGGTACGAGACCCAGGAGCCCCATCGGCTCATAAAGGAAACAGCGGACGCCATCCAGGATCTCGAAAAGCGGATGAAGACCCTCGCAGAAGCCATCATCAAAGAAGAAAGGGAACACGACACGGAACCCCTGAGGAGAGACCATTTGAGCCTTAAGGCGGGAATGGACACTCTCCAAAATCAACTTGATGAGCTCCGAAGAGGTCTCACAAAAGATCAGGAAAAAACGCAACAGATCCTGGAATCTAACAAAAAGGCAATTGAAAAACGGGACTCGAACCCCCCTGTGGCACAGTCTGAACCAGGCTTGAGGCACGAGGTGGAGGAGATAAGGGGCATCCTTCAAACGATGCAAGCTGAACGGGCACCACCATCCGAACCACCACAACCCATTCTCCTCAACTTAGAGGAATATTTACAACCTCTAACGGAGAGAATGGAAGCCGTGACATCTGAGCTTCGAACGCTTCGGGAAGAAAAGATGAGGGCACCACCACCATCCCTCAACCTCGAAACGGAACTCGCCAAAGCGGAGGAAGGAGGCAGCTCGAAGGGAAGGCTGACCTACGCAAAGGTCGCCGCTAAACCACCACCGCCCTTAAAGCCAAACCATACCCTAATCATCACATCAAACAATCCCCAAAACACCGGGGAAAACGTGATTGATCGTATCAGGGAAGCTCTGGACACAAAGAACACGGGAGCAAAGATCGACAAAGTCAGGAAAGCTAGGAACAGTAAAGTTATTCTGAGCTGTAGCTCCAAAGAAGATCTAAATCTCGTGCAGAGCAGGGTGAGGCTAGATAAGGGCCTAAAGGCGGAGGTTGCGAGGGCAGTCAACCCACTGGTCATCGTGAAGGATGTCCTATCCTACCACAGCGACAAAGATATTATAGAAAACATACTAATACAGAACAAACACCTCTTGAAGGACATCAACCTTCAGGAGAGTACTATCAAGATGAGGTACAGGAAAAAGGCACGCAACACCCTAGAGTGCCACACGGTCCTGGAAGTCTCCCCTTCTATTCACAGAAACCTTACAGAGGCAGGGAAGGTCTACATAGGCATGCAGCGCAGGCCTGTGTTTGACCACTCCCCCCTAGTGCAATGCACTAAATGCCTTGGCTTCGGCCACACAAAGGTGGTCTGCCGGGAGAGAGACGAGCTATGCAGTCACTGCGGCAAGTCTCACTCCTGGGAAAAATGCAAGGGGAGACTAGAGGGGAACCCCCCAAAATGTAAGAATTGCTCGACCGCGCACGGAACGAGCATAGACCTGGCGCACAATGCTTTTAGCAAAGAGTGCCCAGAGAAACAAAAATGGGATGCTATAGCGCGGTCCCGAGTTTCTTACTGCTAAGGGCCCCTCACAGTACCAACGCTCGGTCCCTCATAAAACGGGTGGAGCAGGTTTGAGGTTCATCCAAGCCAACCTGCAACGCTCGAAACTGGCTACGGCGGAACTACTCCAGGTGGCAGTGGACAGGGGCATCACAATCGCCCTGGTCCAGGAACCCTACGTTGGAAAAAACGGTGTCCTCAAACAACATCCGGGGACTCGGGTAATCCAATGCACCTTAAACAGGCAAAAACCGGTGAAGGCAGCCATCATAGTATTCGGTGACCGGCTGGAGGTAATACATGACCCTCAATTGGTGACCGAGACTGAAGCGGCGGTCCTTCTTATCGGAGGAGGCCTTAAACTGGGAGTGGTATCCGTCTATCTAGAGGGGGACCAGGACATCGTGCCTTATCTTGATAGAATCAAAAAAGCCTGCGACAAATTGGACACACACAACCTCATAGTCGCGGGAGATGTTAATGCCTGGAGTCACTGGTGGGGCAGCGCATCTGAGGACGACAGAGGGGAAGCCTACAATGCATTCCTGAATGAAAAGGGACTCCAAATCCTAAACACCGGAGACACTCCAACCTTCGAGACTTTCAGAAACGACAGAGCGTGCACAAGTATAGTAGACGTTTCTGCTTGCAGCATGTCTCTGCTCGGAAAAATCGAAAATTGGAGAGTAGACAAAAGTCTCGTCACTTCGGACCATAATGCTATCACCTTCAACTTGCGCCTAGGAAAGGCCCTAGAAACTCTCAGGCCGATCACGACGCGCAAGTATAACACCAAGAAGGCAAAGTGGACCGAATTCTCAGTTCTGCTAAAAACGATCCTAGCAGAACGAGACATCACGCGCGTCTCAGTAGTGGAGTCAAAAACCCCAGAAGACCTTGAAAATAAGATCACAGCCTACACAGAGGCCATTCACGAGACCTGCAAACAAACCATCCCTATTGCAGGAAATAGGGCAGGCGATCCCAAGCCCCCGTGGTGGTCGAAAGAGCTTGGCGATCTTAAAAAAGAGGTCCTCAGGAAAAAGAGGAGAATCAGGAATGCAGCTCCCCATAGGAAAAAAATGGTAATAGAAGAGTACCAGAAAGCCAAAATGTCGTACTCAGAGAGAGCAGAAAAAGCCCAAACGGAGAGCTGGAAGAAGTTCTGCACGACTCAGGAAAAGGAGAGTATGTGGGATAAAATCTACAGGGTAATCAGGAAAACGTCAGGAAAGCAGGAGGACATGCTTCTGAGAAGCCCTGAAGGTAACACCCTAACCCCAAAACAGTCGGCAGAACTCCTAGCCAAAACCTTCTATCCAGACGACTCAGAGAGTACCGACCAATCACATCACGCTAAACTTCGATATCAAATGGCGGAGAACGTATTAGAGGGCCTTTCGGAAGATGACCCACCCTTCACGTCAGCGGAATTGGAAAAAGTATTGCAAACACAAAACCCCAAAAAAGCACCCGGACCAGATGGGCTAACCGCTGACATCTGTGCTGCAGCCATAAGATGTAATAAGGAGGTGTTCATGGCGATAGCAAACAAATGCTTATCGCTAAAACACTTCCCCACACACTGGAAAGCGGCACACGTGGTCATAATCCGAAAGCCAGGGAAGGCAGACTACACCCACCCAAAGTCATACCGACCCATTGGCCTTCTATCCGTTCTCGGAAAAACCATTGAGAAGTTAATGATTGGTCGACTCCAATGGCACATTCTCCCAACACTACACAAAAACCAATACGGCTTCATGCCACAAAGAGGAACCGAGGACGCCCTCTATGACCTATTAGAGCACGTAAAAAAAGGAGTAAACACTAAAAACATCG
Organism: Philereme vetulata; assembly: GCA_918857605.2. NCBI lineage: Eukaryota > Metazoa > Arthropoda > Insecta > Lepidoptera > Geometridae > Philereme > Philereme vetulata. Next base: position 32,357 of record OU975483.1, read on the forward strand.
TGCTCCTCATCTCATTGGACATAGAGGGTGCCTTCGACAACGCCTGGTGGCCAGCACTGAAAATCCAGCTTGTCAAAAAAAGGTGTCCGGGAAACCTGTACAAGATGGTGTGTTCATATCTAACCGACCGGAGAATCACGGTCAACTATGCAAGGGCAGCATACGAGAAGGAAACAACAAAAGGTTGCGTCCAAGGATCCATAGGAGGACCAATCTTTTGGAACGTTATCCTAGACTCGTTGCTGCAAACGCTAGAGATCGAAGGAACATACTGTCAGGCCTTTGCGGATGACGTGGTACTCGTGTTCACAGGACAGTCGGTGAGCAATCTGGAGCAGTCAGTCAACTCAACGCTGGACAAAGTTGCAAAATGGGGAAACGCCAACAAACTCAACTTCGCACCGCAAAAGACCAACGCGATGCTCCTCACCAAGAAGTTGAAATTTGAGACCCCACAACTATACATGGCCGGCACAAAACTTGACCTCGTTGAGGAGATAAAGCTCCTGGGCCTCATAATCGACAAGAATCTAGTCTTCAAGCCCCACGTGTCTGCGCAATGCAAGAAAGTAGTAGACATCTACAAACAACTCGCGTGCGCAGCTAAAGTAACGTGGGGACTAAACAGCGAGATCACGAGAACCATATACATCGCAGTGGTAGAACCTATAATGACATACGCGTCAAGCGCATGGTCTCGAGCGGCAGAGCTGGAAATGAACAAAAAGCAGCTCAATGCCCTCCAGAGAGGTTTTGCCCAAAAGGTGTGCAGGTCCTACCGGACTGTCTCTCTCACTTCAGCACTCGCGCTGTCGGGTTTGCTTCCACTGGACCTCAGGATCCATGAGGCGGCAAACCTGTACAAAGCCAAAAAAGGTCTCTCCCAGGACTACCTCCCACCTGGAACGGAGCTTGAACTCCGAGTGGGATACCTGGACCAACCCCATCCATCTACCCTAATGTCCACGGAGTATGAACTCCTCGAAGACTCCATCCAGCATGTCAGCGGACCCCAAATATACACAGACGGCAGCAAAATCAACGACCAAGTAGGTGCTGCCCTGACATGGTGGGAGGAGGGAAAGGAATCAAACTTCGCCACCTTTAAGCTTCACCCCGCTTGCACAGTCTTCCAGTCGGAACTGTATGCACTACACAGGGCACTTCAGATGGTAAATTCGAGCAGGGAACCGATAGTCAACATACTGAGTGACTCAAGATCTTCACTCGACCTGCTCCGAAACCCAAGTCTGAGCCATCCCCTGGCGAGAAGCATAAAGGAAAACATCGGGAGGATCTTGGAGGATGGACGGAAAGTCCGGATGTTCTGGCTGAGAGCGCACGTTGGCACCACAGGAAATGAGAGAGCTGACGAGCTGGCAAAAGCAGCGGCACTCGGTGACGCCACACAGGACTATGGAAGGATCCCACTGTCCTACATCAGGAGGAAAATTCGTGAAGAGTCGATCCGCAAATGGCAGGATCGATACGAAACCTCCAAAACAGGCGCACTAACAAGGAGGTTCCTTCCAGACGTCCAAAAAGCGTATCGGCTAACTCGCACCACAAAACTTACACATACACAAGTGCAGATCTTGACAGGCCACGGAGGGATAGCCGAGTATCTTCACAGATTTAAGCTGAAAAACAGCCCGGGTTGCGAGTGCGACTCGGAAATCAGTGAAAGTATACTTCACATCATACTCGACTGCCCACGTTTCCTAGCGGCTCGGACCGATCTAGAAACTCGGATTGACAGAAAACTGGTTGAACCGGAACTGCATAGCATACTTGCAGACCCGGCCAGCAGACCACACTTTCTGTCCTTCGCCGAGAAGATCTTCCGAACTGCTGCTAAGAGACACACTAACCTTCCGCCCCTTGAATCACAACCAACACCTGTTAGCCAAGCCCCAACTACCACCAATGGCACCGGCTCACAGCAGAAACCTACTACGAAGAGCGTCGCTATCCATTCACTGCTTGCATGTGGAGAGAAAGGAGTGCCAGGGATAAGAATCCGAGGAGTGGCACTCTTCATGGATAGCAACAACGAACGGCTCGGAATAGGTTTCTGCCGAATCGGGGCTAGAAATCGCGTCGCCATTTCACCGGGCTTGGCGTCACTCATAAATGGGAGCACTTCAAAAACGACCATGAAGCACAAAATGTACAGTGCACTACCTGAAACAGAAGTGGCGGGCCACCGATGTCGACTGGTGCGATCGCGAAATAAGACGATCGCTCTACTCACATTGGAAGGAAATTCCCCCTTCACACAGGCATGCTCGATGCTCACCATGTTGGGGGAAACGGGAAGAGTGGTGGAAGTTCCACGTGTAATAAGTGTGGATGCAATGATGGTCGGGTATGAGCAGGGAGAAGTCGCAGACCGGCTAGGTTGTATAAAAGCCTCTGAACAACATGAGGTGGTTGTGTACGAAGATAGAGGTGAAAACCTAAACTATCTAAGAGCGCACGACTCAAAAACTCAACCGACAGCTGGGGACACCCAATACCTACCTCGATCAGTGGATCCGAACGCGTCCAACAAAAAGCAGTCGCCGAGAAAGACGCAGCCCACCAGAGTGGCATGATGGAACGTAAGAAAAGATCCAAAGTCGGAGGCCACCTCAAGGGATTT